>VZTE01002323.1:1625127-1635538 GCA_013397775.1 Eulacestoma nigropectus
ATTTTTTTTCTTCTGGCTTTGATAGCATAAGGGAGGGCTTCCTTTTTCTTCTTTTTTTTTTTCCTAATTTTTTTTCTCCCTCTCTTTTAAGTCGGTGTTTAGAGGCGCTGCGGGCTTTATCCCCGTGTGGTTTTATTTACTTTCAGTGTGTTTTGTGCTAATGGTTTAACTGGATTTTGGGAATGAAAAGGAGCATCTGTTTGCGATCTGTGAGCTTCGCTTAAGCCCAAGATGGTCGTGGTGGCCGCAGTTTCGGATTTCACTTTCTTCTTATTAGTTTAAGGAGCAGTTGCAATTGCGTGTTGTGTGTGCTCTGTGCATAAAGTATATAAATAAAACCATAAACTACATAAATAAACTGCACGTCTAGATGGTTATACAGTTTTATAAACACACACGCACACAGAGAGTCAGACACATATCTAGTCCGTACACACAAAGACCTGTGCCCGGAATTGGAGACTAGAGCCGCTGTCGAGATCCTAGGAGAGGATGGTAGCGGGGTAGCTCTCTCTGCAAAGTGGCGGGGGAAACTACTTGCTTTCCGTCTGTTCATAATACAGTGCATAAATTGTCGTGCAGTCTTTATTCGGGGTGGTATAAAAGATCTGAGGGTCTCTCTTGTTTTTCCTGTTGAGAAGCAGTAGGCGAGTGGCTGGAAGTTGCAGAGAGGTTGTGAACTATGCGGGATACTGGGTGATTTCGAGCCTGTGACTCTACGATCTGCGAGGTTCAGAGACGTGCTGAAAGTTAGCGAGTTTCTTAGCGATATCTTTAACTTTTCTTGCATTATGCAGACTTAAATAAGCGCAATTTAAACGTTAAAGAGCGAATTAAAATGCTAATTACATCGCATTTGAACAATTCGAAACGGTGCATATCTTCTGATTTGCAAATTGGATTTGCAATGCATTAGTGCAGTGAATTGCTAAGTGGCGGCTTTGTTGTATTTTATATAGCAAAAAAGGAAACATCTTTTGAACCTTTGAGAGAAATGTTGATATCAAGACACTACCTGTAGGGCCTTTAAAATGTCTACCAGCTTCAAAAATTATATTGGGAAATATTCAATTACAAGGAGCTGAAATTAGTCAGAAAGATTAAAACATCGCCGATTTTAAGCGCGTGTGCCTGTGTCTGTGTGCTGGGCGGGGGAAGGAGGGGGAGAATTGTAACTTAATGGCCTTTGGGTGCTGCTACTCCCCCTCATAGAATATGGATACAAGACACCATCCCGGGGAAATACAAATATAACCGCCGATCTCGCCTTGACAACTCACTAATGGCTATCAGCAATAACAAATTGCCAACCCCACCGTTTTGTTCTGTCCAGGGCTCTCCTTACGACGCCCATACGACGGGGATGACCGGAGCCATCAGCTACCACCCGTACGGCAGCCCTGCCTACCCCTACCAGCTCAACGACCCCGCGTACAGGAAGAACGCCACCCGCGACGCCACGGCCACGCTGAAGGCCTGGCTGCAGGAGCACCGCAAGAACCCCTACCCCACCAAGGGCGAGAAGATCATGCTGGCCATCATCACCAAGATGACCCTCACCCAGGTCTCCACCTGGTTCGCCAACGCCCGCCGGCGGCTCAAGAAGGAGAACAAGATGACGTGGGCCCCGCGGAACAAGAGCGAGGACGAGGACGACGACGAAGGCGATGGGGCGAGGAGTAAGGAGGAGAGCCCCGAGAAGATGCCCGAGAGCAACGAAACCTCCGCGGACGACGAAGGTAGGCGAGGGGTGACTGCAGCCCCGGCGGGGTGGCTCCATCCCGCCCCGTCGAGTCCCTCCGGGACAGGGGCAGCGGGGTAGGAGCAGGGGCGCGGCATTTAACAAAAGCGACCCCCAAACCTGTCCCATCCCGTCGCCTCCGGCTGCTCCGGTCGCTTGTCGCCGCTCAGTGTCTGTGGCCGAGGCGGCGGGGGGCGGCTGGCGGAGCCATGAGGGGCTAGGCGGGGAGGTGCGGGGGGCGCAGCGGAGGAGCCAGCCCTTGGGGATGGATGCTCCTCGGGACGGGAAAAGGCCGGGACGGCTTGAGTCTGCCTGCCCGCAGCGGTGGCGCGGTGGTGGCCGGGCTCGGTCTCTCCCGCTCTGTTTTGCCGCCCTCCTGACTGCCTCTCTGTGCCCGGCGGGCCCCCGCAGGGATCAGCTTGCAAGTCGACTCGCTGACGGACCACTCCTGCTCCGCCGAATCGGACGGCGAAAAGCTGCCCTGCCGAGCGGGCGACCCCCTCTGCGAGTCGGGCTCGGAGTGCAAAGACAAGTACGAGGACATCGAGGAGGAGGAAGAGGACGAGGACGAGGATGAGGAGGAGGACATCGAGGAGGATGACGGCGGCGGCGGGGAGCGCGACCCGCCGGCCAAGCCCGCCACCTCCTCGCCGCTGGCGGCCGTGGAGGCCCCGCTCCTCGGCCACCCGCACGCCGACGCCGCCCGCAGCGCCAGCAAGGCGGCGCTGGGCCCCCGCGCCTCCCCCGGCCCCCCGACGCCGGCCAGCAAGCCCAAGCTCTGGTCTCTGGCCGAAATCGCCACCTCGGACCTCAAGAGTCAGACCCTGGGCCAAGGCTGCCAGGCTGCGCCGCTCTCCTCGGCCACCCCCGCCTCCGCCCCGCACAGCGCTGCCTACTCGCCCTCCTCCCTCCTGGGGAGGCATATTTATTACACCTCACCTTTTTATAGCAATTATACAAACTATGGGAACTTTAACGCTCTGCAGAGCCAGGGAATCCTGAGATACAATTCCGCAGCAGTGGCTTCAAACGAGGGACTAAGTCAGACTGTCCTAAATGCCAACTCTGTCCACAAACAGAGCAGTGACTCTTTGAAAACGATCACTAACCAGCTAGAACAACATTACAGGCCCTCTAGCTATGACTCTAAGAAAGGTAGGTGACTTGTTTCTGCCGCTTTCTTCCCTCTTCTCCCTCGTCCTCCTTCCCCGATCCGTAGACGTCCCCTATGCGCTGTAAATACTGAAACCTTCTCTGGAGAAAACAGCGAGCTCAGTGCCACCGCTGCCAGAGCGAAGATGGGCACTCGTATAATCTGGGGATTAAAACCAGCATGTCGCCGTCGTTTAGGTACTTGCCCCTAAGAACAACGAAGAGGAAATGTAAAAGGCGACTTTTAGATCAGTCTCACAGGCTGCAGACGCAGATTTAAAAAGTAATTTTTTTTAAAAAAAGGAAAACTACACGCAAAGCTATCCAGAGAGCACTGGTGTCATTGCCTGTAATTTTTTTTTCCTGACAAACTGGTTTGACTCTCTTTGTTTCCAGTATTCTCACGGGGTTTTTTTCGGCTTTGGGTTCAGATAATTGCTGACCTTGGTCGTGAAATTATGTGGAGCGTGACATTTTTTGTAACTGGTTGCTTCTTGGTTTGTTTGGGTATTTGGTTTGTTTTTTTTTTTTTTTTTTTTTAAAAAGTTTTGCGCTAATATGGTTATCATCTTATTCTACAAAAAATACTTGAGATACAGGCAAATATAAAATATTGGCTAGTCTTTTAAAGGATCTAGCTATGAATTCTGCACCAGTGAGGGTGCAGACTGTATAATCTAGTTAGCTGGCTGTGTCCTGTGACTAACTGACGGTTATATTTTGACAGATCCCACTGAAGTCTGCACAGTAGGAGTACAACCATACCTATAGAAGTGCAATCACACAGCAATGCAAGTAA
The DNA here is from genome assembly GCA_013397775.1 of Eulacestoma nigropectus. Lineage (NCBI taxonomy): Eukaryota > Metazoa > Chordata > Aves > Passeriformes > Eulacestoma > Eulacestoma nigropectus. Next base: position 1,628,820 of record VZTE01002323.1, read on the forward strand.
GTGAGAACATTTTCTATTACACTGATCATTTGGCATCAGGTCTTAGATGTGCTGCACAGTTCTAGACTGGCTTAATGTTAATTTCTTGCTTCATTACTTGAGAGTTTGATCACAAAGTAAAACATTCTTTTTTCTGCTGTTTTCGGAAATCTCTTATGACGACTCTTCTTTCTTGGGTTTGTCTTAATTTTCAAGTCAGGTTAGACAGTACCCTCACTTTGCGTACTTGTGTAAGGCAAAGCCATAGGGACTACTTAAACCTTATGGAAAGAAATCTTTAGGAAAAAAAAAAATCCTTGAAGGTCTTGTTATTTAAAAACAGAGTGCTTGTGCTCACGTGGCAGTGCTAAAATTGTATATCCTGAGTGGGGCTTCACTCAGTGACTACGAATTTAAAATAAAAAGGGACAATTGTGAGAGACCGACATGAATCTTAAGCAACGTATGTTATCTGAGACTTGGCTCTTGCCTAGCTAGCAAAGGCACTCTGAATGCTTCCACTATCTAGAGCTAAATAAACAGCAACAAAAAATCGCCTTGCCGATATTTTTCAACTAACTTTTATTTTTGTTAGAACAAATTAGACGAGTAAGAATTTTGCCTTACTTCCTTTTCCGCCCGTCCCGTTTAATGATGTTAGAGTTTAATTGAAGGATTTTTGGATGATCTGGTTTTTTCCTTGGTCCACAGGTAGGTGTCACAATTGCTTTGAAAAAAGTCAGCAAGCCATCATTTCTCCCCGAGCTAATATATATAACAAATCTCTAAATCCGGATCACATCTGGTGCCACTGTATAAAAGAAGACCACAGAGCACTATTAGATCTTCAGAATCTAATTATTAAACCAGAATTTTGTTGGACATATGTGAGTTTGCTGGTATAGTATAGTTTCCCCAATGTATGTGTGACTTTTGAAAACAGATCTGTTTTTCTCAGGATATCTTGAATTGATCACTTCATTGCCACGGTATCTATTCGATAGGTGTGATAGGATTTATTGTAAAATTTATTTGTAAAAGATGTATACAGTAGAGATAATAAAGACGTGATTGGAGAACTTGAGTCCTTACAAAGTGGAAACAAATTTGATATTTATTTTTGTAACGATATAAAGCTTCTAGTAATTTATGCAAGTTGTATTGCAATGGAATCTGAACTTTTTGTAAATAAATTTTGCCTGGTTTTTATTTGAAACGTTGATGGTTATACAATCTTTGGTTGTTTAACAAGAATTCTTTACTAATTTATATCTCTAATTGTAAATAAAAACAGACTAGTCTGCAACAACATTGTGTTTTTCGTTCATTTCCCTCAAAATACTAATTTATTATTTAGAAAATGAGGAAAGTTCTAATTTCACTAGTAGAGCTAAGACCATAGTATGAGTAAGCAATTTAAATATGTTGCAAATATATACTTTGCATAAATTAATTCCTTCTAGGTTTTTCCGTTATACTTAGGCTTTAAGTACACACATATGTACAAATACTTATTTGTATATATACATGAATATGTGTAGAAAGGGTGATGGGAATATATGCATGTTTCTTATAAACTATTTATACTAGTGTGAAGTAGCTCTTTATTTGAATTATCATTCTTTAAATTCACTATTTCTAGAGGAAAAAATATTATTAGCTATGGCTCACTTCTAATTATTTTTTTTCTGCTTCTGGTTAAAATATGCAGGGAAAAAAAAAAGATTAAAAGTCCAATACCTGTTTGGGATTTTTTTTATGGTTTTCCCTCTTTATATCAGTAAACCATATCTTTACAGTTACATTGGAAATCCTCTTTGATTTGAATCATAAAATTAGCCAACTCATAATTTTAATTTTTAGTAAAATAATGGGAATCCTCATATAATATAATTTCAGAAAAGAAACGAACAATCATTTATTTTCCCCAAAAGATGAATTGAGTGAATATAACTTACGGTTATAAAACAAGAATAATAGCTTCTTAGATTGCCCTTTAATCAATCATACACTTATTTTTCAAGAGGCTCATCTATTTTATTCCATGATTAATAATGTTCCAGCATGAGAGCATTATTAGATCCCAGCAGGGGAGATCCTGAATGCTTTTAGCTGCTTTGGAATGGTCAGTTGGGGTTCATTATGGTCTGATATTGAACAATTTATAAAATCTTGTCTAAACATCTGCCAGCTCAGATAGGCTGATGTGTCTGAAGATGGGAAATTGCTGGACCAGTTGATATTGACAAACGGATCTCTCTCCAGTGGCTTTTTGTTCAGTGAAAATTAGTGGCCTCTTGCTCAGGTCTTGTTAGAAAGGGCATTTGAAAGTGATCTTAGATACTTCAGGCATCAGCCTTGGGAATGTTAACTGGATAAAGAGCCCTGCTAGTCTGGAGTCCGGAAATATGTTGTGATTATATTAAATAGGGGGAAAGGAAGCTGTTTTTCTTGAATGCATATACACAGTTCCTATGATCCATCTTCCTTCGCACCCCCGCCCGCCTTTGTAATTTACCCCTATAAAGACATCTAACTGACTAAGAAAATGCCTGTGTTTTTCAGCTGAAAGGGCAGAAATTAATAATGTTATCCTGGAATTCTCTGGGATCCATCTAGCTAAATCTAAAGCAATGAAGGTCTTTGCAGCTGGAGGCCTACTCATACTCTTATGCTGTTTGTGAAATTATGCTTCTTTGCTTCTGTACCGTCCTCTTTTTCATTGAGGTAGAATGCAATTGTATCTGCATGTAGTGTGTAGTACAATTAGGCAGACAGCTAAGAAGTAATTAATTTTTTTCCCTCCAGTTTAGCATATGACGTAGATTGCAAATATTTACTACAATCATCCTCGACCGCCTTTCCAGGAAGATTTTATGGAGGCACTTTTTATGTCAGGGGAGATGCCTGAACTTTCTTTCCCCCATTCTTGCTCCTACTCCACCAGCCCCCACCACCCACGTTATATGTCCCAGGTCTCTGTCGGACACAAAGTGTACATTTCAATTGGTAAAAACCAAAAGCTGTGGCAGAGATTAAAAAAGGCTAACGACATTCCTTTGATGTTTATACGCCCAAAGACTTATAAAAGATTTCCATAATTTACCCACCCTTGCTAGTATTTAGACCTGGATTTCTTTCTGGAAAGAAAAGTAGAAAGACTCGGAAAACTCGCTTTCAAGTATTCACTATGTATGTAAAACCCAATGGACTTCTCTCATCCTCTGAGAAATTCACAAACGGTTCCTGGATGCAGATGGGCGCCACTGAAATGATTTGGCATATGAATTTATTTTTTTAAACAAGAAACTAATGGGCAAGAACTGCATATTCAACATCATTCGAGATTCAGTAATCAAAATTGAAAGCAGGAGGAAAGTGTAGCCTTGCTAGATTGTTGGCAAAAAAAATGTGATTATTACAATGTAGCAAGAAAGAGGGCTGAACGATAAAATATATCACATTGTGTATGGTTTATTTCATAACGATGCTAATCAGCCCCCTGGGATTAAAATCTCACACCCCTTTCTATATTTACTCCCTCTTCTCCCCACCCCCCACCCCTCGTTTCTGTGCTCATTTCGGAGCGGGAAAGGCAAACCCTTCCCTCTTCGGGGCTAGAGGTTTCATTAGAGTTGATTTATGGAAACTCGGGCTTTAATCTCAGGTGGGATCCCGGTGGAATTGGCGCTGTCGTCAAATAGGAAGAGGGTGGCTTTCCACTTTACACTTCCTGGGCTGCTTTTTTCCTCGCTCCCTGCAAATGTCAACATTTGTTCTCAATAAGAGAGTTATTGTTTCAGAAAAGCTGCTCACCAACTGCCTTTAGGAGCAGAAAAAAAGCGTCGCCCACCTTTGTTTGGCTGGAGGAAGGGATGGGGACAGAGGTAACACGCAGCTCAGGCCAGCAGCGGACAGACAGACACGGGAATTGCTGCTGCGCACCAGCTCGCGGCTGGAGGGAAATGGGTCCGGCTAAGGGGAAAGTTAGTAAAAAGCGCAATGGGCATCTGCGTTTCACTACCTACTCCAGTGACATATTTGCCCCCGACTTGCTCAGCCCCTGTAACACAGAGGCAGGCTGCAAGGAAAAAAAAAAAAAAAAAAGTAACTAAACCCACCAACACAGCAAAAAAGGACTGCCCTCACGAATCTCTACCCGCGGAGGTGGTCTTCAGGTTTTGGGGAGGGAAAGATGATTTTTCAGGTGAAGAAAGAAATTGTAAGGTGGACCGTCTGATTCAGGCGTACCTGACGGCACCCACCTCCCTAAAGGGCCATCAATCAGCTCCCGGCACGGCGGGGCCGTCAGCCCCGTGGCGAGGAGCGGGAGGGGCCCGGGACGGGCCAGCCCGGCGAGGAGCGAAGCAGCCCGGCCTGACCCGCTTCACTCCGCTCCGTGGTGGCCTCTCCGTGTCCATCCTCACGGGAAAAAAAACCACAACCCTGTCACCACTGAAAGTTTCTGGCTCCGTCACATATTACATCTCACTTGAAGGCGGTTCAGACTCAGCGCTCTTCCGAGAGACCATGGCAGGAATGTAATCAATAGCGGGAGGGTTTTATTGCTTATTAACTTTTGAAACAAACAAACCACCCCTACCACCGACCCCTCCCCACCCCACCTCCACAAAAAAAAAACCCAAAAAACAAAACCAAAACCAAACCCAAACCCAAAAAACCCAAGCAGAATTTTTACATAGGTCGATTCTTTGCCTTCTGTGTTCAGATATATCTCGGGTACTGAGGCAAGCTTCCCACGATCCAGGTAGTCGAAAAGAGCCTTTCCATTGTAGGAACTGAATAATGATGGTAAAAAAATACAGTTATTAGAGTAATGCTCCACATTAAGTAATGTGATGTTCACTCCTTTGTTATTAATCCAGTAACTAATAATTTAGGTATGTTTCCAGCTTCTAAAGAACTAAAAGCGAGGGGTAAAAAAAAAGTTAAAAACAAAGGGATCCACAGCGCATAGTCAAAGCACCCATGCATCTAATCCCTGATTATGACTCGGCGTCTCTGAAGCAGAGTATTTATTGAAAGTACAGAGGGAAAGCGCGATCCGCAGGACACACGCTGGCATGCAGGTAGCTCAGAGCTGCAGGCAGCGACCTGGAGGCAGGCGGGCTCTGGGGGAGTGTTTTACCTGTAAGCGCCCTGCCCGAGGTGACAGCCGGGCTCCCGCAGCCTGGACCCGTGGCCCCCCCTCCCCAGCCGTGACTCATGGAATAATGTCACCATTTCACGTCCAATCCCGACTGAGCCGGCTGCTTTTTCCCTGAGCAAAAAGTAAGGGACAGAGGGACGCGGCCACTCGGCCTCGGGGGTGGCCACCGTTAACTTAGATCCTTTCGGGATTTAGGGATTGAAAGGAAAGGGCGGGGGGTGTCAAGCCCGGCCCAGCCGCCCTCGGATAGGCAGGAAAGCACGCAGGCAGAAAAAGTCACTTCTCCGTTCGGTCTTGTGCCATCCATGACGGGGGATATCAAAATACTCTTGAATATTTGTGCAGGGGAAAAAAAAGTCCTACTGCTCCTCGCACGGCGCCTGTGTGGATACTGTTGCTGCTCGGGCTCTTAAAGAATGCCTAGGAAAAAAAATAAAAATAACTGCGTGCATTATTATAGGGAGATAAATTGACAATTTATTGTGTATAACTTCTGATCAATTATTAATCGTTAGTGTCAACAACAGGGTTATAATTACCTTCAGTTATTTAAAGGGATATTTATTTTTTCTTCTCTCTGATCTGGTAATTAGTTAATGCTCTGGAGTAATGAATTCAAAGCTGATTTGATAATGATTGAGACAGGGTTTTTTCCCCTCTCTTTTGGCAGCCCCCCCTCGCAGGGAGGGGGAGGGGAAGAGGAGGAGGTGTCTCCCCCCGTTTGCAAAGAGTCCATGTAAAAGCAAATCACTGCGCGTTTCACTTTTCAGACCATAAATAACGATTCTGGGAGTAAAAAGGCGAAATGACAAACAAATAGAGCGCAGCTGGGATGAATAAGGCTGATCAAAGTTAGTGGGGGCCGACGCTTCCCGCAGCCGCCGCAGGTCTGAGTCCCATAAAGGTGCCAGCAACTCTTACCTCTCTCCCCAAGATCAAGGGAGAGGGCGAGCAGGACATTTTAACCCCCTGACATCTTCCCGCGAGCGGAGGAGGAGAAAGAGGGAAAGGGAAGAAGGAAACTGCGTATTTCTTGTTTGAGAGAATCAATGCCTTCACCATTGTTCTAAGGAAGGGGTTTCACCTGGAGCCCGTGAAGCTCCCGCCCAGCCCGCGCAGGATGCACAGGGGACGGAGGCAGAGAGGCGCAGTGCGGGGCTGGCTCAGCTCCTCGGAGCGGCAGAGGTGCTGCCTGGTGCCTTTAAATGACCCCCAACCCGGCTCAGCCCTGGGGATGGGGAAGCAAGAAATTATTTATTTTCCCCTCCTTGCGGGAGCTCGGCAGATCTTCGTAGTGAAGAAAAGCAGCAAAAGAGCAGCCCGCAGGAACCGTGGCTGCTGCCTTGTTCCCGGGTCTTGGGGCGTGGGTAATCCCCTCCTCCCCGGGCTTGGGACTCGGCAGCCTGGGGGAGGTAACTACGGAAAACTCCCCTTCCACTCCCCCACAGAGGCATGTGGCGCTGAGCCGAGGTAGAAGCTCCATCGTCGCCTCCCTCACCGCTTTCCTAGACCTCTACTTAATTTAGCGTTAGGAGAGGTCTCGGAGCCAAGAGGGGTGGTTTTTTTTTTT
>VZTE01002323.1:1635632-1688903 GCA_013397775.1 Eulacestoma nigropectus
TTTTTTTTTTTTTTTTTAGCTCGACGGGGCCTGTGTTACGGCAGCTCTGAGGGAGGTGGAAGGAGTGTATATGATATCTAACAGTTATACGTTTATATATAAAAATGTTTTTCCACTGCAACAAAACTGCATTGGGAATTGCAGAGCAAAATGCAAGTTTTAAAATTAATTCATCCTGACAGGTTTGACATCGCCCGGCTCCCTTTTTCCTGCAACTACGTCCGCAAATGAATGCCGCTTCCAGAGTGTATGTTTTAATTTGTCACATCAAGGCAATAAAAGGGAGCGATATATACTTAAGCCAGTTAACATTGTAATAACAGGTTTAAAGGAGCAATTAAATGGTAGTGAGTCGCATGTCTGACTTTCTATAGGCATTACCACATCAATGGTACCTTTTAGGCTGACTATAACTTAGCATGATTGTCTCAATTAGTTTAGCTACATGATAGTTATTGTGAACTCTTTGTGAGTAATCAATGTTACGCAAGCTTATGGGAAGGAGGCTTTAATAGGGGTGAGCAGCAGCTAAGTAACACGGACGTCCTATTTTAAAGAAACACCTTTCTCTCTCGGTTTCTCGCTCTCTCCCTCTCTTTATTTCTTTCCTCCAAGCCCCAAAAAAGAAACGGTAATTTATAGACTTATAAATCTGTTTCCGAGTTCGGTGTAGCCGAACGTAGATTTACAGGCAAAAAGCAGCTTCTGCCGCGGTTGATCAACGAAAGAGCCCAGCGCGGATGGCGAGGCACCCCCGCTTCGCCTCTCCTTGGCTTTAGTGGTGTGTGTCGTGGCTGCCCACTGTCATGATTAAGCCCTGAGCCACAAATAACCTTGAGGGATGCTCACCACAAACGATATATGTGCGCGTAACTCTTACGGGCGTCTGAGCTTGCCCTTTCTGACACCGGAGCCAGTCCGAGCGGAGAGTTGCGGGCACGGACACGCGTGTGCGTGTAGAACAGAAACGGGTAGAGGCGTGTGTGGGTGTTAAAACGAGGGGCGGAGGGAGGAATGGCTGTAAAGCGGGGTTATAAATACGATTTAATGCGGGAGAGGAGTCCTGCCGGAGCAACGGGTCGCTCGGTAACTTGTTAATCCTCCACTTACAGACTCTCTTGCTCAATACTGAGCCACGGGTGGCTAATGCAAAATACAGAGGGCTGAAAATTTAGTGGGAGCTTCTTGAACTGCTTCAAAACACTAACAAGTATGTATTATTTTCTGTCACGGGAAAAAAAAAAAAGAGCGAGAGAGCGTGTACGACTGAAATTTAAGATAAACAAAATGCAGGAATATTTCTGTTGGTGAAGTTATTCTCATTAGTCTTAACAATAATGTCTCGCCATTAGACAAGGCTAGAGCCAGGCTCAGTCGCAAGATTTCAGATCTGCAAGCTTTTTTCTCTTTTTTTTTTTTTTGCATGCACATTACATTTCTGTCATGCTTTGCAGAAGAACACGATATCCCCAAAGAACCCAAAGAAGAAAAAAAATACTCTGACAGCAACCATTAGTTAAGAGTGCAATGAATAAACCCCTTGCACAAGAGTATCAGGACTAATTAAGATTCTGTTTAGCAGCCTTGGATGGAATGTTAATGTAGCTTTGACTAACTGGGAATAAGCAGGGGGAAAAACTGCATTTTAAGAGGAATGCTGGGGTGATAACATCTCTCACTTCTTCTGTCCAAGGTCTGCCCAAGCCTGTTACAAAGTCATTATCTCAAATTACTCCTGTACTTCATTTTTAGAGGGTTTGGGCAAGATCCCCTGGCGTTGAAGCCCTGCCTAGAGCCTCACAAAGCCAATACTCTCTAAGGGGATAAAGGCTGAATCAACCCACTATCGCTACCTTCGAGAGTTTGCTGGTACCAGTTTCTTGGACAAATACAGCCAGGATTCTGGAGGCAGATTAGGATCTATTGCTGGCGTCTCCTCACAAATCCCTAAAGGGTTTTTGACCCTTTGAAGTTTCATCTATTTTGCTTACACAGAAGTTTACATGATTAAGTCAGGATTTTACAAGGCTCAACAAGGCAAATTTAGTCACCCCGGAACACTCAACACCAAAAAAAGAGTAAAATATCCAGTTGTCCTGCTACTCGTTTAGTTCCAGAAATACTAGCATACAGTCATATTTAGAGTGATTAGTTTAATAAAATAGAAAAATATCTGCAAGACTGCTTCAGCAGGGGAAGGTAAAAAATCCCCTCCTCCCACGGATTATTATTATTATTGTTATTAATTTTATTTTAATTTTATTTTTCAGACTTCAAAAATTCCCCCCCTCCTCATTGCCAATGACCGTTAATGCAGCTGTGTTTATCAGAGAGTGGATAAAACTTCCTGAAGTGCTTTTCAATCTTTTTAACATTTCCAGCCGGCCTTTGCTTCTCCTTATTCAGACAGTTACATTTTTTTTGTCGTCGAGCAACAAGCCCCCCTAGTCCTTCCCTCTGAAATAAACTTTTGCAAATGCTTTACTTGTTAAAAGCGGCCTCGCATAATGCAAATCTTCTTTTCCTGGAATGAGAGGGCTTGCAACTGACAGCGTAAACAGGAGAGGAGGAGCAGAGCTCTTTCTCAGGGAATAGTTACCTAGTAAAAGCAGTCTCCTGCAGTCAGAGCGGGAGGGTTGTATCCAGGGACTGTGGTTGCATCTGGCTCACCCTACTTCCATGGCCTTTTGAGGAACACAGACTCTTTCTCTCCCTTTCTCCCTTTCTCTCTTCCTCTCTCCCCCTTTCCCACCAGAGGGACGATCGCACTGCTAACGAATTACTCCTGCAGTTATTATCAATAAAGGAAGAAATGATCTGTTTAATTCATCCAGCCTCTGAAACTATAGTAATAGTAATAATAGTAGTAGTAATAACAATACCTGGCAGGCTGGATCAGTGAGTAGCAGGGACAGCAAGGGCAATCAGGCGAGCTGCAGATTTCTCTTCCTCAATTGATTTATAATTGATGAATGGATTTTCTCGTGCAGCTGCAGCGTGGTTAAAATCTATTGAAGAGGTAGGTGTTCTGGAAGGTGTTATTTTGTACAAGAGACAGTTAGGAGTAACTGGGTGCATTTATCAGCAGGAGATCTGAGCAAGCAACACGATTACATTGCTGTTAGTGGCTAGGATTCAACTTTCCATAGGCCTCCAGCACCTGCAGTCTCATAGGTGACTCACATGGAAATGGTTCCTGCAGGCTGCTGGCCACATGCTGCATCAAGGCATTGACCTGGCACAGAGCTACCCACTGATTTTGGCCAGGAATGCTTTGCCCTCCTCCCGACAAGCCGTTCACTGCTCTATTGTGCTGGTGGAAAATGGTCAGGCCTGGTTTTGCAAGAGAAGGGGGAGCAATGTCTTGCAGCATTTCTCTCACACATTTTAAGGAAGTGGAAAGGATTTTCATACCTTTCAAGATGGGCATATTTCCTGCTTCTGGTACGACATTTCCCCCTGCCGCCTGTAGGGATGTACCTGGTGGTGCATTTGCAATGTGTCTTAAAGAGAGAGAACTCTAATGTGGGTATCAAGAGATATACAAAGCTGTTATCAAGCCTCTGGATCGTGGGTGCTTACCACAAGTCTGGATGAACTTAAGGACCTGGTCCCTGAGTGGGGTTTTTTCCATATGTTCTGGATTCACATTGTAAACCATGTGGGCTTCAGTGTAGTACCTCATTTTTTTGTTGCTCTTTGGGAAAACAACCCCCAAAAAACTATCATTAGGAAGGACAGGCTTCCAGGCACCAGGACCTCCCTGTACTGCTTGTAAAGTAGCTTAAGGCTATGTTCAAGAAGGAGACAAGGGGTAAATGGGATAGAAAGGTCTTGCTTGGCTTCTTATCTTTGAGAACACTTGGCTTCAGGACTGTGCTATTTTTTGACCCTAAGAAACGAGGTGCTGTCTTCCCTTATGTCTAGAAAGGCTACAGCCTTACCAAAGGTGAGAAGATTATGCCTAACCATGTTTGGGATGCTGACCCCATGTCCTTGAAGGGCTCAGGCTGGTATACCTTCTCCAAGCAGGCCTAAAACCCTAGCCCCTTGCTGAAGGTGGTCACTTTCTCCAGCATGGGATGGGATTGCTCCTGCTGGTGAGAGCACAGCACAAACCCAACACAAAACCTCCAAAGTAGGTATAGAAAATGTGACTTAACCTCCCGGCCATGCAACCAGGTCTCTGCACTGCCTCTCCCTCTCCAGAGCTGTGCTTTTTTCTGCACAGCCCCATTAGGAGAGGGGGAGCGAGCAAGCCCCCTCCCGCCCCTTCCCCCTTCTTTACCTCTCTGTGAGAGAGGGGGCAAGGAGGTTTTCCTGGAGAGGCGGGCTCCAGCATATGGACATTATCTTCCCTAAGCTTGGAGCTGTGTGTGCCTGTGACGGGAGCAGATTTAAGCCACATTTGCCACTTTTTGTATTTCATATGGGATATCTGCACACAAGAAAAATGGCTTCATGTTCAGGGAGAAGGCTGCTCCGGGGCAGCTGCCAAAATGCAGGTGAGGCCCAGTCCCACCGATGGGGTGGTGAGAGGGAGTGTGAGGGGAAAGCTGCGGGATTTAACACCTCTCTTTCTCTTCCTGCTTGCTCTTCTGCTGCATGAGAGGAATCTTATACTTCTCCTAGGAAAAAACAACCCTCTCCAAATCCAAAACCTCCAGTGCCGTGCTCAGATCTGTTTCTTTCTCCAGATCATGAGACTTTCTTTTTTTTTTTTTTCTTTTTTTTGGGTGGGTTTTCATTTGTCTTCTGATTTTTAAACTTTTTTCACACTAAATTCTACACTCTTAAGTTTGGAAGAGAGGTATTAATTTATAAAATCATGAAATGTAGAATACTTACCGCATTGTTCAGTTCCATGATCTGGGGCTTAGAAATGAAAAAGCTCCCCAAAAAAATGAGCATGAGATCTCCCTTAAAACACTGAAATCCCACTTGGCTATTATTATTGTCGGCAAAGCAACTGCATAATTACATTTCTATTTCTCAATGTTTAGCTGGTATTAATGTCTGTAAGCTAGATCTTCCCTCTTCATTAGCCCACACCTTTTTTTCAAAATTCTTGTTAGAGCTGCAAAATGTGCTTATAGAGGAACAAAAATCAAACTTATTTGATTTTTTTTGCAATAAATAGTAACTAATTTGAATTGGAGAATTTTATCGGTGAATGTGTAAGAACACATAATTTATCTTTCCTATCTGAATATGGAAAGTTTGCTATATCAAACAAATTGTTTTAAATTTTTTTTACAACAGTTACAAAGAACAATATAGTGGAATCCTCCAAACCACCATTGTGCAAAGCCCCTTCTGAATTACAAACCCACATAATTCTACTTCAGCTAACTTCAGTGGGAGTTAAATATTCCAGAAGTAGCATTAAAAGGAAATTTTTGTTATCTGTAATAGCAAGAACAAAATTATAGTCCTGCAATTGACATAATAGGAAAAAAATGTTTACAGAAACTAATAAACAGAAGAAAATACTCAGTTAAAAGCACATTTTTTGGATGTTTTAGAGGACTAGAAACAATAAAAATGTCCATGGAAATATGGTCCATAATATCCTTGAAAAATCCATGCAGCTGAGTCCAATTTTTATTATTGTATCCAGTCCTAAAAAACCTGGTAAAGTTGAACAATTCATCCTTAAGTTATTTTAATGTAGCATGCATATAATGTTATTTTTATTAGTGGATTAGGATTAGGTTTGTGATTCTGAAGATAATAAGTCACAGTGTAAAACCATAGTAAACTTGTTTTCAAGCTAATGAAAGGATTGAACAACAGATAAATCTATATTTTGTGTCTCATTTTTCTTTTTTTTTTCCTTTTTCTTTTTTTTATTCTAATCCCATCTATAATGCCTGGGAATATTAAATATGAATGCATTAGGTGCTTGTGTGATTCAGTGGATAATACAGCTTCAGTCGTCTTCTTCCATTATCACAATGTCATTAGAATATTATAAGTATATATTGGATATGCTGTAAAAAAATCAGATGTAGGAAGCAGCCTCTTTTAAAATATGTGAAATCACTCATCAATTAATACTGAGAAAACATCTTCTAATATTGTTTAATTATGAATTAGCTATTTTTGCATTTAAGGGTAATAGAAGAGCATGCCAGTTCTAAAATTCAAAATCTAAAATTCCCTATTGAATACAAGCCTAAAAATGAAACAGAAAATATCATCTTTCTGGTGGAAAATTGCTACCATGGATATCCACCTTTGTACAGAATGAAGAGAAGTCTAGTAAAATAAACCCTGTGTTGTCATAGAAATAATTATTTTATTGTAAAACATATGCATAAGAGGATAAAAGTAAGATCCCACAGCCATTATTTATGTAGTATTCACACTTCTAGCTGCTTGAATTGAAAGAATAAATAAGTTAAATGAGTTTTTTTAGTTGTTTATTTTTTGATACTGTAATACATTGGATTCCCTGAACTGGGTCATGCAGTGGCCAAACTCCAGCTACCTCTGGAGCCCGAGACTGTGATGATCATGCCTCCAAGGCACACTGGGCATGTGACAAGGAAGGCTATTGTCCTGATCTGGATCTGGGAGTCTTCTGGGATTTTCTGGAAGAAATCTGCTGTGATGCACTCTTCCATCTCCATCTCTTATACCTCCTTTCTCAGTCTGTGATTCCAGAGGCAGCTGGTTAGTACATCACAGATCAGGTCTGGCAATTGCATTTGATGTGTGGGGGTCATATGTAGGACCCACATGTAAGAGGGAAAGAGGTGGGTGGGGGCAGAAAGAGAAAGAAAGAGAGAGAGAAAGAAATCACTGCCTTCCAAATGTGTGAGGCACAAGCACTATTAAATGGCAATATGTTGGGAATCAAATGGTATGAAATATGTCAGATCTGATATTTCCTCACCTATGCTATCTCCACATTTTTAAAAAGAGATAAAAATAAATTGTGCTGTAACTAACTCTTATGACCTATCCTCCTCAGTAAGAATCCAGTATTTTGTGTATACACATCATCAGCTGAACTGAATGACTGATACATTATGTAGTGTCAGATGTGAGGATCTGGGACTGTACTGACTGTTGGGAGCTTGTCCTGACTGCTTTCTTTTCACCTCATCTGTCGAAGCCATCAGATATTTCTGGAACAGCATCTACAGTGGCAGAGATAGACTTCTTGTTCCTTGTTAGACAGCCTTAGTCATCACAGCAATTATTTGATGTGGGGAGTAAAGAAGGGCAATTTTTGTGGCCTTCCTTTACTTTCCCTCTGGGGGGAAAGTAAATACCTAATACTGAGAACATTCTAAAGAGAAATGTGGTTTTTTTATATACAGGAGAGAGGAGGAGGAAACCACAGTTTTACCAGAATTGGAGCTTTATAATGTTCAGCCAGGATTTGTCAATCTGCCGAGACAGAACTATCAACTTGTAACATAAATTGGCAATGCCCAACTTAAAGGAAAACTATATTTGTAAAACATTTTTTACACTGAAAATGTGACATCATATTACTGTAGCTCTGCGTGGTTACATGTTAAACATATTAATCTCTTCAAATATGCTAATAATGCATGAATCAATACAGAAGGATCTATGAGTTGACTTTAAGGGAATACAGTTGCCTTTATCTAAATGTAAACACATTTAGAGGTATAATAGATAAACCATAATGAGGTTAGGCTTTCCATCAGTTCATTTAAGATTTATGCTTGCAACTTCTGTTATACTATGTTAGCTTCTCCTACATGAATCCCAAGTAAGGAAAACAAAAAGTGAAGATAAAAAAATGAAGATATTCTTTATCCAACTATTCAGGGTTTATTGCGATGTATAACGAGAATGGGATAGAATTTATAGTAATTTGAGAAAAAGTCCTTCTAAATAAGGTGGGTTTCTTCCTTTCTTCTTAAATTGTCAATAAGTCAGGCTTTGGAGCGGTAAATAACTATGTGCAACAGGATTTCATCAAGTCCATTCTATATATGACCTTGAAGAGGAACCTGGAGCACTGTAAGGTGTTCAAGTAATTTCCATGTCAGAACTCCTAAGTGCATTTACATTTTCACAGGAGCATTAAGCATATCTTAGTTGAAAATAGTCACTCATGTTACTCAAAAGAGACTGGTGAATTTGTTCATAGGAATTTGGCCTGATGAATTTTATGCGAATTTAACAAGAGAAACAGATCATGGATTTGACGTGATTACATGCAAATGCAGGTAAACAAAAAAAACTTTGAAATGCATGCAAAATAACAATGCTAGCAGATTGTTAAAAATAGATAATGTTCAATGAACACTTATATGTATATATATGCTGCAGATGGAGCTAAAAGTAAGATCCCTATTTAAAGATGGATAACATTTTCTTATATAAGATTCTGGTGTGGTTCTTATTGTTTGATGTAATCCTTCAGACAAGAATTTTTTATGACTGATGTCAGCCTCACACTGCATGTCTTGCTTTTATATAACAAGAAAGCTTCAACAAAGCAGTTTAACTGTTTCCAGGAATGATAGGGAGAAATTGTTTGCTTTGCTAATGTTAAAAATCTGCATGACCTTACCGAATAAACAGCTTTACAGTAAATGATTTAAATTTAAGAAGGAGGTATTTTGAGGCCAAAAAGAGGCATTTTTTTCTTTCCCTGTAAAAATACACACCCATTTGGCAGAGTTATCATCGGGTATATTTGATATAATAGCTTAGAGTTTAATTATTCGTAGATTTCATCTATAGTGTGTATGTTCAAGGCTGGCAATCAGAACAGAGCTAAACATGTCATTCCTTATAATTGTTTCTCTTATGTGCCTCGGTAACTCTAGAAGTGAGGGCAAGAATACTGTCTCCTTTTCTGTACTCATTCCTCCTTCATTGCCGTCCACATCAGTTCAGGGCAGTCTGAAGGACAGATTAATCAGCCTTGAATCAAAGTCTGAGTGGGGACCAGAGCTGGGACAGCGGCAGATGTCTGCAGGACTTGGGATATGAAGGAGGAGGCAACTGGCTCTAGAAGAGGTCATAGAAAAGGTCAAGCAGTAGGAATAATAAAAAAATAGGAAGAGAGGTGAGAAGAGCTTGTCCAAAGGAAAAGATAAGGGTGGAATACAACGGGTTAGGAAAGTCTGTGAAAGGTCTATGGCCAACAAACCACATCATCTTTCAGGACCTAGGGTAAGATCCAGGATTTCTGTTTTTCAGAGTTCCTCTTCTACTTACTAAATAACTGGGATGTGACTGGCAGTGTGTATCTCTTATTCCTAAATCAGTGGGACCAAAATCACTGCTGATTATTCCCTTGTTTCACATGAAAAACTTCTGCTGGAATTCAGATTCCAATGCTGTTGTCCACGATGCGAGAATTGGAAAGATTTCATATGATTAACATTATTGTCAGACTGAGAAACAAAGAAGTGATTATCTTTTTTCTTTCCTAGGCCTTGCATCATCCCACTTGATTGTCTGCTGAATAGACAGATCTCTCAGAATGAGGCACTGTTTCAAAAACTAGCCTTCACTAGTGGATTTCCTAACTTTTTAATGTTTGGCCTTGCAATTCCAATATTTTGATTAAACTTGATTCTTGAATAAAGAAGCAAGCGCTAGAACAAAATGACACAAGTAGGCTTTTTGTCACTCATCATCCATACTATGACCGTTTAAATGTATGTATGTCTCTGTGTGTGTGAATGTACACATATATGTGCTTTATATGTATATGTATATATATATATATATACACATGCATGTGTTTTCTCTTTTCATAGGTCTTTTTTGTGGGCTGCAGAAGGAAAAAAGTGCAACGGGGAATTGCATAATCCTATAAGCAGTTATGTTGGTGAAGTAATTTACCTTATTTGAGTGAGGACTGCCAAATCCAGCATGAGAATTTGTGACATTGATGTTATTCAGATGTGAGAGTTTCTAGGATTGCAACTGCTGGCTGTAGTTATTTGGAGACTTTCTGTTTCTTCCAACTGTTAGTGCTGCAATATGCTGTAACTAACTGATTGCAGCAAGGCTCCATGCTGAATTTACACATACAGAGTTCCATATCTGTCCAAGAAAGTATGCAGATAGCTAGTGTCAGTGCAGGCACTGAGCCACTTGTAAGTTTAAAGTTACTGATTTACATTAATTTTTGTAGGATTTGCGCCTTGGTTAATTTGTCGTCTTCCTAAATGGGAGAGGGATATGGACAAGTCAGGGCTAAACTGACAAATGTGTTAGTCCTGCCAGAGCATTCGTAGTGTGTCTAATGCTTTTCTTGAGTCAGTTGGTTCGTCAGTCAGTGATTCTTTCCCCAAAGGGTTACCCCTAGAAAAGAAAACAAGCCTAAGAACTTAGCAGCAGAAAAGGGTTTGTAGTAGAGAAAAATATATTTTTGTCTTTCTTCCTTTCAGCTGCTCCAGAGAAATAAGACGTGACATAATGTATATGAACTAACAAACATCTAACACTTGATGAGATCCAAGAAGGGAATGGGAAAATAGGGAACCATATGAAGTAAAATTTACGGAACTTGCAGTTCACAACTATGCTGATTAGTAGTCCCACTGGCAAGAATTCAGATCTCTGTTTTTCATGTATTTATACATATATCCCCGTTTCTCCTAGTGTTTCACACAAGTGCTGACACACGTGTGCACAGACACTTCTCTCTAACCTAATTGATTCTTATGCAAATCACCAGCACATTTTGACCTCAGATGCTGTGTTTCAGAATGTTTGGTAATTTTTGATTAGCATTTATAATAACAAAAGAGTTATAGCAAAGCATTTTTTGCAATAGTCAACCAACAGTCCAAAAAAAAAGTCTATTATGCCATACAAAACCTGTCAATCTCAATAACTTATGTATCAGATCAGGAGAGCACCACTGTCTAAAAATTATGCCAATTTTAGGAAGGCAATTGAAATGTACTTGAAAAAAGCCTGTGCCTGGTAGTGTCTGTGACTTTACGGTTAAACATTTCTTACTTTAATATGCTCCTGCCTTGCCAACAGCCATGTGTTGGTCTTCTTTGACACTGCATAATAAGGTTTCAAATGCTTTAAGAAAGGGTTGTCTGGGTGCAGGAAAGATTGAGATAATAAGACAAATTTAGGGATAGTTTGTCTGACCTATTGAGTGCCTGACTGTGCCACATGGGCACATGACCTCTGCTGTTTATGTCCTCTATGACTTTGTCTGAGACAGGGACTGAGGGAGGTAGCATCTTGGGGTGAAGCTGACTACTCCTGGTTGGAGATGTCTTTCTTTCTACTGAAGTCACAGGAAACAAGCAGTCTTAGGCCGAGCAAATCCCCTGCTCCTGAAAGAAGGCTGGACTCTAAGCGAGCAGTACTGTGTTTAGTAGCACTAATAACCAATGTAAAAGGGCACAGAGATCTAAAATGTGCAGGAATTCACAGCAGAAATTTGGAGGATTTCTTCAAGATGCTCGAGGATGTTCATTTGGTTTCACTAAGGTCCAGGAGGAAATCAGTTTTGCCTTCCCAAGTCTAAGGAGCTTGTGCCTGACAAGGGGGAACTGGCGCCCAGCTCTGGGAAGGCAAGCGTCCAGATCCTCGCTCCATCCAGAGGGATGGGACAGTTGGGACTGCGTCATTTGTAGCAATGTTGTTCTCGGTTTCACTTTCACCCTCCCAAGGGCATTCCTTTAACAATCCCCTGCCTCAGGCGGCTGTTTATTTTGCCTTTGTCAGTCTTATTAAAAAGAAAATAAAAAAGAAAAAATATGGAAAATTATTAAAATAATAGATAATGTCTCATAAGTGCCCACTATAACATTTTGCTTAAATATCACTATATTTTAGAGGTTTCTCTTTATAGACATTATTAGTGTTTTAAACGTCAGGTTTTCAAGGATCACAGCAAGTATTGTGGACATTTAGGTTATGCTGTTATGATATCCACTTATAGGCAAAAATGAAGATTAACAGGAGCTGAGCAATGCGTACAAAAATTCAAATAATGTTGGAAAGTTTCTTAAATATCTTCAGAATATTGGAAGCCCTGAGAAATGCAAAAGGGAAAAAATAAGACCAATTAGATACATCATTTTGTGTTTTTCCCCTGGAACTGGTTGACACTATTATCTTTTAATTACTTTATCACAGTCTGCTTTGTTACTGATAGAACAGAGTTCTTCATTATTTCAGGTTAAGCAGTAAACCCTACCAAACCCAAGAGGCATAACATGCAGTAGCTAGATGTGACACTTTAGACTTCTGTCAATTGATTGAATTCAAGAGGGTTGTGCCAGTTTACAGACCTTACTAAAAGTTCACCGTTAATTGTCAGAAAATCTCTCTTTTATTTAAATGAGATGTGGATGGAATTGTAAGTGGAGGTATTTTTTCATATTTAAAAAGGCCTAATAAAAAGAATTTGAGTTGTGAGTTTTCAAACCCTTTCTTGGCTCTAGAAGGGGAAGTGGCTAATGCTGGGGCCATTTCAGCTATTCAGGAGGATAATATAGTCAATCAAACTAACCTATTTTACTTGTCAATGACAGATAAAGATTTTTATGCATGCTATTATTTGTTGAGATTTCTTGTTAAATAGCTTTACAAGTGCCTTTATATAATAATCTGAACACAAACGTGACTATTCAATATATTGTTTAATAGAATGAAATTCCTGTCAGAACCATGTGACTTGATATCAAAGTGACTTGACAACATTTTCGTGTTTTAGGTGAACTCAGTTTACCCGGGGGTTTTTTTGATTGTTGCTCTTTTGTTTGCTTGTTTGCTTTATTTTTCCTCTCTCTTTTTTTTTTTTTTCCCCTGCAAAAGAACGGCAAGTCTAGTTTGATCATTTGACAAAAAATATTTAGTTCATGGCTTACATTATGAAATGATTATAACTGTAGCTAAGAGGGAGGGTGAATTCACACAGAGTATTTCTTGTTAAGCAAATCTGGAATATAGATCAACTGTAAGTACCAAACAATGAAAGTAAATCTGGAATATCTTATGTCTCCTCTAGTAAAACATAAACAGATGCAAAATGTCCAACATAATATTTTTGGTCACTTTTTGAAGCCAGTTGTTATACCTAAACTACCAACATCAGGATGAGTTTCCTGTATACTGAGGATTCTATACTGTGCAGCTTCATGATTTTGTTCTGAAGAACTTTATTTAGCCTACTACCACTCTGGAAGAACCCTCTGAGCTTTATATTCATTACAATAGAACATTAAGAGGGTCCTGACAGTGGAATAAGTTCACTTAACTTATTTACTTAGCTTAGCCATTTGTCTGTACTTGGTTGAGGTGAGACATCAAAATAAATCAGTTAATTTGTGCCTTGGTTCAGTGTTTTAAGGAGTCCTGTAATAATGATAACACTAAGAAATAGAACCCCCTAAGAATTTTTTCCATAATTTAAACTCCTGTATAAGTTTGCTCCCTAGCTAAATCGCACACAGAGATTTGCCTTCTTTTCAGGACAATCATATTTCAGTAAATCCACACAGGAATATTAGTCGTAGTTCATTTAATCACCAAATCCTAACAAGTATTCACTTCATTAAAGACACTAAAAAATTCTGGCCAGCTGTTTCCTGCCACTTGGCTGAAGACAAGGTGGAGAAAGACAAGCAATTCAATCCTCGGTAACTCTCAGTTGTGTTAAGCATAATTCTGCCACATAATTATACTTTCACAATTTTATTCCTATACCAGAATCTGAATCTGAGGGGGATTCTATGACTTATGGGCTTAAATTCTGACATGTTTAAATTCATGTTGTACACACAAAAATTTCCACAGATTTTAGTAATCAACTTAGACAAATGCTTTGTTTTGTCAACCGTGCTTCCTCTTCTTTTTTTTTTTTAAATAACTTAAAGTAGTCAAATAGATTGAAGAGGGAGGCATAAATAACATACTATTTATATATAAAAATGATGGATTAGTTGTTTGCTCTGTTCCTGGAAAACCGTTTCCCGTTCTGGTTCATATACAAAATTCTGGGACATTAAAAACTCTTCGTCAAAGATCAAGGCGACTGTATTAAGGTGGTTTAAAAGCTGCTAGTAATTTTTGTGCACTGAATGTAAAAAGAAATACTGATTACAACTAAAGAGCAACTTAAAAAATACCCATTTGATTGTATGAAAAATCAGGCCTGTTGCCCATGAAAATAAGTGCTAAGACACCAAATAGTAAATCAATATTCTAAGGCCAAAATCTAAACAGACATAGATCAGTGAAGTTATACAGACTTCTGCTAAGCTGTGCTTATTTGTACAGCTGGGTCTGGCTATAGGGTGCTGCAAAAATGACAAAGTTATCCAATTTGATAATAATTCAAGAGAACTCTCCCTGGAAACAGCATTTAGCATTCTGTACAGCCCATGGAGAAGATTAGGTATGTCAGGACAGGATCAAAACCTATCCACCAACCCAGGAAACATTGAGCAGGGCTGTGTGAAATCCTGCCTGTCCCTGGGGTGCAAGCAGCCCAGCCCAGGCATTTGTGGCCACTTGTGCACTGCATATTTGTGTTGTCTCTCCAGTGTAAGGCTGTTGCTGATTTTCTTTGGAAGAATGAGCAGGATACAGTCTTTTCAATAAAAGAAATCACTTGCTCACAGCCTAACAGCTGCAGAGCCAGCAAACTTGTGCAAATGCCCTTCTCTCCTGTGCATAGCTCCTGCCCCAGTTCAGTGTCCTCAACCCCTTGAACCAGGGGAGTGGAATATACTGAGCTGTAGACTCTATTCCAACTACATAGACTAATTAATGGGTTAAAGTGCGTTCATCTTGCCTTGCCCTGAGGTTTTAAAATTGAAGCACACCTTCTCATGATGCTGCCGGCAGCTTGATTTTATTAGTGCTTCCTGGGCATACTCTGTGTGTTGTGATCTGAGTCAGGCAGCTCAGCCAGTAGGGACTCATTGAAGGGGCAATAAATGCTAAGCACTTACTAGAGTCCCTCAGGGAAGTCAGGACTAATTTGGGATTCCTACCAGGTTAGTAAGCAAGGTGCCCAGCTCCTCATCCTAGTTTGAACTAGAGCAAATCTGAACACTGTAAAGTTCACATTGCCTTCAGGGCTAGGCATCAGCCAAGGAAAATTTTTGGGTACTAATTTTGGACTTAAATTTAGCCTAAACTCCACTCAGGTGTTGTGTTCCTAATGGACTTGCTTCTTTAAACGCTTAACCTCATGAAGTTTTCAGCATGTGCTTGTAAGTTAGGCATAAAGCTTAGATGTTGCCTTTGAAAAAGGATACTTTACTCAACTTGGTGAGAGTGTGGCCAGCTATTGCTTTAGGTAAGGATCTTAGAAGGTAATGTCCTGATTTCCTCCTGATGCCCTTCGTAAGTTATGTGGTCTGATCTGCTCTTTAGCTTTCTGTATATAATTCTTGGGGTTGCTTTGCTCTTGACTATATGGGTTTTGAGAAAGATTTCCTATTTTTCAAATAATATTCACATTTATTTTGGTTTTCACTGTTATGTGGTGGAGACAGAAATTGTAACCCAATGCTTTTGTGGAAATTTGTAAATAAGACTAACAAAGAGGAAAAGTAGGTAGGTGGCATGAATAGCAGTCTGAAACTACTGCATAGACTTTTGTTTCTCTGCTGTAGTTGCTGAGCTTATACTTACGTATTTGCAGCAAAGATGAGCGTCACAGGTAAGTGTGATAGTATTTGCTCAAGGTTTCTTTTTTTCCCCTTTGAATCTCATTGTAATGCTGTAGTTTTTCCTATTGCTGCTGTTCATTTAATCAGTAGTTTCATCTCAATGGGCTTTCATGCCCTGAAGAGATATGAGGGCTTACAAGGATCAGATGGTATAAGGATATAAAGCTGGGAGATTTGCTGACTGCACAGATGGGCCAGAAAACTGCAAAACTGTCACCTGCAGTTTGCTAAAGCCTAGATGTTCTCAAAACAGAACACGGCCTTACTTTCCCAACAGGAAAGACAAAAATGCAGAAATTTTGAATATGTCTTTCCTTTTTGGATCTTTCCACTTCTCTGAAGAAAGCTTCTCAAGCAACATGAATGTTAACGACTAAAAGAAAAAAAAAAAAAGCTAGTTTTCCTGCTGGATCCCTGACGGAATCGAAGGAGGTTTAACAGACTTTAGTTAGGTGCTGAATTTTTTGTACAATGTGAGTGGGATAGCTAGTCTCCTTAGCCTGACTCTAACTGCAGCCACTGAGCAGATAAAAAAAACTGTCCTGGAACATGTAAAAGAGAAGAGAGTCTTTTATCTTGTGCAGGTACGTGCATTGCTGAGCACTCTGTCAGGTCTGTGACAGTCAACAGCAAATAAGGAACTGCTATGCAGAGCACAGGTTGTCATTATCAACTGAGCCATTCCTTACAAAAACAGCTGGAGAGAGATGCCACTCCTTATTTTACAAAATGCATATCGAGAAGGTAAGTGGTACCTGTGAAACTTCCAGTAACTCTTTGCTAAATTTATGACCTCTGACTAAGCATTGTGTCTTGCCAGGGAGGGGACAGATTTTGGTGTGCACAGCGGGACTGTGGAAGTCTAGGAACCTCCATTTCAGACAGTTCAAATCTCCACAGGTTTTTGTTCTACATTTGATATCTGACTGGCAGACATTAAAGTTTGAGATAATCACACTGAGCTCCTTCTATAGTCACTAGTGGGACAAACTGTGCCTCTACAGCCTTAGCTAAAGGCCAGAGGACTGAGGTGCAGTTTCCTGGATGCATGGGGAAGCACTGAAAGCACGTACGTTGTTTTACAGAGCTGGGTTCTAGTCATGCCCTCAGAAGATGAAAACACAGACCAAGTTATGTAACCTCTCTAGGCTACTTCTGTTCTGAGCGCCGGGGTCTCTGAGGTAGGTCAGCTTCCCTTCTCATTTGCTCCATGGTTTCTGGGAATATTTCCACCTGGAATAAAGTTTCCAGGAACAAAGATATGAATGTCGTTAAAATCAGCAACTAGTTTATACACCTGGGCTGCACAAAACCTGACAGATGTCAGACTTAACAATTAGAGGACTATCAGAATAACAGAGAGAGATCAGAGGCCTTGACAAGGTTAGCAAAATTAAAGAAGAAGAATAGGAGTTATAAAGATAAAATGTTTCCATTTTCATGGTTAATTTATTAGAATAAAGAAAGTTTTGCTTTTCTGAGTTCACTTTGTTTTAATATTCCTTTGAATATGACTTCAATATCAAAGTGAAAGGAAAAAAAAACACCGAAGTATTCCACCCCAGATATTTTTTATGTGTGTGAAACTGTTGAATCACTCACAATTTGTCCCTCCAAGTGAAGGAAGGCAGTCTTGTTCAGTTGATGGGTGAGTCAAACTCAGTGGGTGCAATTAAAGCTTGTAGAGGCCTGTAAAGGATAACTACTTTTTACCATGCTTGTCACCATGCCACTCACTATCTGCATGGAATGATCTATTGCTGCTGCTGTTGCTGACAAAATCTGCTTTTGTTTTCCCCCCCACATGCTTGTCCTGCCCAACAGCATCTGTTTTTGTTTGAAGAGGCCTATGCCTTCCCTCACCTTGATGATCCGTTCCTGTATCTTTCTGGCAAAGAACTCAAAAGATTTTGCCAGAAGGTTGCACTCAATCAATCCTGCCTTTAGGGTGTCCTAGAAGCGCTTTCTTGGATCACCATTGCTTCCTCTTTCCACACTCCAGTTCCTTTCATAGGAGGTGCTTGAACATATGTACATCATTGATTCGAGCCATATGTCCAGCCCATTACACCTGGGCTTTCCATGTGGATATGCTGCAGGAATTCATCACTGGTCAGCTTAGTGTAGCATCTGACTCAGAGTAAGACACATAGGTGCCTCTGGTGGAACTTCTCCAGCTGGCAGATGTGCTTTCATTACTATATCAAAATCTTGCCTCTGTTTAGCACAACAGCCTTGTAAAATTTTAGTCTGTATTTCTAGTCTGATCTGACACTGGCTCCATATTCAAATAGCAAACCCAGCAGGAAATTCCCCTAATGCTATGAATGCAGGAAACTACCTCTCCACGAACACTGGCACAGTCATTCAACATAATTTGAATGTAGGTGAACCCCCATGCAACAGACAGCTCAGTCTCACTGTGTTTAGTGGAAGGGACGGTATATTCTTCTCCATGTTGATTGACAAATTATCTCAGTTTTTCTCAAATTTGTGATTAGTCTGATTTTTTCTTGTTGTCTTGGAAGTAGCATATTTGCTTGTTAAGAAGATCCGAAGTCTTTGGCTGATGTGAGCCACTGCTGTGCAATGATGTTCATACCAGCATTCTTGTGTGCTCTACTTGGTAGCTTCTGTTTGGTGTGCAGTCCTCCTGCTGCTCAAAAGTGAGTCCTGATATTTAGGCTGAGGTTGCATTTGTCTTACCTGACTCCTCAGAATAAAAGAACATTTTGTCAATTAAATGCATTAAGGAAAACAGAGAATAGTCCGTTTTGTACTCAGTGATTTACAAAAACAAAGAGACTTTCAGGGAGGGTCTGAATGGCATATGGTCTAAATAGAAAAATAAAGGCAGAAGGAAGAGGAAGGAAAGAAGGAGAGAAGTAGTTCAAAGAGATGGACGTGGGTGGTATAAATGGACAATGAATGCAAGGGGGAGGAAGTTGAGGTTAAAAAGTAGAGAAGCCTCTCATTATGGCCCTTAGAAAAGAGGTGAATGAAATTACACTACAGCAGTCAAAGCACTGCATAAGCAAGAAGTTGCACTCAAAACACACAAGTAAAATTAAAGGGACCTTCAGTTCTGGAGGGACTGCTGGTAACGGCCTCTCAGAAATAACCTTCCAAAGAAAATGTTTAAGTGCTGAGCATAAAAGATTCATAAAAAGGTAGGTTAAATCATGTCCTGATGTAACAGCAGAGTGACATATAGTTTGGCTTTTTCCTAAAATTAGGAGCTCAGTTACACACCTTAAGACCGAAGACTCTGCAGTGCTAAGCCTCTGTCATATTATCTGTGTTGCCAATTTTTCATAATATATTTACTAAAAGAATATCAGATTCATCAGTGAATTAATTCAGCTTCACATCTGTGTATCTAATAGAATTTGATCAATGAATCTGGAGAAATGGATCAGTGGGTTGTGGTTTGTATGCTTGAATATTTGGTGTTTTTATTTCTACATTGGCACAAGGTTCAAGAATTACTTGAAGTTCTGTGGAGTTTGGACTATGGCTATGCCAAAGAACAGCTGATATAATAACTCTTTACATGCATTGCCTTACCAACAAAATATTCAAGAATGCCTTAATGACAAATAAATTCAAAGCATTTGGCTTGGTATCTTTTGTTTTAAATAATAAACAAGACAACATCATGTTATGAAGAATCTAATTGAAGATTTGGAATAAGTAATTATAATAACCCAACAGGAGTTCCAGGGTCTTTTTGAAGCAACATTGTTCTTGCATTACAAAACACTGATAGAAGTCTCAGTGCTGTAAGCCATATGAAGAAAGGAAACCCTAAATTAAGAATGATAATTACAAATCAGAGACACTTCTTCTGCATCTTTCTTTAATCAAAAAATGCCAACTTGGCCATTTAAAAGACATGAAACAGTGTTATCAGAATTTTTTCCCACGTGAAATGTTTGCGCAGGAGATGTAGAAACTAAAAGCATGCAAGTACAATATTTGAGCATGCAACACTGTATCACAACCACTTTGAGGAAGCAGACGACTACTTTCTACAGCATTCTGAATTTAGAATGGTCCAATTCCACAATAAGCTTGTTTTTTATAACCAAAGAAAGGAAAAAAATCAAAAGACATCTTTTCCATTTTCTCTTGCAATTGTTAAGTATTTCTTGCAGATGTTCAAGTGTTCAAAGAATAATTTGAAGCTGTAATCTGAATCTACAGGAGGAAGTTTAAAGTATGTTGACCAAACAGTTCCATATTGCAGAAATCATGTTCTTATGATTAAGAAAGATCAAACA
The DNA here is from genome assembly GCA_013397775.1 of Eulacestoma nigropectus. Taxonomy (NCBI): domain Eukaryota; kingdom Metazoa; phylum Chordata; class Aves; order Passeriformes; genus Eulacestoma; species Eulacestoma nigropectus. Next base: position 1,655,584 of record VZTE01002323.1, read on the forward strand.
AAATAATAATCCAAAGTGACCGAACCATGTCTCCTAAAAAAAAAATTTCTAAATCCATATACAAGCACATGGATAAAATAAAAATACTTGTAAGAAGGTGAGATTGCATTGACTGCAGTTTGATTTCAGATGTAGCCACAAAGAATTAGGTTCCTTACTATGGATTTAGAAGCCTAACTTTAGGCATCTAAATTTACGAGGGGCTAGTACTTTGTGATAGGAAGCTGTTGTACAAGCTTATAGAGATATCTATGAGGAGATATGTCTGAAGGGAAGGCATTCTTGTTTTGATTAGTGGAAAACTTAATAACCATGTCAAAATCTTCTCAGACTGAATGCCATAAAGTCTGCATTAGGCATGGAGATATAAGGTCAGTTGCTACATTCATTTTAATTTTGGGAAAAGAGTAGAGAAAGGTAAGCTGGTAAGCTAGTTTGAGCAAATTTTCAACAGATCAGTTTGATTATTTTGGAATTAGAATCTTGGGGTCCCAGCTGTAGCTTTTTTTTTTTTTTTTTTTGATACGGAGGAGCTAATGAATGACCTCCAACTAATTTTTCACTTCTGATTTTCTATATATTAAACAAAAAGCTCATTCATAATTATACAATTGAGTAATACAGCAGCAAGGTATAAATAGCAGAGAAATAACTTGAGAAATAACAAATCAGTTTCTGAGAATTCCTTAATACCTCTGAATGTATAAAGTTGAACTGTATATAAAGTAAAATCTTTCCATGAAAATTGCACAGGATGCAAAATTTCTATGCAACATTCATAAAAGTCCACATTGCCTTATCTCACAGTAGGGAAATAAAACTTACTGTTACAATTAAAAAAAATCTATTAATTATGTACTACTTCATTCCTCTTGGTTTGATGGTATTTATGTGGAATTTAAAACAAATTTGAGCACACCTGTGCTTAACGCAAAGAATAGTTCTAGAATCGTAGAATCATAGCATCAATCATATAATTGGGTTGGAAGAAACCTTAAAGATCATCTAGTTTCAACTGCCCTGCCATGGGGAGGGACACCTTCCACTGGACGAGGTGGCTCAAAGCCCCATCCAACCTGTTTTCCACCTGTCCTCAAATACTTTCAGGGATGTGGCAACCTGTTCTAGTGCTTCACTACCCTCTGAGTAAAGAATTTTCTCCTATCATCTAATCCAAATCTACCCTCCCTCCTTCAGCTTAAGGCTGTTCCCCCTTGTCCTTTCATTACATGCTTTTGTAAAAAGCTCCTCTCCAGCTTTCTTAAAGGTCCCCTTTTGGCACTGAAAAGCTGCTACAAGGTCTCCCTGGAGTCGAGTCTTCTCCAGGCTGAACGATCCCAAGTCTTTCAGCTCCATCCTTCTCATCATCTTCATGGTTCTCCTCTGGACTCACTCTAACTCCAGACCTGGGTGCAGCGCTCCAAGAGGGTTCTCATGAGGGCAGAGTAGAGGGGAATAATCACATCCCTTGACCTACTGGTCACTCCTCTTTTGGTGCTGCCCAGGTCTGGGTTGTGGGCACACATTGCTGCTTCATGTCCAGCTTTTCATCCACTAGAACCCCCAGTTCTCCTCCACTGGACTGTGTTCCATGAGTTCTTCTCTCAGTCTGTGCTCATGTTTGGTGTTGCCTCAACCCAGGTGCAGTCAGGTTTCTCTGGACAGCATCCCTTGCTTCTGTTGTGTCTACTTCTCCACTCAGCTTTGTGTCATGTCTGCACTTGCTGAGGGTGCCCTTGATCTTACTGTCTGTGTCTTTGATAAAGGTATTAAAAAGTACCAGTCCCAAGAAAGACCCCAGAACTCTGATCTCACTCTGATGAGTGAGGGACACCACTTGTCCCAAACTGGCTCCCACCTGGAAATAGAGCCATTGACCACAACTCTCTGACTGCGTCCACTCAGCCAATTTCTTATGCACTGAATAATCCACCTTTCAAATCCATGTCTCTGCAATTTGGAGGTAAGGATGTCGTGTGGGACCATGCTGAAGGTCTAACAGAACTGTAGGTGGTCTTCACTTACTGACTGTTGCAGTCACTCCATCATAGAAGGCCACCAGAATAATTCTAGGTTACTGTCACCTCTAGCTATTTTAGTTTGACTGTTTTTAGTGTAAGCTAATTCTAATCCTGAGGCTTTTAAAAATCTACTTTGTCTTAAAAGTATTTGTTCTTAATTCTAAGACTGAAGTAAAATTCTAGGTTAATATTTCATCTTTAATGGCTTATACATGAAAGTCTGATGTTGTTATTCTGTCTGATTAAGAGGAACCATATGTTTTAAAATTAAAAAGAAGAAATGCATGGGTGTTTATACCTTTCTTTTCAGAACAAGCATGATATCTCACCCACCTCTTTTTTTGGATATGTATGTATGTATGTATACATTTATCACAGTTACTTAGTGCTTTGCTCTAGCCGAGAACTGGTTTCCTGTATTTCAGATGGGTCAGCTCTGTTTTTTGGCAAAGCAACAGGATGTTATTAAGTTCAGACAAAACACTGGAAGCTAAATTATGTAACGTGGGGTTTTTTAACCATTTAGGAAATTTTATGTAATGGACAATTTTACTGCAAGTGGATTCTACCAGAAAAGTGTGGGGTTTGGTTGCTTTTTTTTGTTGTTTCGTTTTATTTTATTTTGGGTTTTTTTTGTTGTTTTTTTGGTGGTGGTGGTTGTTTGTTTTGTTTGTTTGGGGTTTTTTTATAGCTCACTATGGCTAAGAGTACTTTCCTTACTTGTGGATCTTACTGTGGCACATTTCCTCCAAAAGGAACTGACTGGGGCTGGGAGCTGCCCTTTTCTTGGAGAGCTATTAGTAGGACAACCTTACCAGCTGAGCAGCTGAGCATTTGGACGACAGCAAGGAGTTTGTCCACAACTGGGAAGAGGAGGAAGCACATAGAGAGCAAGGCCTTGCAGGAGGCACAAGAAAAGCCTGCTGAAGGAGTGAGAGGATATCTGTAGGATTTCCAACTAAATCTGCTTCTGCAGATTTCCAAAGGCAACATACTGGAGCTGAGTCTAAAGGACATCACTGATGTGCATATATGTAGGGGGTTTGTAAGGATGTTTAATGCTACCTTGTCTTTGGCAGTTTGAATTTCATCTGTTCTAAAATGGTGGTTGTCATTTGTCCTAATGTAACCATTCCTAATGTCTAAAGACAACAACAACAACAAAAAGTAAATACAACTCCCAGTTTTATAGGACCTTTTGGTCTTATACAGGTGCTTGCATTTTTACCACAAAGCTTCTAAAACTTCTAGTTGTGAAGATAATTTTAAAGTCCTGATAGGAGCTTGCAACTGATGGAAGGTTAAAGGTTACGATACTAAATTATAATGAAAATCCAAATGTATACTTTCCAAGAGAAATATGCTTAGCATTTGCTGCTATTACTCTCAGCATTAAGTTTTGGTGTGAAGAGCCTCTGGTGCTTGCCAAGTTTTTATAGGCAACCTGTGGTTTGCAAACCAAAGCAAGAAATACCCCGTTTCCTGACCTTTGCCTTTGTTTTTTGTTCTCACACAGAAAATATTTGGTTTATGAGAGATATTTTTAATTTTCACTATTAGCCTTTGATTCTTTCACAGTTAATGTACGACTTTAACTTAATATTCTTGTTTTTCTTTACTCTTTGTTCTTGATGTCCTTCTTTAAAATGTGCTCAAGTATAAGTCAGCTGACATCCTTCATAGGTACAAAATAAAATAGCCACATGAATATGAGTTTGAAAGAGATTTTCCTCTTATGCTACTTTCTGGTATTTTGTTTTTATAAGTAACTGAACTGTGTGTTGCCATCAAATACTACGGTCAAACTAAACCACAATATATTAAACAGGAATTTACTCAGTACACACATACATAAAATGTGCTTCTAGTACACTACTCAGTGTTTTTAAAAGAAATGACTGATAAAATAGTAGTTTGTTCTGTTCCAAGTATTCCCTCCTGCTGGTGATTTGTTGCACATCACGCTTGTGTATAATCAGGCTGCTGGAATAAAGGCTGCTGTACACTTCGTGCATTATTTACTCTTTAGGAGAACTGTAATATTTTATCTGCATTCTACTACTTGCTGGTTTGTGATCTATACGAAAGTAGTAAAATGATTTAATAGCAGAGATCTATGATAGGTAACTTGTAGTAACAACATCATTACTTTTCATAGTACATGCTGCAGAAAATTTGCATATAGCATAATTAAAATAAACACATTTCCTACTAAATTTGAGTGTGTTTTGTCATGTAGAAAAGGCTCATTCCTTCACAGGTCAAATAAGCCGACTAATTTGATTTCCAAAGGTTTCTTTTGGGTCTTTGTGCTTTCTCAGGAGATTGCAACTCTCTCTCTCAGATACAGACCCTGATACTGTAATCCATCCCTTTGTCACACTGAGATGCAATCTCCACAGGATTCTGTGTGATGGTTTTGAATCTTGTATTAAATGTGGTTTGAGAGACTGGTGCTCCACCATCAGCTCATCTGTGCCCCTGATGCAAAGTGCAGTGTAAGGCTCTGAGTTTGACCTAAAGGAAGCAGGGTAGAACACCAGTCTCTGCCCATGACTTTTTACACTGGATTAGCTTTTTAACTTGTCCTACCTGCAGGTATTAGTGTTTGAGTCATGCTGAAGGGCTTAGCTTTACCCACGAGGTTTTCTGCAAGATGATGCGAGATGTGACTATAGTTCAGTGTTTGTCATTACTACATTTCTGTGCAAAGCAAGCATTTCTATTACGCATATTCCTTGGAGCAGTTCATTAGTATTTACTTACACTTTAGAACAGAAGTGTGCCATTTAAATTGGCATAAGTAAGTTGTGAAAGTACAAATAGGTCTAATTTATATTAGTGACACCCAGCACAGGAAATTTCTGTCATCTTTTCATATTTCGCCATTCTCGTATCTCAAATAACTCATGGCAATGTCAAATGAAGAAAACATGACGTATTTTTGCAAGTCTGATACAGGGGGAAAATTGCTCAAAGAATATTTGATTTCAAAGAAGCCCAGACAGCTGTATCAGAACCTCCTAACACCTCTGTGTGACTATCCTTAGAGAAAATAAACAACTGTCCTCAAGCTGATTTCTGGTTTTGTAAAGGATCTTTGTCCTGGGAATACTTGTACTTACCTGGAAAACACATTTCTAAGCCATTGGCCAAGACCCAGTAAACACCTTGAGATCCGTTGAGTTTTACTATGCAGTTTTCAAACACTGGATTGTGGTGAATTCAGACTTTGACTGTAGTTAGTGTGAATTATAAATAATTTCACCTCAATTCATACATTCCTTTAAGAATAGAGTCCCACTTGGTCTGATTGTTCTGTTTCCTAGGAGTCCTGGAGCTTAAGTACAGTCATTGCAAAATCAGGTTTGTAAAAGCTTGTTTAAGTATTTTCTGCATACTAACTCCCAAATACCTCCTCCATCCTCATTGTTCAGACAGACTATTTTGTTCTTTATTGATGGAAATCATCCATACTGGTATTAACTGGCATTGTAAAAAAAATATTCACAATTACTTAAAAAAAAAAAAACAAATGGCAGTTTGAATTTGATGCACTTGTATCTCATATATTTGTTCTATATGACTACCACTTTGAGCTAATATTTATTCCTTTAAGTGTTCACTAAAATTAAAGAAGAAATTAATTTATTAAAGAAAGCATGCTCAGTTTGATTTTAATGGAGATAGAATGAATCTAGCAAGATTAGATGATCCAATCAGGGTACAGAAACAAGATCATGGGGTATGGGTGACTTCCCACTAACCCTTACTAACAAACAGAAAAATGGTTGTTATGAGTATTCCATCAAACACTCAGTCTCAACACAACCCATAGATCAAATACATAAATACAAATGTCCACTGAGTTGCGCCAAATAGAAAACCAGTCAGTCATGGTTACCTCCTTGCAGATGGTTCACTCTTTGAGAATGCTCTGAAAGTGGGAAGGTGCAGGTGCCCTTCAACATGGAGAACAGTTCCGAGTAGTTTGTCAGGATTATGTAGCACCACATTAAACTATCTGACGATAATGTGAGACAGTCAGGTCTTAAGTGCTAACACAAGGTTTTAGAATACTTAGATAAACATCTAACCTCCATTTTCAATAAAACACTGTTTACTAGTGTTTACTTGCACTATTACTCTCTTAGGAGAAATAAATACCTGGATGAAAGCCAGGCAGTTTTAGTTTAGCCTGAGATCAGCAGAACTGATGATCAAAGAAACAAGTGCAACTACATAATGCAAAAGATAGGAATGAGTAAAGGTTTTGTCTTTGTAGTCTGCTTGCTTACATTTTGAGCATAGTTCTTGGAAAGCAATGAGGGTATCAAATTATTTCCCTTCACTATCCCCTCCTCATGTCCGCATGGTCCAGCAGACCCTCACAGGTATTACTGCATGATGTCAGTTTTAAAAGACTGTAGGATTGCCTTTTTGCCTTTGTATGGTATTTTCAAAATATGTTTATTCATAGAAGGCGTGTATAAACTTTAAGAATAATAGTAGATCAATTTATCTCAGAGTTTACAAACCCAGTAAAATAGATAAAAACATATAAACTCTTATATATATATAGTAAACACTTGATAGAATGATGGAATAATGTTCAGTTTTTTGAGATTTTGATTCAACTATTAGCACATCAAATACAAGCACATCCACCTAATAAACCAATGTCAATTTAGAAAAAACTTCTGTAAGAAAACATTACTTTTATTGCTCTTGAACATTTTTAAGGGAAGTTAGAAATCAACGTGTTCTGACACGGCATGCGGCAAGACCATGGCTAGCAGGGTGGCCGGGCGACCACTTCCTTCCCAGCTGCGGGCTCAAAGACGGCTGGTGCAGTCTGCAACAGCGGGAGGGTGCACGAAGGCACGCAAAAGGGTTCGTGTCACCCACCGATGAATAAGGCGTCAGAGGAGATAAAGGAGGCAGGAAGGGCTTATTCGGTGACAAGACCCAGCAGTACAAGCAGCATAGGCCACAAAGAGCCCCAAACAGCTGCTGACATGAGGTTTTATACGGCTACAAAAGGGGAGGGGTAAACTCTAAAAGCAAATCACAGCAAGGGAAGTGGTTGGTACAGGGGTGGAGGAACTCTCAACAAACCAACGAGGTATAAGGGAGGCAGGGAGGAAGAACAGAGAGCCAATGGGTCGTTAAAAGGAGTAGAACATTCAGGAACATAACCTTATATAGGGGGAGTTGGGAGGAGAGAAGAGGACCAAGCGAGGAGGAGCAGGTTGCATGCTCTCGCAGGGCCTTGTGGTATCTCACCCTGATCTTGATGGCTCGGGCCTGTGGTGAGGTCCAGCCGGCGGACCCTTTTCGGAGTGTGGGTCCCTTGCAGCTCAGACAGTCCCACACATGTCTGAACCACCTCATCAGTGTTCTTACTTCATTTAGAATTTCCAATCTTATCATGTTTCATTGGAAAATTATACTGCCAGAAATCCACATTTTTGTTTCTACTTCATTATTATCCTATTTCGACAACAAATATAAAAAATGAAAAGCATAGAATTATTTGTTTTCAAATATCTATATTGTTTTTCTTATTTTCCACTGTGAAACTTTGTTAAGATTAGAACAATTGCTGATAGGCAAATGAATAATAAAAATATACAATATGATCTGTATCTTCATGAAATTTGAAGGAAAAAGAGAAAAAATACAGAATTATAGAAATGAAACAGGGAAAATACTCTCAAAGGACTTTTAAAATAAACTTTATTATTTTGTGTTCTTGTAAAAGGAAGAAATCTTTTCCAAAAGAAAAGGAAAGGGTGCTTCACCTTCCTCCAGTCATCTGAGAGTTCCTCACTCAATTGTGATTCCTGAATATTTAATAGCTTCCTTGTATTTATATCATTTTGCCACAAGGCATCCCACTCAACTACATTGCTTTTGGAAAGATTGTCTTCTTCTCTTTGAATCTTCCTCTTTTTAGCTCTTGGTTATTACTCTTCAAGTGACAGTAAATTGGCCACTCCTGCGAACTCTTCCCATCTCAAACATGATTTTATCATACCCTGCTATAGTTTTTTTTTTTATTTTCTAAATTAAAGAAACTGAATTACTTCCTTAGTGATCCATATTCTTGGCTGTTCTTGCCCTGCTCTGAACATTTTCCAATTCAATGATCTCCTCTATGAGAAGGAGGGACCAGAAGGAGGGACCTTTTGCCATTCAAGATGTGGATCGGATATGCATTTGCTGAGTGATATGGTAAAATACTCTTTTCCTCCTAATTCCTAATGGTTGATTGCCTTTTTGACTGCCAGAGTGCATCATAGATGTTTTCATAGAATTTTCCATCATAAACCAAAGATCTCATACTTCATCTTCCACTGTCTAAATTCTATTGTTGAACTCTGCAAAGAAGTGTCACATGACTAATTTTACAATTCTAATAAGAACAGAATAATTCTAATAATAACTGAAAAGGTAAAGGAATTGTCACCATGTTTGTGTAGAAGAAAATGTGGTACTTCTCCAATAAGGTTCAATGTGTTTACTGAAAATAAATTGTTATATTTTGTTTTAAAAGCTTCTCATCATGCTTATATAGGCTGTGTCTTAAATTTAGACTTTTGGATAGTCAGTTATACTATTATGTTGTTTCCTATCCTGTAGGAAAATTCTATTTCTTCTACTTAAATATTAAATGCTTTATTTCTGGTAAATTATTATCCCATGAGAAACCCTGTATAAAGTAACTTGGGATGATTTTTCTGTGTAATAGTTAAGGAAAGGAAATATGAATCTATACTGGACATGGTTCCCTAGAAGGAACAAATAGAAGAAACTTTATCATAAAAATGGAAGGGTCATAAAAAAACCAGAAAAATGCAAGCTGGAATTTCTAAGTGTTAGAGACAGCTGCATATAAGTAATGGGGAGAAGACTAATGTTAAATAGAAGTTAAGTTTGTTTAAAAATATAACTGGAGATAGTTAAAGGATTTTCTCTAGGTCATCACTCATTGACAATTTCTAGAAAAAATAATACGTTATTATAGTAACGGTAACATGAGAATTCAGTCTTTTCCAACTTGACCATATCCAATCATGTTGTGCCTTCAGCATTCAGCTGTTTTCCTTTTTGCTTCACTTAAGACACAACATCTGGAGGGCCTCATTAAATGAAGGTTAGATAATCTACTAATGAACTATTTAATTAGGAATTCACCAGCGGGAAAAGTACTAAAGCTGTTATTTGTCTTTGCTCACACTTATTAGCGAGAGAAAAGAAACCACAGCAGTAGCTGGAATATTTTTTCATATTTGAAAAAATGCTTTAAAATGTGTAGTGTTTCTAACTGCAGTAGGAGTTAGAAAAGTATTCTATTGAGGTGTAATTTAAAATAACTGCTGTAAAGCAGTTTATTTAGCTTCTTTCTGATTTTAGATGATTTTGTCATTCTCTTATGCATTCTAAAAATTTAAGAAACAATAAAAAGCACTGCTTTTACAACTTATCTTTCTGCACTTTTCATAGCAGCATCAGTAGGTAAAATGTTTTCCTAGATTTTTATACATGACTGGCAGACATTAATTATTCTTTGACAGTGCACCTTTAGTGCACTCATCCTGGACTGCTTTAGCATGTATTTCAATCATACTATCACCAGCCTAGTATGAAATACTCCTCTGTGTAATTAAGGTATCTGTTTTGGTGAGAATGCGGAGAGAGGACCAATACTGGATGTCTTCTGAGATGACTGCTTCCGTTCAGTATCAACTGGGTTGAGACTTTCTTAGCATATTTCACTTGTGATCTTTTAAAGCTGTCAGGATGGAGTGATTTTCAGTCACTTTGCTCTGCAGTAGATTTAAAATCATGTCCCCAGAATATTATATTAATAGGTTAAAAAGGCAAAGTATTAATCTAATGCACTGTCTTGTCTCTTTACCCATAATTTATAGTATACCTATCACAAGATTATGGCAATTCTCCAATGAAACAAAGTACTTTTATATTAAAATAAAGTATATTTTATTCTTTATAAAAGAATTATTATTCTATTCTTTATAAAAGTATATTTTATTCTCCATAAAGCATTTCACTGACTGGTGCACTTGCTCTTTCAGTGGGTTATTCTGTATGGAGCAGAATGGTTAACCAAACTGACTTTTAAATAATTAAACACCATATGAGCATTAATTTTGATTATTGTTATACTTTTGATATGAACTTGATTATGTGAAGTAAACCTAAGCGTTAGCTGGAAGAAATAATTTTCCTGGGAAATTAAAATGTGCTCCTTGTACAGTGCTGAGTCTCAAGAAGGTCAAGAAAGTTTTAATGTGAAACACTTTCAATTCACTTCGGGTTTTCCTTAATAGCTTATCTGGACAGATGGCAGAAACAAACCACTTTGTATAGAATAGAAAAATTATTTTTTTCCTTCGCCAATTGTGATGGAAGAGATTCTGTGTTCACTTGTTTGTTTGTGTCTATCTAGCGGCTAAAAAAATATTTATTTTTGTCTCAAGTATCTAAGGTAATCTCAATTTATGTGTTTTATTTTCAGGTGTTTTGATGGGTTTTTTTGATTTTTTTTAGTAAAGTAAAAATATCTTATGAATTTGTTCTGTAAAATTACTTTGCTAGGCTAAGACCCAGGGTACTTAAGCTAAAGAGTTCCCAACCTTCTCTAAAGTGACCAATTTCTACATTGAGTTTTAAGATTTTCTTAGAATGGTTTTTAAAAATACGTCACTCATGCATCAACTGAGTTTCATGGTTCCTTCCCAACAGCATGAACAATCCCAGGTACCTGATATTTTAGGAGAAAATGGATTTAACTTTTTACTCTGTAGAACAGTTCTTTGGCGTATTACAGGCAAACTGTGGAGCTTCTAATTATTTTAAGCATTCATATCATCTGAAAAACAAAAATCATATGAACATAGTGTGCAGCCTGTTTTCTGTCAGTGGCTGAAATCTGTTGGTAGATGTGGTTGTATACCTGTCAGCACAGTTAACTTAAATGTTTGGTGAGGCAGAGGCTGTGTATGTAGAGACAAATGTCAGTTGGCTTAAATTTGGGGGTTTGAATAATAACCTTCTCTGCTCAAGCTATATTATTTCTTATATACTGGAGCATTTTTATATATGCTTCCACTTTCCAGACTTATGAAGTACAGATATCATGCCAAATTTGTTCACTGGTATCTTTCAGGTTTAAGCCACCACTCTCAAAAGACATCAAGAAATCCACAGTTCTTGTCTTTCACTTTGTATTCCCAGTGAGTATCCAAGAACTTACATCTCTCTGTGTTTGCACAGGCTGCCATGCCTCCTCAGTATAGCAGAGCCAAAGCTCGGTTCTTATACAAAGGGAGAAATAATAAGAGAACTTTATGATAATTATTGATTTGAACATATAATAAAAGTCAAGAAAGAGTCTAAGAAAAAATTTACAAAAGGCATAAAAGGTACTAATAATTTTTCTGGAGTAGGAAGCTTTCCAGGAGATCTGAAAGGACTTCAGAAAAGATAATTTTATAGTGACAAAATATTTTTTTTTTCATAAGAAGACTTTTGAAAATTTGAAACAGAGTAATTCATATTTATGTGTGAAACTCATGAAATCTATCTCAAAATTAAGATATAAACAGGCAGGGTTAAGGAAAAAATCGATAAATTGAACTTTAACCATTTTAAAAAATCTTCCTCTTGGATTCTATAGGTTCATTTGGATGAAATATTAACTGTAGCATATAATTTCCCTTGTAACACAGGCTGAAGATGCAGTTTTTTAGATCATTCAGGAACTATTTTAAATCTCTAAGAAATAAGTGTACACAGAAAATCTGTAAAAATTACAGTAAAGGATTAGATAAAATGAATAAATACATTAAGGATAAATAGAATAAGTACTATAACACATGAGGAGTGAATCATCAAAACATATCAGGAAAGAATCATTGAGTTGTTATAATAAGAATCTCAGTCAATTAATGATCTATGACTCCTTTAAAGAAGTCAACAAATATGTAAGTAAGAAAAGTTGGTTAATGTAGCCATTTGGTTTTCCAAAATAATTTCTGTTTGGAGTTTCTTCTCCAAAAATTCTTGAATTCACTTGTTGTGAGATAAGAGAAAATCTTCTCACATGGATAAAAAAATAGTATGAGAAAAATCATGTAGAAATAAATTTTCACTAGTGATGACTTACATGGGTCTGATGGAAGGTGTCCCTGCCCTTGGCATGGGGGCTTGGAACTAGTTGATCTTTAAGCTCCCTTCCAACACAGGCCATTCTATGATTCTATGATATTTGTGCTGTTTATCATCCCAATGAATGATTTAAGAAGAAAGTTAGTAAGGTGAAAAAAATCACAGGTTTTAATAAGTTAATCAAGGTTCTAAAAATGAGAGAGATCTGCAAAGTACTGCAGAGGAACATCATGATGAGGCGAGAGCCACAGATCAAATGGCAAATAAAATTTGAGTTAGATGTGTTTGAGGTGATATGTATTAAGGAACACGCCCCATTTTGTAGAACAACGAAAACTATGCTCAATGCTAGCTAAAAAACAAAATACAATATTATGAAATATGATGACAAGTACTTCTTAAAATAGAAGATGTTAATGTTCTGCTTAAATCCTCCATCTGCATCATGAATATTGAATGTAGAATTGGTATCTCAACTTTGAAAGGAGCACAGGATCTGTCAAAGTCAAAGCAGGGACAGTCAAGGGTATGGAATGGTTTCCATGCAGGTAAATATCTCATATGATTGGGAAATTTGTAAAGGAGATGTCATAGGAGAGATGTGACACAGGTCTGTATATTCATGATGGGAAGGTGAGAAGAATACTTAGCACAATTTTTTCTACTGCAATAATATTGAAGTCATCAAATGAAGCAAGTTATTGGTAAGTCCCAAACAAGGAAGGCAGTTCCTCATATAATGTGTGGTTTGTTGTGGAATTCCCCACCAAAAGGGAGTTTCTAATGTTAAAATTTATCTGAGATAAAAAGTGATTGGAAAAAAATAATGAAAGAAAAATTTATAAATATGAAAATACTGTTTCTGGCTCAGAAGTTTGAGTTGCCACTGAGACACGCAGATCTTTCAGCAGATACATCAGCATGAGATTTTCCTGTTTCTTAATTGTTCCAGGGGTGTCTTCTGACAGGTATTGTCAGAGAAAAGGTTACAGGGATCTTTGGTCTGACAAGGTGTTTCTGTCCCAGTTTTCCCACCTGTTCCTTTCCTTCCAGACCTAGGCTGCTCAGAAGCCCATGGCTCAAAGAACACTATCCCTCATAGACACCAGACAAATGGGTGTGGTAGCTCAGGTGTGAAGTTTGTGTTTATTCTGTGCTCAAGGGAAGAGGTTGAGCCATATGAAGTCTGACTTACCATAAGATTCCGTGTGTCAGCTCCTTGTTGAGTGAGCCTGATATTTGTGCTGATTTTGCCTTCCATTCACACTGTTAACATGAAGAGGAGGAGGCACAGGAAAACTGGGGACTCAGCACAAAGTCTGCTTTATGGGGAGCTGATGATAGGGAGACCCACACTGATGAGTGCGAGAAGACAAATACTATCTCTGGAGCTAACTCCCCTTCACATTGCATTGCAGAGACACGAACCAGGAGTGAACTCACACCCCCAGCACATGTGGGCAGTCATGAACAGTGAGTTACAATGCACCTCTTCAGGCTGTCAGCATAATTCTGTGTGGGTTTCCTCATGCAGCTTGCCTCTTAACCCTTATTTCATTCATGGTGCTGTAAAAGCAGTAAAGGAAGAGGGACAAGAATGGCACGTGCTACTGAAAGATACCTGCTATAGCTTTCCTTATCCTTTGCTATAAAAAACCTCAACACATACACACACAACAGCTTAAAACAGGTTTTTCTCTGTAATAAGTTGGAAATGAAGAAAAATTCCTATTGCAGCATCTGAAGAGAGAACTGTAAGTGAGAGACCACAACTAGAGCAATTTCCTGTACTGACTAATGTGAAATAAAATATAACGAGCATGTTTGGAGATGCACCAGTTCACAGAAAATATAAACAGAGGCAAAAAAACCAAAAGGGAGAGAAAGACAGGCAAGATAGCTGCCAGTCTAATGTGCAGTTTACTGGGGAAATAACCTGGCTGAAGGTGAGGAAGGAAGAATTGTTCAAACGTAAGATTTTGCACTATATGAGCTTTCTCAGCTGCCTGGAGCAAGAGCCCTCCAGGGCACTGTCAGTTTCTAAGGGCACCTTTTTGTAAATCTCATTTCCAAAGTTAAAAAAAGCTTCTTCGTAACTCCAAATCAGCTAAAACATGTTACAGAAGGAAGAGGATGTGCCAATCCATAAGAAAGGCAAGGAAAGAATGGGAAGTGTATTAAAATGAAATTTTCTTTGTGAAGGAAGACACCAATAGGAAAAGATAAGAATTATTATTTAGTTTCTAAGACAACAAATAGGGGTCCAAAAGATGGCAGAAAGACAAGTTGTAGTTCATTGTCCAGCTATGATCTCTGTCATGCTACGTAACTTTATTTGATACAGCAGTAACCACTTGATATATTAACTTTGACAAAACCCACTATTTTTGAGCAGCTGAAGATTAAAACATTCCAAGTCTGAACTGGGTATACTCAAGAAATAAGTCATTCTTCCTTTATTGGGGCAGACATAAGTTACATAGCCAGAGGGGATATCACATTGGAAAAAGAAGCCTGATTGGTTTCTCTGGTGGCTATTCAGATCTTATCTGGAAAGGAAAGGTGAGATATGAGACTGGAGAAGGTAGGTAAAACTGTCGAAGTTGTTTGGCTCTCTTATGGGTTGTGGGGGTTTTTTCAGATGCAGATCTGTTTTGCACTCTAAACAGACCATTTTGGGCAGGAGTCTGAGATATCTTTTTGTAAGTGTTTGTAATATGCGAAAAATATTCAATAAAATATGACTAGAGTTTTTAAAAGTTTCTTCCCCCAGTTTAAACATCATTTAGAAAATAAGGGCGTGGGTCTGAAAGAAGCAGAAAATGTGGGTGATGGCAGGCAACTTGAAGAATATTTAAATGATGGTGTGTTCTGGAAGAAGGAGGGAGGTTCATACTTATTATTAAAATCCAATAATTTTGTTTCAAGAGAAAATGACTATTATGTTTCTTAACCTGAAATACAATGGTATTGCATAATTGACTAGTCTTTAGAATTTATGTAAGTCCATCTCTTTTTGTGCGACCCTCATATTTACCTTCCTTTCAGAACTTTGATGATCATATGTTTTCACTGAGAAAAAAAAATAGATCCTTTCAGCAAACTGATAAAAACTAGGTTAGATGCTGTTCAGTCCTGATAGAAGTCCACCCACATGTGTTCACATAGTAAGATCACACGTTGCTAGACAGATCTGATTTTCTTCTAAAGAACCCATATTATATTTATCTGAAAATCCTATTTTCATAACATAAATTCTCTCCAGCTTCCTGGTAACTTCATAATATATCAGTTTGTAAGCATCTCTCCAACTCGTCTTTTACAGTTGTTTTTGACTGATTTCCTTTTGCATGTGAAAGTTGATGAGCCAGTGATCTTCCTTGCACCTTTCATTTGTTAGATGAGAGCCCCGAGTACAGGATCACAAAGGAAGGGAGGGAGATGGGAAGCCACTTGCAGACAGTTGCTTCCTATCACTTCAAATCACCTAGATGTGGACTAGCTCCAGCAGGAAGATGTGCAATCACATTAGCACAGCACTGTGCCTGAAGGAATGATCCCTGCTGGATTGAAGTACTTGCTCTGTCTGACGATATTTGGCTCCTTTGTCTTGCAGGTCCCCCAACCTCTCTGGGGTAGAAGGCATATGAGAGAGAAGAGACTGAAATGGTCATACTGGCTGATGAGGCCTTTTCCCTTTACCAGTTAAAAGCCTGGGATTGTACTCCATGCGCTTTGGATGCCATAGTCACTGACTAAAATGCATGAGCAGCTCTGAACCTTGAGGAAAAAGCTTCCTCACTTTTTCTACCCCATAAATCTCAGGCAAAATCACCTAATCTCTATGATTTGATTTCTGAAATCTCTAATAAATCTTGCTGTTAGTACTTAAAATGCTGAACCTAAACCAATAATGCTCCCTTATAACATTGATCTTAAAGATTACTATAAACTGCTTACTGATTGCTTAGTATGTTGATTTTATTAAGCTTGAGAAGATGAAAACAGTATGATCACAAATATGTTAATTTGAATGTAACTGTGTAGTGTCTCGGAATTTATTTGCTGTTTGTGACAGGAAAAAAATATAATCTTGCTCCTACCATCCAGTAAAATTCAAAAAGAATAAAATATTTTTTAGAGGAAAAAAGAAAATACAGGAATGGTGAGAAAGCAAAATCTACAAAGTGAAACTTGTGAGTGAAATTTGCAATCAGAATTTTTAGTATATAGCTTTTCATTAATGAAATCTGCACTGATGTGTCCATATGCTGGTGAGCTAAAGACATTTTACGGTATCCAAACAGAAAAGGCTTCTTAAAGTGGGCATACTGCATTGCCTACAACAACCACCTCCCACCCCTGTCCAGAGACAACTAAGGCCCACTGTTTAATGTTGATAACCACAAGAAAGGACTCATTTTTTAATTTCTCTATTTTTTTTTTTTACATCTAAGAAAATTATTTTCTAAGAATATAGTTATTTAAAGACATTTAACAGCAACAAAAGATTTTCATTCATTAACAATGGTACTGTGTATCCATTCAATAATTTACATAGCAATTTATAATACTATCAGTAGAAGATGATATTTAAATTTTTGACCAATTAATTTATTTTCCAGTCTCTTTGCTTTGCAGTGGAAGTGATTCCTACAGAATTGCCAACAGTCTGGCTGTGAGTGGCCTGCAATTTCTTTTTTACGCGTGTGTGTGAATATTGCACTGGCTTTAATTCATCTGCTAACATTTAAGCATAGTTGTTGGCTTCCTATTATTCTTAATAAACAGAAGTATTAAATACATCAAGTGATGAAGTGATTATTGCTTACAATATTTTACCATGATTTAAAAGTTGTTCATAACTCTAAATATTTATCATCACCAGTCATAAAAGATAAAAAGAATTTTATCATAAGCTATTAAAATTTTTGAAAGAACTGTTTTTATGTAGGTACTAAGCATCGAATACTGTCCCTTTGGTGAAATAGGACTCCACACTACCTTCTGCCTTTATCTAGTGGGAGGTTGTTTCTCATTGTACATTTCTTCTTACAGAGGTAAGTACTTTGGGATTTAACACCATAAAGGACAAGCAGCTGTTTTATAACAAGCTCAAACTGTTCTAATCATTGATGAGAACAGTGTCACTGTAATTCCTGGACAGTGTTTCTTAGCATCAAGCACAACATGGCTAGATCCATGTATTCCCACTTCAGAATATGTGCACCTGTTTAGACATGCCCTTTCCCAAAGAAACTTTGTCTTAAAATGCTAGGGGCTCTGCAAGGTGAAGGTAACTGTTTATAGGAGGAATTTTATGGCTTTTCACCCACACCCACCTTCTTTCAGCTACTGCTCTGCCAGATGCATTTAATTATTGCCATAAACTGTAAACACTACTGCATGACCATTTCCCCTTTAGCAAGATTGTGTGTGTGAAAAAAGTAAACAGATTGTATAACAAAGTGTTCTCTAGCTGTCAGCAAGGGCTTTGAAAATAAAACACTTCCCTCCCGACTCACAATTGGCTGACAGTCGGCACATAATGAATAATAGCTCCTGGGGACCAGCAGAAAGATGTGTGGGAAAACTTTAATTAAAAGCTTGTCAGTACAATTTTACCTGGGTGACATCACCTGACTGAAATCCTGCTGCCGGGCTTTGTTGTCTATAGGATCGCAGGTAGCGCACTTGTTTTGCTGACAGCAAACAATTCAAAAAGTACTTCAAAACACTGGGGGGAAGACGCTATGCTGCCAGTAAAATATAATCTATTTGTGGTGTTCTAATTTTCTAATTAGCAGCTGTAGAAGGCTGTTCGCCATTGTGGGAGGAGGGTGACAAACAGGTTTTTGTAGCTCGTTATCTGTGATGCCCTCTTGATTATGTATTTTCTTGACATTCCATTCCAGAAAACTGTGTTCCAAAATCAAATACATTTCCAAATGTAGACAGCTGGGCTTGAGCCAGCAGTACAGACCTAACATCAAATTCCCAGCTTGAAACTCTCTTATATGTATTAAATCAGAGCACCAAATCCAAACAGACTAGAATTTCACAGCAGAGGACATTCAGGCTGTGCAAAATTCCTAAAGAATGGGAACTTCATGATGGCCCAACACAATAAATCATGTAGTGCAGGAGAAGAGTCACAGTGGTGGGTTTGATTGTGCCCATCTCAAGCCGCTGGTAGCTAACGCAATGAGGTGGCATACATGCTTTTGTTACTTTTTAATGTAAAATGGCAATGGGAATCTGAAAGCCCTAACTTGGCCCTAAAGTTGCAATTAGTAATATTCATGGAAAGAAACTTTCATCTAATGCAGCTGAAATCATTAATGCTAGTAAAGCTTGGCTATTTTACAAGTAATTTGTAGTAATGGAGAGTAGTTTCTCATAATTTAATGCTAATTAATTCAGTTACATCATGATCTAGCTCAAGTCCTGAGCTGACTTTAATGGGAATAGGCTGGATCTGATTCAAAAGCCACTGAGGCCAAAGAGAGGCTTTCCATTGATTTTGAGAGAATTTGGTTTGAGTGTGTAGATGGATGGAATTTACTTAACTGACAGAGGAAAGACTCACACTGAATTGTGTGTTTGCCTCCTTATGAACATTCTCTCAATTTCCTTAATTTTATGCAATTATGATTTGCCAAATGTTAAGGAAAGTATTATATCTAATTAGTGGTGAACAAAAGTAAACAGGAGGTTTATTTTCTTATTACATGGTAAAATTAAATGCTATTCTTGGATATATGTGAGTAATAACACACAAAGCAACTCCCATGTAAGACTAAAGACAAGGCTTCTAAAATCAAACACTTCTAGTACAACCTTTCTGCACCTAACACAGTCTGAAGATAGATGAAAATGATTTTTTTTTTTGGTAGAAGAGGCTCAAGTTAGGCAAGTGGGAAGGAAAACAACTGGAGCAATTACTCAAGAATTTTCCTTTTTTCTTTGCTGCTCTGATATGCTGTGCAGCACCTAATTCTTTAGTAAGAGATATGCCCATCTGGATACTGAAAGAAAATCAGGTCCTTTCATACTCCAAAGGACAAAGAAGTGTAATGCTAAAATGTAAAATAATTGTCATTTGCTTGTCAAAATTTCCATCACTTACTTGGTGACAAAAAACATTTGTGAATATCATTTACTAATGCATGATAGTATATTTATCCAGAGCTAGATTCATCAAGGCACCTGAAGAAGTTTTGCAGTAACTGAGCATTAGGACTTTCAAGGGAGGCCTGGACTTGAAGTGCTGTGCGTGAGTCAGGAGTTTCTGATTAGGCTAAATGATAGCTGGCATTTAGAGAAAAGTCCCCAAAGTTCTCTTCTAGGTAAGACTAAAATCCATGTGGCCAGGCAGTACCCTAAAAGTCAGGCCACTGAAAATTCATTGGCATCACGGCATTTCTGACGTAATTCTTCTGTCTTGGGTGAATGAACAAATGAATGTGTAAGGAATGGTGTTTGGGGAATGAGAGGAAGGAATGACACAGATCAGGCATTCAGAACACCCCTGTAAGGAGAGAGATACTACAGCTTTATGTAGTTGATGGAGCAGCAGATGTAACTCACTGTTCAAATCCTGAACAGGGGAGCCTTTCCTTCAGCCACTATTTAATTGTGCCATAAAAAGTAAACGAAAAGTGAAAAAGCGCAAACAGTAGTGCAAAAAAAGGTGCATTGCACCCAGCCACTGTGGAAAAGCTTTGAACTTCTTCCATGAAACATTCTCTCAGGAAATTCTGCATGCAAACACATAACCCAAACCTAGCTTCCTATGAACTGAGAAGAAGAGACAAGTCCACTTGTGCTTTTAGAGTAGTACAGGCAGAATCCCATTCATGTAGTTTAGGTTTTCCTCAAATATGCCTGTGCCATGTGTTGAAAAGGATGAAATTTTAGGCATGATTCACAACCATTTATCTCATAATCCTCCTTGCCTTCTTTAGTACTTTTTGATTGAATAATCTGAGAAAGCCATGGATTTTTGGAATTAGCTAAAATGAAAACCAGAATTTTCTCACAGTGCAATATGGAGTATTTCAGGTGGAGGCTCTTTCATTCATCTGTGTTTATTCTGGCTACCATTGTGTCATTCTTGCCAGCCATTTATTCTTACATCATTATTCAAGAACTCAAGCTTCAGAAAAAAATGACCTTTGCTGGCTAGCAGTAAATTTGATGATCAGGATAGAGCAATCTGGCAGGTGTGGAGAGCAGGAAGAGTATATCATTTGTCTCATGAAACTAGCTTTATGATTTCTTTCCAGTTCCTATAAACAAGAATCCTCTTCACAAACTCCACAATAACTGTGATTCTCAGCAGGGTTCATGGGGAATGTAGTGGATGTTCTTTTCCCTTCGAGCAGTCTTCCTTCATGGACACAGAAATTAATGATACAGTACAAGGCTGGTTGCAGTCTTCCTCGTGCATATAAATCTAATGTGATACACCACTGTTTTGCATAGATGTAATGATGTAAGCAAACTGTCTGCTGTTGCTTTTAGTAAGTAAATTCAGGGTCAGGTAAACCACTAGGCCAAGTATGAGAAGAGACAGTTTCAGTTACTGGCACAGGCTTCCTGTGTGATCTTGAATAAGTAATTTATGGTCTGATTCATTAAACTGTTAAGTGATAAAGATTAGATTCCTACAATTCAGGCTATTAGCAGCATTTTGGTGGGTAAGTGAAAAGGGTTTTTTAGCTCTTGTGTGTTTTTTCTGGTTTTTGTGTTTTGTTTTGTTTCTTTTTTTTTTTCCTTGGTGGGAGTATTTGGGGGTCGGGGGGAGTTTTTTGGCATGCAGGATGCTTCAGGAACAGAAACAACCACATGTCAAAGGGGTCGTTTGGATTTCTAGGCTCGGCAACAAGAAAAGGTTGCGTTGAGTGTACAGGGAGCCTGTTTGAAACTCCCACAACAGCATGGAGAAAAGAGCCTTTGTCTGTTAGATTTTTGAGCTCAGAAGTCTCTTCCAAAAGAAGGTGGGTTTAGTAGTTTAAAATATACAGTTATCAATAAAATATTAAACCTGTCTCTTGCCTATTTTCTTAGTTGCTGGTTTATAATCCTTATTGTGCTTTCTTTATGTAGCCTAGAGGTTTTTTTCTCTTCAATCCTATATCTTCCATGAGGCCAGGGAAAAAGAACATGTCCAATTTTCCCTTCCAGCCTGACTGCCTATATGCTATGTACGTAAGAAGCAGAATGCTTCTTTGGCATCTGAAAGACACAGGTTTGAAGTCCTCTGAAGTGGCGCGGCAAAGCCTGCTCTGCATGTTGTGGGTGACCATTACTATGGAAAACAAAGCAGCAGTACCAAGTTTTTCATAGTAAGTGGTTCATGTCTATCTGCTTGCAGAGACAGTAGCAATGGCTGTGGTAGGTTGCTGGGAATATGATGCTTCAAGAACAGATGCTCTGAATAACCAACAGGATCAGGCACATCAAAGGCAGCTGAGATTACTCAAGGGCCCTCAACAGTGACCAACCTCATATTAGTGTGATCGTACCTCTACACATGGATTGAATAACTAGGTAACTATGTAACTTATAGCCTTTGAGGTCATCCACTACAATCAAAGTGGTCTTAATGACATCTGAGAAGAAGTTTTCAGGTGGCGGAAAATTCATCCACAGAAAAAGACATAACAGCCTCTTGCCTAAGTCCTGCTTTACGCACCTAAATCTTTCAAACTTTTTTCTTTCTTTTTTGATCTATTTGTAAGAAGGTTGTGAATTTCTTGTCAATGAGAACAAATGTACTCCAAGTATTCCTCCAATCACAATTTACAAGCCTACTTGTGTAGGTGGGAAATATGTCTTTCTGTTGACATTTAGTTATGCCTTGAAGGAGGATTTCAGAGTTCTTAAAACCATGCCAGTTATACAAGTTAGCAGATGATAGCTGTTTTCATCACCACGGGGTTGTTACAGAAACTAGTAAGAAAAGTATAAGTAGACACTTTTATTTATTATTTACATATTATCAAAGTGAAGGAAGCCTCTTTTAATTTAAGAGAGCTATGAAAAAACTATAGCTACGGCTTTGCTCTTGGTATTTGATGAACTGTAATCTTTGATTGTACTTGATGATAAATTAGGTGGCTGGTCTCAGTGTTCAGTCTGATTTACAAGAGATTCTTTTGAAGTGATAAATGCCTATCAGCCTGCAGTCTTACACTGTAGAACAGAAGGATCTGAACATACTTGACCAACCAGCACTGTGTTTTGTTTCTGACAGATAATTCAAATGATGCAATATAGAGACATTTTAAATCAGTTGCAAGTAGTGAAAACACTGTGTTGGTACTTTATTTTAAGACTGACAAGTCTGAAAACAGAAGTTAACAGAAAGTCACAAGTCATTCTTGTGACAAGTGCGTGAAATTTAAAGAACAGATTCCATATGGTGTCATATTTCAAGTTGTATGTCAATGACTTCATCAGAATGTTATACCCTTCCAGTAGGAGAAATGATACCTTTGAAAACATGTGTGGCTGCATGTAAAAAGTAAGCTCTCCCTGTCTTCGCAGAGAGCCAAGACACTTTCTGCTGAACAGGCAGACAGAAGAGAAAGAACAGATGTAATTATCAATCATACACTGTCATTAGCCTGGCTCTCAGGATCTACTGAAGAGCAGAGTACATACTGGTCAGTTACTGGTGCAGATTGTAGCTGTCTTCATTATAGATTTCTTGTCTGCTGGTTATACTCCAACATAGTGAAGGCAGGATTAATCTAAATGTCTGACAGTTTGAGCCTGAGGATGGCTGCCAAGTCCATATGCTTTTGTTGCCACTTGGACGTCCTCTGCCAATGGCACAAGTGAGATGGGCTGAGTCACAGAAATCCCACGCATCAGTGTAAACCCCAACCAACATCCTGTCCAAATACTTCTGGCTCATCTTTGTCACAGTGGACAGTGTACATTTCAGATCTTCTTCAGAGTTCTGATCCACTCTTTCTGCAATCACAGAAGAATGGTCACCTACAGTGTGGAAATCAGGTTTCAGACCACTCTTCAAAGGAATCCAGATCTCTGAGATCCCAAAGGAGTTTGCTAACATTGAGTTACACACAGCAAATATTTAGTTCATTGTTTCTCCCCTAAGCTATTTCCACCATAGAAAAATATGTGTCTATGCTCAAACTCTACAACGTTGTGTATAATTATATATTGCTCAAGATAAAGATGTACCCAAAAAGATGAAGCTCAAAACGCTTTTCTGCAGAAGTAGAAAAAAAATCAGTATTTTAAGAAGTGCTTAAGTATTTGTATTTTTTTTTCATTCTGGATGGCAGTGAGAGAAGCAGCTAATTAGGACTATTGAGACTAATTAGATTACTGAGCTCTTTAAATGTGTATTAACAAATATGGAGGTATTAATCTTTAAGCATGCATTAATGAAATTGAGTTTTATCATCTGTATTTGAAAATACAGTCTAGAATCTCTTCCTTGAAGTCACCTTGTCTCTCTGTTTCTGTGTCTTTTGAATTCAGATGATTTCCTGTAGACACTGTAATTCCTTAATACATTTTTTGGTTTTTAATTTAGTTTTGTTTTAGTTGTGAGCAGCATTTTGCAGAATCATAGAATATGCTGAGTTGGAAAGTACCCACAAGGAGCTTCAAGTCCAACTCCTGGTCCTGCACAGAACTCCCAAAAGGTCACATCATGTGCCTGGGAGTGTAATCCAAATGCTTCTTGAAATCTGTCAGGCTTGGTGCTGTGACCACTCCCCTTGGGAGCCTGTTCCAGTGCCCTCTGGGTGAAGAACCTTTTTCTAACATCCAACCTAAACCTCCCTTGACACAACTTAGGCCACTCCCTCAGGTCCTGTCACTGGTAACCACAGAGAAGAGATCAGTGTCTTCCCCTCCTCTTCACCTCATGAGAAAGTTGTAGACTGGGATGAGGTCTCCCCTCAGTCTCCTCCAGGCTGAACAGGCCCAATAACCTCAGCTGCTCCTCATTCAGCTTCCCCTCAAGGCTCTTTTCCATCCTCATGGCCCTTCTTTGGACACTCTCTAATTAGCTTAATGTCTTTTTTATACTATGGTGCTAAAAACTGCATGCAGCATTTAAAGTGAGGCCATACCAGCATATTTACTATGCCATTTATATATGCAGCCTGTAGATCTTGTACCATAGGATCACAGAAGTTCCGCAGGAATGTCCTGGATTGCTTATGCCCTGCTGTGTTTTCCCACCAACAGAAAACAGGGGTGCCTCCCCAGTCCATCTATGGAATGCCTCATCCTCATAGTCTTCCTGTTTGGATGGTCTGTATCAGATCCCCATTATAATGTCACCTGTCTCTGCCCCCCCTTAATCATGACCCATAAGCTCTCAGTTGGCTCCTCATCCATTCTCACCATGCACTTCAGCTGGTCATTGACACAGAGGGTGACACTCCTGTCTTGTCTCCTCTGTCTGTCCTTCCTAAAGAGCCTGTATCTGTTCATTCCAACACTGCAGTCATAGGAGCCATCCCATCACTTCTCTGTGATGCCAATAAGATCACAGCCCTGCGGGCATGTACATGTCTCTAATTCCTCTTGATTATTCCCTGTGCTGTGTGTGTTTGCACAGAGGCATTTAAGTTGCTGCTTATAAATCTGACTTACTGGCTGGAGGGGCAGGAATTCCTTTGTGTTGTTCTTCAGGTTCTCTCCTGCTGACTGGTAATCCTTCTCCTGGCTCTGGACACCTGTTGCTGGACACAGCATCAAACTAGTCTGAATTGGGTGGATTGAGGTTCCCCTCCTGAGGAAACTCGAGTTGAAGGTCCTCTTCACCAGCTTGGCAAGCCTATGCCTGAAGATATTCTTCCCCTTCTCTGACAGATGGACCCCATTAGCCCCCAGAAGACTGAGTTTCTCGAAGCAAGTCCCATGGACTAAGTAGCCAAACTCCTGGCTGTTTGTACATCACAAAAAGAAGAAAATCTGCCTGTCTAACTTCACTTTCTTCAAGGAAACTTCAAAGAAAGAAGCAATCAGATCCAAAAAGCTGCCCCTACATCCTAAGATTTGTGGAGCAGTAGAAACAACAAACTATTACCAAAGGCCATAGATATTTCTCTAAGATTAAAAAATAATAGTGGAAATAGTTGCTTAAACTTCATCAGCCTGAATGACTTAGTGATGTCCTTGGAGAAAACCCTAAATAACAGCTGAGAACATTATTAAGCTTTAGTGGTCTATGGATGAAACATTTACTTCTGCAACTTTGCATTGATATTTCAGAAAAAATTACTTCATCTTGGGCTTTGTTCTTGCCCAGAAGTAAATGTGAGGGCCAAATATTCTAACAAGTACATGGATACTCTTTTTCTTTGGAATTGTGAATGGACCTATTTCTAGACTTCTTGCTTCAAATTTATACTATCTATTTAAGTCTGTGACAGGTAACCAGCATAAAACAGTAGGGAGATACATAAGTAATCAGTGAAAAAATATCCGTTGCATATCAAAATGCCTCTTTCTTCAGAGTGGGTCCATAGGTCAAGAGGGCCTGGATGATTATAAAGATCTGAATTCTCGTTTTCAAAAAAAAAAAAAGAGAATACATTTGACAGTTCTTGAATTCAAAGCTTTAGGAAGCAAAATGGGGAAAAAATATTTCAAACATATTTCTATGAGATGATGCAAAAGCTACTGTCAGACTTGCACAGATGGTTAAAATATTTGCAAAAATATTTACAAAAAAGAAGCTGTAATAGGTCTGCTTAACAAGAGAACCTCTTCTACATTAGAACTAAGCAGTAAGGTGAGCTACTTATATAATTTACTAATCAGAACAAACCTTACTGCCAAAGGCCTAAATCTTATCTTGAGGATTTTGCTTGAAGTATGTGAGGTTCTGACTTTCTTCTTTAACCACAAGGATAGTTCCAATGTTTAAATCCTGATAAAACTGAATGGTGAACACTGCTTCTTGTTAGAACATAATTCTTCCAGGGGACTCTTTATAACATAAACGTGTAATAGTTCCAGGGCACTCTTTATAACTGAAACCAACAAAGATATCTAATGCAAATGAAATAGACAAGGCTCTTCATTTTATTTTAAATTGGCCTGACTTGCTTCATGGCATTCATTTCAGTAGTTTCCAAACCACAGCCTGAGAAGCCTCCTAAACTTATCAGACAGGATTCTGTTCCAGTAAGGTTTTTAATCCTCATGTATCAAATAGACAAATTGTCAGTACTGAAAGGCACCACGCACTGAACACAGTGTAAATATGGGCACTAGTGAATCTATGTTTTATTGCTGAATATTAATTTCAATATATAAGGCTATATATAAATATATATGCAAAATTTTATATATGGCTAAATAACCACGTAGTACAGATATAATTATATGTAGTAAACACTGAGTTAATGTTGGTATGAATCATCATGTGCTTTTAACAGAAGCTGCCTATGAATATCTAGGATTATGTAAATATTAAGGCATGATCTTCAGTAAAACAAAAACAAAGAAAATCTGTAATCATAGCTATTTTCTCCACACTGTTGTGAGTTTTGCACTTTCCAGGTGTGACATGGCTGCTGTTGAGAAATGCATCAATACTGCGGTGCATTGTTCTTTGCCACCGTTCCCTTGAAGTGAGCACCTCAGAAGGCATCCATTGTCTCATACGGAGTTTTACATGTACAGAAGAGAATTACCTAGAAGGTAACTTTTTTGGAGGTGCAAATGCAATCTGTCAGACAGAAAAGTAGTTCCTGCCCACCATGTCCCTGTGTTGCAGGTCCCACCCAGCAACAATCTCTGACTTCTTTGATTGGAAAGACTCCACATATTCCCTTGGTTGTGCTGAAAAATTTTCTTCATTCAGTCACTCCTGATACTTGGCTCTTTGTGCTCTTCACATCATGTCTCTTAATTTGCACCCCTGCTGCAGATTTCCTACTTGCTGTGTTTCTCCCCTATTACCAGTTTCACCAGTTACTTCAAGAGCAGCACCCAGCTGTGTGTGTTTTTTGAGACTATTGAAAGCACAAGCTCCCCTCAGATTCTGGATGTGGAGCCAGGAAAAATCACAGGGGGTTCTATGTCCTGGATGCTTAGCTTTAGCTTTTCTGAAGATTCAGCATATATGGCAAAATAACAAGAATCAGACATAATCCTTCCCAGCCCCCAGCCCCATGTGCTAACGTACTTGAGGGTGAACCACAGTGTATAAAGGAAATATCTTCTTTTTTCTGGTTAAGATATATTTTTTTTTCACCATTTAGAAAAAGTATATTTTCTCTTATTTTTATTTTTGTCATTATTTGGTCAGTACTGGCGGGTTTTAAGTGAAACTTATTTTAACTAAAAAAACTTTTATTTAAAATCGTATCTTTCTCTTGAAAAAAGAGAAGGGAAATTATTTTTTCAAATTATTTAATAAAAAAATTATCTTAGTCTTCATCATTCCCAGCAGAAAAAAAAACAGGGAAAAATGTTGTGGGGTTTTTCTTCCCCTTATTGGTTTTTTTCATGTTTCATTTGAAAATTTTTATATATCATGACCATGATTCCTCCTTTGTTTTAGCTGGAATGTTTACAGTGCAGAGGTCCAGCAGTTTGAATATCTCATTATAATAGAAACCAACAACCAAATTAAAATTTGTGTAAAAAGTTCTAAAATTCTACTACTAATTTTAAATATTTCCATAAACATGTTTATCTCATATTTTAAAATATGTCTTTTTATTTTGTGAGGATGCCCATTAAGGGATGGTTAAATCCAAGCTTATTAGTAGGGAAAGTTCTGAAGCATCCTCTGGTTCTGTTTGTCTGAATGGATTTTAAAGTAATCTTTCCCAAGACATTTCAGAGGTCTTAGCTATGATTCCACATGAAGAGCCATCATTTACTCTTACTTGTTCCTCCTGCTCCAAGGCAGAGGTTTTCCATATCTGTACAAGATGATTAATACACATCAGCAAAGGACAGTGTTTACAATAGGTTTTAGTAAGTAGTAGTAGAGCTAGCTCAAAAAAACAAATATCAGAGTTTTTTTAAGTTTATCTACTTTTTGTGCACCTAATCAAGTGGATCTCATCAATGAGGTATAAGAATGAATTAGCAGTGGAATTCAGTTGCTCTGTACAAGGGGATGACTTCTTCCAGGACTTTTTTCTGGGACAGAAGCGTTCCCCATCCAATGATTGGGTTTTCAGTGGAGTCAAGCCAAGGAAAGCTGTCTCAGCCAGGCATCTCTTGAATCCTTTACTGAAGAAGCACACACCCTTTGTGTGTTTTTCTCATCTGATATAGTGGTAAGAGCATAGTTTAATGTGTCTGTCGTTATTCAGGCAAACTCTATACTGCAAAAAATTTTGCAGAAAAAAAAAGAAGTAACAAAGTTGTACCCAGAATTAACTGACTATATCAGTCCATTTGTCATCCTTGTGGTCAGAATATGATCTATTTAATTAGAAGAAATCAGCAATTACTATTATAAATTCAAGTTATCAGACTAAGCTAATTTTAAACAAACTGTATGTAAACTGCTGGTATTCTGCTCATCATACATAAACATGAATTGGGTATTTGTTAAAAAAAGTGTCTTGTAAATTGCTGAATATGTGCAAAATCCGCAGGGCCGCGAAAATTCAATATCCACCTTTGTACATCTGAAAATGCATTTCAGTACTTTATTGAGACCAATGAAACTATCCCCACCAAGAAAGAGTGATTGCCTATTAAAATGGGAATAAATGCAAGAATTCAGAAACAGGTTTCAATTGAATAATTTATTTTGTCTATGGAAGGATCTACTATTTGGAAAGAAGTTCTTTCCTTCATTTACTTGATTGCTTTTGTGAAATCTTGTAAAGCAGTTCCCAGTGATGAATATGGTAATACTGAGCAATATCTCCTTAGAACTTTATCATAGTGTAATCCAACCCTTCTCTCATATATTTTACATGTGTAATTTCTTGTAGAAAAATGTCTTATGGTGGATTGAAGAACCGGTGAAAACACACATATTGAGCACATTAACCCAGTAATATACAAACGTGAAAGATTAAGTTGGTTTTACACTCTTGTATGTATTATTGTATCTTATGCCCAACCGAGTTCTCAAACACTTTCTTTTCAAAGGACAAAAATAGAAAAGAAAAAAGAAAGATAGTTGGAAATCAGAACATTTTACTTCAAATCTGGTCTCCATTTCAGCAGCATGTGAAATATTCTGTAATACTTTTACACCTAAGTTTAAATTTTCTCCATTTTTAATATTTTTTTTCACATATTGCCTACTCCTATTACTTTTGTGGTGGTATGTCTGCTATTTCAGGAAAGCCAGAAGTTCATGTCATACAGTTCAGTTAAACTGGCATTTAAGAAATTGCCTCTCAGAAATTTGTACGTCACAGATCCTTTGAGTGGGATTACCCTTTAAAATGCAAAAAAAACCCCTCAAACAAAAATTAAATTTTCCTATAAATCTATGTCATTTTATAGGAGCTATATGGGGCCTTTTCTACCCTAAAATCTTACCCAGTCAAGAGAATAAAGAATTCCTACATATGTCAAATATTAAAAACTGTGAAAGGCTTTTATATTGCAAACGCTGTGGCCTAGATGTACATGTCAGTGT
This sequence comes from Eulacestoma nigropectus, assembly GCA_013397775.1. NCBI lineage: Eukaryota > Metazoa > Chordata > Aves > Passeriformes > Eulacestoma > Eulacestoma nigropectus. The sequence goes on from VZTE01002323.1 coordinate 1,685,434, forward strand.
GAACTATAATTTGTCCATGACAATTCTTCTCGACTTTCTAAGTGCAAAACAGAGGGAACTCATTAAAGATTTTAAATTGCAAAAAGAAAGCATAAGTATGAATGACCAGTAGCTGAATAAAGGAAGAGGAATGACTAAAAATCAACAGCTGTATTGACTTTTTCTTGAAAATATACCCTAGACATGATTGCTGTTTAGAGTTCCAAGATTCTGCCTCTTTCTCTAAGAAACTCATATTCTTCATTGACAAAATACAGTTCAACACAGTGAATTGGTGTACTTTCTCCATTTTGAAGTGTGATCAAAGCACAAAAAATTTTTTGGGAATTTGGGAGCCTGTTTCTTAGCTAGCCAACATTTAGATCTCATCTTTATGTTTGTACGAGAAACAAACTTCACAGATGATTTGATTATTTTAATTATTCTTTTTAAAAATAGTTGTTTTTGTGAAAATCTAATTGAGATTTATATAGATTTAATAGCAAAATTGTTAAGTTTTGAAAGTAGACCCTACATGTATAAATGAACTAGATGCATTTCCAAGCATTTGTTACTTTATGTGTAATTTTTTGTTCTATTAGCCGTGTCTCTTGTCATCATTACAGCATACTTGATTGGGCAAAGTGTTATTAAAACAATCTTAATCTTAAATAATATGAAAATATATATTCTCAGTAAAATTGAGGCCTCTGCACATTACTTCAGAAGTGTAGAGTAGCCTTAAAATGAGTTAAGATAAAAAGAAGGGATTTATAATTTGAAACAATACATTCTACATTTATCTATGAAAGAAAAATAAAACCAACAAAGCAACACTCTTTTTTGATCTTAAAGAGAGAACAGAACAACTGTGAAGAGTTAAAAAAGTCTCACAGACAAAGCTGTGTCTCCTGCTGAGGGCTGGAAAGTGGTAGTTCAGCCAGACTTCTTACGTACTTCAGCAAAAGAGAAATCGTAACAGTAAAAGTCAAAAGAAAGAAAAAATGGATCATGGATGCATTGAAGTGCAGAAGTTAGGTTTTCTGCCAGGATTGAGTAACTGCTTTTTCATTATGATTATGATCACGCAAAAATAGTTCTATGCTGTAAATGAAAGAGTTGTATTTCACTGTATAGTACACTTGTGGGTAAAGCACCTAATTAACAGATTTTTCAAGAGGTGGACCCACAGAAAAATATCGTTGACAGATAACTGTTCCTAAGAAGGTTGGCTATAAATCATTTATTCAAAACAGTAACTGGAAGTTTTGCTTGTCAGATTTTTAAAAGGAGAGAAGTGTTTTCTTGAACTTTTGCCTGACTTTGGCTGCCAATATATTACTAGCACCTGGGAGAAGCCTCAGGCTCAAACAGTCAGAAACACATGAAGTTCCATTTTGTTTTAATAAGGGTCCCCTTCCTGTAGTAGATTTCGTTGTATTACTTAATTTATTCTTCTACTAAAACTAAAAACAAATAAAAAATAAAAAAACCTCTCTCATTGTCAGAAGACACTTGATTGTAAGTTTACAGTAAAAATTGCTTTCATTATAAAAGGTAGATCAGAATTTTCTAGCTTTTCTAATTCTTGTTGAGCCATTCCTCAGCAAATATTGTAAGTAAAGCAGAAAAATCCTGCTTGTGTTAGGAAGAACCACATGTGTGAATGTTACTTGTAGAGACAGTTTGTATGTATTTCTGATATGTAATGATATTCATGGCTGCACAAGAGATTCTGGAGAATGTCTCCTTTCAGTGCAAAGAGGACATAAAGATGTACGGATGTACTCTCTCTACTGTGCTATATTCCTGACTTGAAGGAACAAAGAACTAAGGTAGTTCAATCTTGACACCAACACAGACCATGGCCTTTTTGCTATTCTGGTGTGATTGTGTCATAATATTCTATGTACTGGTGGTTTACAAAAGTGTTTTTGGACTAAGATAAAAGAAGAATAATACAGCACATATGTGGCATGAATGCATGGAAGAGCTCAGCCAGCTGAATGTCCCTGTATCTAAAACCACAGAAGTTTGCTAGAACATGTTTTTTATTTGCTTCCTTTGAGAATTTCAGGAAGGGGCTGAAGCAGGAGAAAATAAAGGGATAAATATGATCTCATTACTGTGATGCTTCTGACATAAGTTTTGATTTAATTTCCCACAATTATCTTTCTGGCTTCTGTTCTTTGTGAATAATTTAGTGCATATTCTCAAATCCTAAGAGTCCAAATTTGAAGGAAAAATTCCTGAAGATTTCATTTTAGAAATTATTTGAACTTTTTTGAACCTTTCTACTGATAAATGGCTCCTGTACAACCTTTTGACTACTCCAAAAGTCTGATAGTTACTATCTTGCTAAATTTCAAATATACATTACAGTAAAAGAAATTGTGGCCAGAAAATTTACTGTCTTTTGCTTATTTTTCCAGCTATTTCAATAACTGTTTACCAATTTGGCCACTCTTTTCAATAATTCACAAGGGTATTCAAGCCAATCAGCAGAATGGAAACACTTAACTTCAGAGAGTTACAACATCAGTGGTGGCTTGACTGGCCACTGACTTTCATATTCCAATGACATTCAAGTTACAAACTACCACAAGGAAACATCATTCTTAAAATCTGCAGCTATGTATTTGAAATTCCAATTGTGCCAAAATATGTCACTATCACAGCATACTCTAAGTTCTCAGAATATATAACAACTGCAGTTTATTTTGTGGCAGCCCATAGCTGAGAGATTGTAAAGGTCCTTTCCATTACAAAGTTTTTAAGAGTTTGGCATCATGTGAATATCACAAGCCTTTAAAAGAAGGAATAAAACACCCTTTAATGCTATTGTAGGCAGCCAGAAGTATCACAGTGAGGTTGTTATTAGAATGGAAATTTTCTGTACTCTACTTCAGAATGCTGACAATTGAGTTACTATTGGCCTTCCTGCAGACCCAGCTGCATAAAAGGATGTTAAACATTTTCCTATCCATACAGATCAGCAATAAAATATCATCTGGGATGTATATATTCTCCTGCCAGCAGAGAGGCAATATGTAATACAGTAGCTAATATGGATGTTTGGAAGGCAAGTATCTAATTTATTCTTGTTTAGTACTTTGTATTCTACTGCTTGGAGTAGGAGGAAGTTGATTTCCAAGCATCTAGTACTGTAGACCTTGGTGGGAAGAAGTAGTCTAGGAGATAAGATATTTTACGGGCTGCGCAGTCAAATTTGAAGATTTGCTTGTACTATGTGCAGATTCAACCACTAGCCTGATACAAACCCAACTTACAAGTCCAGTCTTCCTTGCAATACTAAATTCATTTACAAAAGGAGAAGAGGAGAGGGTTGGAGAGGAGAGGGTTGGAGAGGAGAGGAGAGGTTCGGAGAGGAAAGGTTCGGAGAGGTTCGGAGAGGAGAGGTTCGGAGAGGAGAGGTTCGGAGAGGAGAGGTTCGGAGAGGAGAGGTTCGGAGAGGAGAGGAGAGGTTCGGA
>VZTE01002323.1:1689363-1990149 GCA_013397775.1 Eulacestoma nigropectus
AGAGGAGAGGAGAGGAGAGGAGAGGAGAGGAGAGGAGAGGAGGATGGCTGCATGACTGACACGGTAACAGGAGGACATTTACTCTGTAATGAGTAGTTCTATTGGTAGTATCTTCATTGCTTGCAAGAACAGCTTCACTGTTTTCTTGGGCTGGCTGCCACATGAGTGTATCCAGATACACACTTCTTCTGCTGACCTGGTCAACTCTTCACAACCACTTGTCCATGAGAAAAGAACATCAATAAGGTTTGCCAGTGAACAGGGTTCTGCATGTTGAAAGAAGCTGCACTGGAATACATTCACTTGAGATAAACCACTGATCTATTTTGCCTTGTTTTTATTCATTAAAATGCCAATGCAATAACTTTGTGGAGTATTAGACTGGAAGTCTTTTAAATCTTTAAAGCATTTTACATTTTGTTGTGAACTTGCCCAACCTGACACCTTGGAGGAATTTTGCAGTAACCTGCCATGGTTTATGCTGGATAAAGCAATTGCTTCCATACACTGAGTCAGTTCTACATCTGAATGTCACTAAAGGACAGTCATTTACATAGCTGTGCCTATGATACCATGTGCAAAACCCGTGCTGCCATTTCTGACAACAGTTCATTGATATAGGAGCATGATAAAGCAAACTCCCCAATCACAAACCATCCCAATTTTTTTCTGCATCCCAATGCAGTTGTAGTCAAACTTAAGAGCAGCAAATATGAAAGTTCCAGCAGGGATTTGATTTATTCATATGACCACCCAAGTAGGCCTGTTCCACAGCATGCTGGCATGTAACAGTCTTAGCAATGAATGGTGTACCTGCCTGTTACACCCTTTTTTCACAGTTTCCAGCCTAGGGCCTCAGGTGTGGGTGTATCGGATAGTAACGATTAAGCCTTTCATTATGCTATTTCATTGTCAGCTTACTTTGCTTTCAGGAAGATCAGAAAAAACATGTAACTTTCTCAAACTGAAGTGGTTTCTCACTTGGATTTCTCACTTGTCATTGTAGCAATTTTTTGTTCAAAATAATAAACAATTTTTACTAATAGCTCTAGTAATAGAGACACGCAATATAACCTGTAAATATTTTCAAATATTATTCAGTCAAAAAAAGCTGAAATGTTAAAAGCTAAATTAAGTTCTGTGAAGAAGTTTCAAACTGTTCTCTTAATTATAACATCACTCTCCAGTTGAATTGTGTGTCCATGAGGCCTCTACCTTCATGCTCTCTAGGCTAGCGTAAATTATAGCTTTATCCAATTCAGGACTGACAGATAGATGAAATAATAATATATCCTTAGAATGGCATAAGTTAAGAAAATCAGAAAGCTAAAGCAGGCTATGAATCCCACAGCAGTAACAATTGTTCATAAAGCCTTCCAGAGGACCTTGCTGGGTTAGTCAAAATGGGAGATCACTGCAAATGTGGTAGAAAGTCTGACATGGTTCTTCTGGCAGACAGTCCTTCCAGATCTGGACAGTCTCAGACTTGAGTGCTATGTAGCAGGGTCAAACTCTTCTGTTTCAGGAGGGCTAAATATTGTGCCTCTTGGGTGCTGGTGGGAGCATCTCTGGAGACAAACCGCTTCTGATTCCAGTGCTTAACCATCCTCTGGGTGAAAAACATTTTATCTAACCTGAACTTTCCCTGACTCAGCTTCATGCTGCTTCCTCAAGTCCTGTCACTGGTCACAAGAGTGAAGATTTTTATGAGACAGTTTTCCCTCCACAGCTTCTTGGCCATGGGTCATATATCCGTGTGGAAAACTTGGTAGTCCTAGTGATTTCTTGGTGGTTATTCATGAGAAAACAGATTATAACTGTGGAGAATCCTTAACAGTAAAAGACATTGATAATCACGAGAGAAAGACAGCACAAAGTGAATATATCTCCTGAAAAGTCAGTCTGGAAGAAACATCTTGAAAAGAAGGAGAGTGAAAAGCTGTGTCACATCATCATGCGGAGGAGCTTTTGGAGACCTTGCAGAGGGAAAGGAGACCCTACAAGTAGGGCCAGGAGGAATATCCAGGAGCTATAGGCCTGTCAGACTAACATCAGTGCTGGGGAAGGTCATGGAGCAGATCACCTTGTGCAGCATCACCCAGCACATACAAGACAACCAGGGTATCAGGCCTTGCTGGCATGGGTTTAGAAAAGGCAGGTTGTGCTTGAGTAACCTGATCTCCTTCTATGACAGGGTGACCCACTGTGGGGATGAGGGAAAGGCTGTGAATATTGTCTATCTAGACTTTAGTAAAGCCTTTGACACCACTTCCCACGGTTAGTGGGTTTCTCAGTTGGCCATGGGTCACAAATGTTTTTCCCCAGGGCTCAGTAATGAGGCCAGACCTGATAATTATCTTCATCAATGATCTGGATGAAGGGATCGAATACACCCTCAGTAAGTTTGCAGATGACACCAGCTTGGATGGAGTGTTGATCTGCTGGAGGGCAGTAAGGCTCTGCAGAGGGATCTGGGCAAGTTGGATCCATGAGAAAAGGCCAACAGTTTGAGGTTCAACATGACAAAGTGCCAGGTTCTGCCCTTGGGTCACATCAATCCCGTGCAGCGCTACAGGCTGAGGACAGAGAGGTTGGCAAGCAGCTCAGAAGAAAAGGACCTGGGAATGCTGGTTGACAGCAAGATGAAAGTAAGCCAGCTGTGTGCCCAGGTGGCCAGGAAAGCCAATGGCATCCTGGCCTGTCTCAGAAATAATGTGGACAGCAGGACTGGGAAAGTGGTCATCACCCTGATCTCGGCACTGGTGAGACATGTATATGTGGCACTTAGGAACACGGTTCAGTGGTGGACTTGACAGTGCTAGATTAACAATTGGACTTGATGACCTTGGAGGTCTTTTCCAACCAAAATGATTCTATGATTCTATCAATGCTGTGTTAGCTGTAGGACTTGTCTGGTAACTCTCTCTCTTACCTTCGTGTATCCTGGGCATGTGAACGCAGCTCATGTGTTAGGAAAACCACAATTTTGATGACAATATATGTGAGCTTTTACCAAATGGCTGAAGCACAGCCAAGCAGTTGCAGATTAGGCTTTTCTACTGTCTGAGGTGGAAGAAGTTTTCCACCAAATCTATAGCAAGGAAGGGATTATACTAGCTATTCCTCGAAAAGGAATAGCTAGTCTGTGCGCATGGGTGACCTTTGTCACCCTTCTAGTTTGACTTTACTGGAAAAGTAGTGAGGAAGCACAATGGAAAAGATCAGCATCTGAGGGGCTGGCTTCAGACCTCATAGAAGTCCCCCTCCTGGGAACATAAATATTTTCTTTGCTCTCTGTCAAGCCTAATGAATTTCATATCTGCTTTCTGCTTGCTTCTCCTTTGCCTTCACCATCCAGGAAGATGGGGAAGCAGAGATACATCTGAAGCCATCATGAAGGATGTCTCATGTTCCTACTACAAAAAAATGGTTCCATGATTACCAGCAGAATAAATGACAGAGCCCTGTTTACATAAGGACCCGTGTCCTGCACAGAATTTCAGATTATATTTTCTTTTCTAGACATACATGAGTGGAGAAATTAATAAGAACTACTATATACAACACAAAAAGTTCCAGGCATCTTTGAAAACAAATTATTATAATCTTTGCTTTAGAAAGTCACAAAAACTTGAAACTCTTGGAACTGAACCTGCACATCAGTATCTAATATGCCAAAGCATTCAAATGTGGCACAGCCTTCTGGAAAGTTTATGAGCTACAGAGATTACCAGAGGGGAAGCAATAAGAACTAAAAGAGGATAAGAAATTCTTTTCTTGCAGACTTACATTATGTTCTCTGCCTTCCCCTCATCACTACGCATTTTGAAACTTGTTAAACCGTCCCTGCTCCACAATATGCCCCTTGGGAGAGGCACTGGGGGTAGTAGACAGGCATCTTTGCCTTGGAGCAGCACCTGAGACTGCTAGTTTCTCCAGAACGTAGCCTGGGGTTGTGTCTCAGCTTTCCAGACCTCCACCAGTACTTCCATCTTTCCACAACTCCGGCACTGTGCAGCAGGTACACACACATAGCTGGGATGAGCTAAACCTGAGGTAGACCACATAGCCATGAAGGGAGCTGGCTTCAGGCAGCAGGGTAGGAGAGCTGGAGGGAATGTGACCTGAATGGCTGGCTATGCCTAGACTAATTCAGAGCTGTCTGATGTGGGTGTGTTCATAGAATCATAGAATGGTTTGGGTTGGAAGGGACCTTTAAAGATCATCTACTTCCAGGCCCCTGGCCATGGGCAGGGACACCTTCCACTAAACCAGGTTGCTCAGGGCCCCATCCAATCTGGCCTTGAACACTTCCAAGAACAGGGTGTGAACATCCGCTCTGGGCAACCTGTTCCAATGACTCACCACCCTCAAAGAGAAAAATTCCATCCTTATAACTAATCTAAATCTACCCTTCTTCAGTTTAAAGCCATTCCCACTTGTCCTATGACTACATGCCCTTGTAAAAAGTCCCTCTCAACTCTCTTGTAAGCACCCCTTCACCTAAAGGAGTACTGGAAGGCTGCTCTATGATCTCTCTGGAGCCTTCTCTTCTCCAGTCTGAACAGCCCCAACACTCTCAGCCTTTTGTCGTAGAAGAAGTGCTCCAGGCCTCTCGTCATCTTTGTAATCCTACTCTGGACCTGGTACAACACCCACGGCTTTCCTGTGCTGAGGACCTCAGAGCTGGACTCGGTACTTAAAGTAGGCTCCCACAAGAGCAAAGAGGAGGAGAACCACCTCTTTTGACCTGCTGGCCATGCTTCTTTTGGTGCAGCCCAGGATACTGTTGTCTTTCTGGACTGCAAGTGCATGTTGACAGTTCATATTGATCTTCTCATCCACTGCCACCCCCAAGTCTTTCTCATCAGGGCTGCTCTCAGGCTGTTCCCAGGATATAGCTGTGTAAGAGTAGATAGGGCTGGGTCTTACCTTTCCTACTGCTCCGTTCCTCCTGCCCCTCCCTGTACTCCCAGGATTAAACCGTGTTAGGAAACAGACGGAAGTGTATCAGCCAGGATAAAGCTGTATTCATTCTGGTTGGGTGCCACAGTTCAGTCTGGCTGTGCGGGAGCTGTTTACATGAGTAGGGAATGATCTTACATCCTCTTCCCTCTTAGAAAACTTCCATCACCCACCTCTGTAATGAAAACCCAAACTTCAGGACCGTGCTGGTGACTCTACCAAGTTCTGTAAGCCATTGGCATCCCATCACATGGATGCTGGCTGTTGAGCTGCCAGCAGCTTCTAAGCTGACATAGGAAACACCACTTTTCCACTAATAGTAACAGCAAGACAAGAAAATTTGGGTGTGTCCTCTCTGGTGTAGAATCAATGCTCCCCTTATGAGTTTTAATACATAACAGGAAAAAAGATTTTGGTGATTTTGAAATTTTTCACTTTGGTTCTTAGGTAGAGTATTCATGAATTTCAGCTGGCACTTTCCAGAAGTACTTTACATTATACCTTCCACCAAATTCTTTGTTGACAGTTCAATTGAAAAAAAAAGTTTTATTTTGCAAAATTAATTAATGCTTCAGATGAATATATTATTTATGTTGACAATGAGGAGACTTCTATGAGGTCTTCATGCTAGACTTCTGTAAATTTCTGGGTATTTTGTGAGATTTCCTGACCACTTTTACTTTTTCATCAATCTTGGTTTTTTTATCAATTCCGCTGAAGACCACAACTCTCTTCCTAGATGCAAAGTTATCATAGATTTAGTGTGATATATATGTGGCACATCAAATGAACAGTAATTTTTATATTTATAAAATTTATTTCTTCTAGAAATTGTTAATCTATGGATATACTCAAATGCGAAAGTCCAAAGAAAAACTTTGTCGGAAAAAATAAAATCGCTACGTGATAATTAGCAAGAAATTAACAATAATTTCAAACCCACAAATTTGCTCAGGCAGCCAAGAATCTAAATGCCAAGTGTGAAAATACAATGAAATGAAACCTTTTTATCCTTCATCATTAGTTCTGTGTGTGACTGTTCTTTCCATGGTGCTATTAAAAGATCTTAACACCACTCATAAACCAACATAAGTTTTAGGACAGATAAATATTACTCACTTGAAATTTCTTTCCATTTAAGAAAGAAATAAAACAATTATATGAAATATATATTGTAAGGCTGTCACAGTGAGCTCTCATGCATCAACAACTTTTACATAACTATATACTCTAGTATGCACTGAAACTGAGTAGTTATTGCCACAGTGGCTTTCACACCAAATGTATCTTCTCAGTGAAAACACTCAAAAATCAAGTATCTGTGCTATAATTATACTACTTATATTGAGCCTGCAGCAATAGCTCAATTGTACATTCTGTTTAATCGCAATTACCTGTTATGGAGATGAAAATTTTTCTTTGGATCATCATTTTTATTTTAATTCATTCAGTATATCACAGCAACAAAAGTGACTTTTGGCATTCCAAATTGTATCAGAGTTCACTCACGTCGAACTGTAGCTGTTTAGATTTATGTGATGGAATTACAGACACAGTGAACATGAGATAACACCTTGATTTGAAAATCCTACTTAAAAAAATCTATATTATTTATGCCACATGATATTTTGGAAAGAAAATTGTATTTCCAGTTGTATATTAGAATAACATTGTCATCTAGTTCATTCTGATGAATAAATGAAAATAAAGGGAATACAAGAAGTATAATAACCAGTTATTCACACTCCAGCTCAGGTAGGAAGACTTGCCAACATTCCCTACATGTTTAGGTATCATTTTTCCCGTTTTTAAATAGCTAACGGCATTGCTTTATTAAATTTCCTTTTTAAAAATAAGCTATTAATTTTCAACCTGTACTGTCTTTACATATTTTATGTTCAGTTTGTTTTTATTTAATTCCCCTGGCTTTTGTTGGAACAAATAAACCCTACAAAACTTTCTTCTTTTCTCTAATAACTTTTCATGTGACCATAACAAGTATTATATGAAAGTAAGAAAACATTATTAAATGCCCATTATTTTTGCCCCCATTGAATACAGTGCCACATTATTTGTGTTGCTGAAGTTCCAGCTGAAGGTGTAACATCGAAGGGACTGGGCTTCTATTCAGGCTATAGGTGACTTTCTTGCTTTCCTTATGTTGCACTGACCAGGGGACAGCTAAAATCTCAAAAGCCCTGGCCAACATTTGTGGCTCTGCCACTGGTTTGTTGGGTTACTCATTCTCTTTCTTGGCCTTTTACTTTGTGAAGTGGTGTAACAGCATTGGACTTTGTACTGTGTCCTGACATCTGCAGATAAAAGTATAGAGCCAAAGATTGTGTCACATTTTGATTGAGTTGTGATGACTGTTTTGTAGCAGCCCAAAGCTGTTTCCATAATGTATGATGTTAAAGCAAGAAAGCTCTTGGAATATGTTAACTTGGAATATGGGAAAGTGGTGTTGCCTTTCCCTGGTCTTAAAATTAAAAGCCAGACATGGTTAAGGAGAAAAGGGGTTTTTTACCTCGGTATTAATTTAAGGATCCTTAGATGCAGCACTTTGTCCAGGTGGAATGCGCCAAAATGCACAGAGAAATGCGCACACACGATTAATCGCGTATGCAATTTATAGGCCTTGCAAATTAGCATATCTGTCAAAGACTCCCCAATGAGAGGCTTGAATGGATCCCCCATCTCGAGGAATCTCCGCACTGAATGGGCCTATCTTAGTTTACAGGATGTGTTCTAGAGAGGACCTTGGTTTCTAGGGTTTTCTGACCCCTAACTGCGAGGCCTCCAGGATGTTTGGTCTTCTGGCATAATAGAATATTAGGTCTAGCTAAGTTATCAGACTTAAGGAATTACAAATATGTGAGCTAAAAGCATTAAGGATACATAAAGCTGTATAAAAGGGGTATAAAAGAAAAGGCAAAAAATCATCATGCCATCAGTGGGAAGGAACAAGGTAGAATGGTGAGCAGAGATTTTCATGGCAGCAGATGTTTATGTTTCATGCCAGTCAGAGCACTGTACAAAAACGATGTGTGCTGAAAACTAAGGATGAGTCATAATTTTTTTCTAGTTGAGATGCTGCCTTACAACACAATATGTTTTATTCTCTCCATCTTTCCTCTCAAGTTTTTAGATTTTTTTTTCATATGACCCATGGGGGAAAGGAAGAAATAGAACTATGAGAGGAGGAAAGAAAGGTAATGGAGTTATGAAGTCATGAAAGAAGGAAGGCTATCTAGTGAGTTAAGGAGTGGGTGCAGAAAAGAATGATTGGTGGACAGAATGAAGGCAAATGAAGAATGGTAGTGATGGGACAGGTAAGAAAATGGAAAAAGGCAGCCAAGTAGGGGGTACTTGTCAGTGCAGCAGCATCAATATAATGCTGATTCCCCACACAAGTCAAGGAAAGAATAGCCCTGAATTAATGATGTCTGACAAGCAATTGTCAGGCAAAATAGAAAATCTTTGGAATCTCCTGGCAATAAAGTGAAGACTTCTGTGAGATTAAAGTTCTAGAAGTTGGATGGTTTTTGTATGCTTTCCTAAAGCATTTTTAAACTATTGAATAGATAGACTTTATGCACAGCAGGTAAAACATTTATCACTATTCTCTGTTTTCACTGATGTAGCTTTTACATTTGTTAGAAGTCATTGACTGAGTTTAATGCACTGTGTCGATGCTCCCAAGTTCATAAGTTTTCCTTCTTCGGTAATGAAAGTATGCACGGTCAGTTCAAACATGCAGTTTATGATAATTCTGTGATTAAGATGAGTGTCAGGAAAGATAAATGCATCTGACTAACTGTTCTCTGGTCCGAACCCAACTCTGTGGCATTTGCAAAGCGTCTAGCTAAGTAATTTCACATACCAAACACGAGCCAGTAATACATGAGGATGTACTGCTTGTTTTGACTTTCTTTGCACGGCAGTTTTGAGAAATTATTAATTTTTAAGGAGAAAGAGGAGCTAGAAAAAGCTGCATGTGTGCCCAATGACATATGCCTGTTTGTGCCTAATTCATTGGAAAAATTGCTCAAGAACTGTTCAGCCATGTTCGAATATGCTGCCAAGGTCAACGGGACATTTCCAAAAGTGCTGGTTATGTGAGGTAAAAGTGCTTGAGGCAGCCTCAAGCATTTTTGGATATTTACTTATTTTTTTTGGAAAGCAGATAATCTGACTGTTTCGGCGGTCCCATCTCTGAGCATTACTGATGGTATACCTTGGAAAGCTCAGAAGGAGAGTTTGCTTTGACCAAGCGTCTAGAACCCAGCACTGTATTACAAGGCTGCATAGTACAGATTACCTGCAGGTGCCAAAAGTGTATTCAGACACCACAGATTTTCAAGTTAAATTCAATTTTTATGATAGTGGTAATCCAGAGACAGAAAAGAGGGATGTAAGTGCATTAATTTCTCGTCCTATCAGCATTATCTTGTCTAATCTGAGAAGGCACCTAGAAGTTGTGGAAGAGTTGATCCCAATTCTGAAGTCAATATGCATCTGCAATAAGGTATTTTGAAAGCAAAGAAAGAGAACAACAGTACCATGAACCAACTGCTGCTGGTCTGTGAGCTTCTGGAAACAGTAGCTAGGTAAGATCTTCCTGGTTAAATACAGGGTTTGTGTGTACATATGTGAGGCTAGCTGAGTTGGATTAGAAGGTTGTAGTGAGTGGGAAAGTTACTGAATAAAACCTGGCCACATCCAGCTTAATTGTCTGCTCTTCCAACCATTGCTTCTGCAATGTGGTTTGAGTATGGCTTCTTACTATTGCAGACAAAGAGAGGCTCCTTCAGCAGAGCCAAAAGAAGGTTAAAATTGAAAGAAATCCAGCATCTGGTCAAATTTTGAAGTTTAGCGTGCTTCGAGAGAACAGTATGATCCTGCTCCCATGAGAGTGAGTGCGAACAGAAGTAGACATAAAAATACTTTTTTTCCCATATTTCTCTTAATCATTAAGTTTGGAATACATAAATCTCATATATAATCAAGGCTGCTTTAGATGGATTTTGGTTTCCAACCTGGTGGTTAAAAATCACCTCCAGCAAGATTTGCTGCCCTGGCCTTTGGGACTTGCAATGTCAATGCTCGGCTTAGCAGGAGTTTCCTTTGCCCACAACTTCTGACTCCTTGAGACTTGGACCCAGAAAGGCTGATGTGCAGCCCCACCTTCGTCCTTGGATGTTCTTGGAACTGGATAGTATTCCTTTGGCAGGAATATCCCTGGGGCAAAGCAGGGTGATGATACAAGTTCACCTCGTTTACTGGAATGTCACTTGTATCATCCAGTGCTTTTAGCATTGTAATTATTTCCTGGGGGTAATTGCATGCTTTTTTAGACTTTCTTTTGCGCTCCCATGCTTAGCTGAAAAACTGCCAGAGGGCATTGCTGAACTGTTCCCAAGGAGAACAGTAATGTCTACTAGTTGCTCTGACATTATTGTTATTTATAAATTCCAAACAAAAGAAAATAAAGAGCTAGATATTGCTAACCCAAATCCATGTGTTTGGGGTACAAAGCTGGTCTTATGGTTGACAATTCTTTTCTTGTTCATGTTATATCTACAGCAGTCATGTGCTCTGGTATGAAAACACGGGCTACTTGCTGTTCCACCAATGGATGTGTTAGGTGTGTATCAAAGTGGTGAAAAAAGTCAAGCATTGCTAGACATCCCTCTTTACGGACATGTGTCAGCTGGGAAAGTTAACCAAAAGGAGAGTTACATACTCTATGCCCCTAAAGAAGTGAGGGCACATCTATTTTGTCCAGAAAAAGATTGGGGTTCAAGGAAGGAATTTTGAATCACAATTCTTAGATGGTGCTGCTCTCTGGTGCTGAAGCTCAGTACCACCATTGCCTTCCAACTGTCTCTAGCTGTAAAATAAACATTTTGGGAAAGTGTTAGTTATCAATTCTTTTCCTTATCTGTTAGGATTAATGTGTTATGACAAAACAAAATTCAGTGTACCCCAATATTTCTCATGTTCAAAAAAATTATTTAAAGGCCTGACTGAAAGAAAAAAATATCAGTACAAATACAGAACACTGAAATCTAGTCCACCTTGAAGGGGTAAAAGACATTTTGCAACAATGCAAAGCATCTTACACACTTTGTAGGAGTACATCAAAGACCACAGCTAGATATGACATCTAAGTGGCAATTAAAAATATTAATTAGTAGTAACTTTTCTATGTGTTCTTTTCACATAATAAATTGAAGAATTATTTTTAGTTTCAGGAGATTATTAGTTCATTTATCTCCCTTCAATTAATAAAAATATCTTAGTTGCTTACTATTTAATAAGAAGTACCACAACTTACTTGGGGAACGATTCTTTTATTGTTCCTAAAATCTAAAATTATTTAATCTGCTTGCCTTGCTAAAAGACTCCACTTTTAAGAGTAATTGCTACAATAGAATTAAACACACTGAATCCTCCACAACACTGCAGAGCTTCACTGTTTCATGCATTATGAAACTTGCATTGTAGTCTTATGAGTAAACAATGGAAACCTCAGCTTAGTTGTGTGCTAGTAGTAGTAGTTTACTTCCACACTTAGAAGCCTCAATATGGCTATGTTGTATAGCTATAGTCATTCAGTTTATCTTTTGCTTCTTGAGGGAAGTTATTATGAACCTTCCCTAGAGTTTCAAAATGTAACAGAATATTTTGTGGGGAAGAGCTTCTTTTCCTTCGAAAGAACAGTCTTTAACCATGTATGACAAAACTCAGTTTTCAGATCTGTTCAATCTGCAGTTTCATCGTTTTCAGGTTTTATAAAGGAAATTGCCCTGAATTGATACGTTAATTGTACCTTAAGAGTTTTTAAAATCACCTGTAATCTCTACAAGCTGAGCTTACAGTGAGATCTGTTTATGACTTTCCTGAAAATTAGTTCAACAGGAAAGTTTCAGGGCAGTTAATTTCTGTTACCGTATTTGTATGGGAACAGAGAGGGACTGGGCTAAAACGAAAGAACCATTAAATAAAAAATAAATTTGAAAGCCAGGGTAAAAAGAGAGAAAATTTAGAGTGTCATGGAGAGAAATAATAGGAGAGAAATTTTTTTTATTTTTTGTGTGAGGCAGCCTCTTGTCATTTATGGAACCTCTGAAATATATATATATATAGATAGACATGTGGAAGCCTATCCATAAGCCTTTAGTACCTGCTTGCAGCATAATGCCACCCCAAATGCTGCCATACTTGATTTAGAAACTGCAGAGTCTGACAGAGATGGAGCAACCTATTCTGCAGGTAAGGAAAAACACTGAATTGAATGGCACTCAAGAACATACCCGCTCACTTTGTTTAACTGGGGCCTGGATTTTCCTCCTGACTTCAAAATGGCTGAGAACTATAGCCTTTTCTTTGATTTATGATGGGCCAAAGTACACATTTCAGAGCTCTTGGGCAAAATTGAAGGCTTTTTTTTAGCTGTATATTTTAATAAATAATGGACAAGACAGCAGAATTCGAACAGTGTAAGACTGACTGTAAACATTGAAAGAGGAACTACAGGTAAACCCAACCACCCATCTGACTGTTTCAGAACAGTTTGTTCACTGTATCCAAAATAGTACTATAATTTAAAGGCTGCCACATATGGAAGATGTTAGCAGTTTCCATTGCCTCGTTCCACTTGATAGACATACCCACTGAACCTATGCAGAGTCAGTTCCAAAGTAGGTGATTTGTGAAAAGTTTTCATGCTTCTGGTTCCTATAAAGACTGCTACATAACCAATGTATGACTTTCATTTTGTTTCTGCTTCTATAGCATAAGCATTTTTATTTTAGAGAAAATCTGATTATAGCATTACTCTTCAGTCCTAACGTTCGTAGGTGGAGATCTCCTGATTAAAGTCTATTTAGTCATTAGTACTATCTGCATGACAAAATGAAAGCTTATTTCTAATACAGAGTATTTACATGATCTTTATCACTTGTAACTGTTACTGAAAAATGATAAATTAGGCGTACACTTTCAAAATAACACCTGGAACGGACTCCCCCTATAAACTTGTTTAACCTTTTATTTTTTTAGTGACAGATTGGAATTTATTATTTTGAAAGTCTTGGAGCACCTGGTCTGTGATTTTATCAGAGTTATAAGAAATGCCTTGGAGGCGAGGGTGGGGGAATGGTTAGAACAGGAACTGCGATTCTTTAAAAAGTGCCTTTTATCTCAAGAGCAAATTTAGTTGAAAACTCAAAGCACTGTGGGCTGCAACTCATTCTGACAAATCAGTTCTTAAGGTGTTACTTACATTGCAGTTAAATAATCCTAACATCCCTGCTGACTGTCTAAGTTTAACCTCTCACCTTGGGAAATCTGATTAAGAGAGAAATGTCGATGGAGAAATACACCAAGTATTTGTTGCATTTCTATCTCCTATGAAACAGTTATTGGCATAATACTTCCTATATGCAAAAGGCAATGATGTGAACTTAACAATAAATTTTAAATGATGTGAACAATTTAAAACAGTTTAATAGTGACTTATCCAGAACCTGCTTTTTAGACAAATATTTTATATGAGATTTGCAACTTCTTGGTTATCTCAGAATCAAACTGGAACACTTGCAGAGGCAACGGAAGCATAGTTTATCTCCTTCCTTCCTTCTTTGTCACCAGCACAAAATGATGCAAATATCAAAGAGATTTCTTTTTGCTGTCAAGATTTAAAAATGCCTAAGAGCTGATTTTTTTCAGATGTGCTGCCCAAACCATGATTAGCCTCGATTCTGCATGACACTGGTTACAGTGCTTTTGTCAGTGGGGTTGTTGGTATCATCCCAGGACTGGGTCCTGGGAAGCCTGCCTGTTAAATGTCGCTGTTGCTCTTTGACTGGCTCATTAGTTGGACTTTCACAAAGCTAAACTTGAGTGATCATTTCCATTTGAAACTTTTTTTCCTGTTAAGAACTGCCTGTCTTTAACACTGGACTAAAGCTGTTATTAATGCAACTGGAGACACAGTATTTTTGTGCTAACTTAGATAGATATTAGGCTTGCTGCTTAGCATGTCTAAAATTAGGCTGGCATGAAAGTTCAAGAATGCAAATCAGCATTAAATCCAAGGTCAGCTTAAAAGGTTCAGATAACTCCATAAAGGAAAAAGAGGAAGAGTTGTATAATTTAAGAACACATTTCCATGTCCATAAAAAAAAAAGAAATGCACAATCTGGGTAGCAAAGGAAAGATGGATTTTTGTTCTAGCTCAGATCAACTAATTTTGTTTTCTTTCCCATCTGTCCTCCATGTGAGTCTGTCCACATGAAAAATCCCACTTGGTGAAGCCCCACAGGGATGGCATCCATATCACAGCAAACGCTGGGACTATTCATCACTTTGGTGCCTGGGATAATTTTACAATAACCTTGGCAGGCACACTTCTACGAAAGATGATTTTCAGCTGTAGGCCTGAAACCAGATTAGATCTTGATCTTTAATCACCAGCATAGTCACATTCCCAATGCTCTTAAGTGAAGTTTCTTTGTGCTATGCATTTCTTCATTTCAGCATTATACTTTGGATGCATAAAGAGACTGTCTATAAACTCATCTGAGACATTCCAGTATTAATCTTGGACAAAAACAAAAGGGATAAAATTTGTGTGATATAATTAGTCAAAATGTAATTGAGTTGCGAGTAGAGTTTGCCAAATATTTCAAGTTTCTGCCCTTCATAAAAGTGATAAAGGATGAAAAATATGGGGTTGGGGTAATCCCGGACAGAATAGATGAGTAGCAATGAGGCTTTCAAAAGAAAGTTCACATATGTCTGTATGACAGTGAGATTTATGATTATTCTGAGTTGTTCACTTCAAAGTATCTTTAAGAATGATTTTTGTAAAATAGAACAAGGCAGAACAAATTTCATATTGTGAACAAAGAAAAATTATCATTGAAAAATATCCGCAAAAGCAGAGTGGAAAAATGAGCTGAAGTCATTCAGATTTGCTCCTGATTTAAGACTAGTGGCATACAGAGATTTCTAGAAGAGGAAAGTAAAGGTAAGATGGGGAAAAGTTCTTCCTTTATGTAATTTATCTCTGCTTGGATTTGTAATAACATATTACAAGTAAAGCCCCAGAATCCAGTGTTCCCTGAAGTAGCTGAAAGCCTCTGATCAGACTCCAATGTCTGTCCATGTGAGTGCACTAGAAGCCCATTTCAGGTTGGTTTTCTTTTTAAGTCATAGGCTTGAAAAAAATCTCTGCAGTTTTCAAGAGACATTGAAACACAACTGTGAGAGAGATGCATACTAGAAACAGATATTTTCCAAAGAATTTTTTTGAGTATCACTTTGCAAAGTTTTCACTATGAAATCTATAACCATTAAAAACATGCTGAATGCCCACTCACTTTTTGAAGTATTGACAAAACCATGGCCTATTCTTGCTGAATGTAGGTTGATTTATGCAAGTGAAGACAAATGGTTCTCAGTAAGCAATCATCAAATTCAAAGTGAAACTCTAGAGCTTTGAACCCACATGACCCGAAGCAGAAACCAGTGTTCACACCAACCCTTGTAAGGCAAAATTGCTGAGTTTGGAAGAAATATCAGCCATTCATCTGAATAGTCAGGGAAGAAAAATAGTTTCATAAATATCAGCAAAACAAACTCATTATTTTTAATTTATGAAATTTATTGCTGCATCATTTGGCACCTTCTCATCCTTTGAAATAATTACATAATATAAAATGTTTTGTGAGAAATAAATATAAACTGATGCCCATTTACCTAGGCAACTGCAGAAAAAATTTGAAGAGTGCATGTACACTTACATTTTCTTACAGGAGTATATAAAAAATGTGATGGAATTCAAATGTTCCTTCCTATGGACATATATGGTAACACAATTATTAGTTTCCCTGCATGAATTCTGTGAGAAACTTGCTTCAAAACTAACCATGAAACTATATCTCCAGGTATTGGAAACTCAATGATGATCAGTGATCAGTCTGATCTGTTGGAAATAGAATGGTCAAATAAAATTGATATTATATTTCAGAGGAACAAAAATTTTGCAGAGAGAGGTGTCTGTAGGTGTATCTGTGCAGATGTATGTAGGGCTTATCAGCCTGATAAAAGGTAGGTTCAATTCTTGATTCTCTAGGCCAGATGTGTTATACTGATGGGTCTTCTGTTAAAAATTACTTTGTGCCTCTTTTCCCCCACACCATTCCTCAGATGCTCCCATTTATCCTGTTGCTACTTCCACTATTCCAGAAAGCCCTTACCATCCTTGAAGCTGCATAAGTGGCAGCTTTCTATTTTCCTTCTTTCCACCAGTTCCTAATTTCTATTAATATTTCTTTTCCCTTTGTCTGAGAGAAGGCATGATTCAGTATATCTATATAGCAACCTATACTGAGGAGCTCATTTTGGCTCATAGTTTTTTGGTTTTTGGGTTTTTTTTGTTTGTTTGTTTGTTTGTTGGTTTTTTTTTTTATCTGAAAGGTAACATGAGCTACTTTGAATGAGAATTTTTAATGTTTTTTCATTTNTTTTTTTCAGTTACAAGAAGGCTCTAACACATGTCACTTCACATAGCCAAAAGTTAGTCCTGTGTGAAATCATTGCAGAAAAGTAAATGGATTAAAACCAGACTGACTGAGTTTAAAATAGAACAGCTAAAAGGAATCGTCACTGTGTGCAGTCACTTACAAGGGAATGCAGAGATTTTTTTTTACACTCTAGCCTTCGCAAGGACTTGGAAGGATTATAGAACAACTTTTCCAAGAAAGTTTGTACATTGTACAGAAACAGGTGGAGCTACACCTATGAAGAGCTCATACAGGGAGGAACCTAAACACTTTGGTTAAATGGGTGTCAGATAAAACAAGTCACTTTAAGATGGGAGGATAGGACTGACAAGATCATCTTAGTGAGTAAACTGAGTAAAGTGAGTAAACACTGGGTGTTACCAGCACTCCTTCACACAATATTCTTACTCTATGAGAAAGTTTTAAGTCTAGCTATAATTTATGAATTATTTTCCAATGTTTAGGCTGTTATTTCCAGATGAGCTGCTACCATTCCTACCGGCTGGAGTGACAGGTGTAGCAAATTGTCTTTCTAGCCTGTGTGGAGACTTAAGGAGATCCTGGAGTCACCACTTACAAATGTTGCTGCTGTTTATATATCTAATTTTTGGGAAACCAAAGCACTTTCTACATTGGACCAAGAGTCATGCTGTGCCTTGACACTTTATTCAGACAAGGGCTCTGTAGACACTTTTCCTAACAAGTCATCCATTCATTGCTTCTGCACTTCTAACACCATTGTACCAAGGTGTTACCAACTTACCGCTCTGGTCAGCCTGTGTGGTCCAAAACCAGAGATAGGAATAAAATTCACAAAACTGTAGAAGGGTAATGTGTATCTCTTTAAAGTTTGGATATGTATGGCCGGGAACAAGGAGGGAGAAGGTTCTTCTGCCCAGCTCTGGCAATACATCAGTGTTATGCACAAGGCTATGGGATGCTGACTGAATGAAAGTGTTATTCAGCCTCCCAAGAGCATTGCTAATTTTCTCAAGGGAGGAGAGTGCAAAAAATTTTGGGGAACTGTTTCTTTTGAAAAATGGGTTAAAATAAACCTAGGGCCCCTTCCCCTGGAACAAGATTCAGGAAAATGAAATATTTTGAATTTGAAGTCATAAAATCAGAAATAAGGTGCATATTTTTAGCAGTGATGATAATTAATTATAGGAGTTCCTTATCAAAGGATGCGCTGGAATTGCTGAAATCTTTCAGCAAATACTGGATATGTTAGTGATTATCTCTTGTTCAGCCAGAGGTTATGGGCAATGTTATGCAGAAAATCAGATTAGAAACTCATAATGGTCCCTTACGGCCATAAAGGTACATGAAAGTCAGTGGCACAAATTTGCAACAGTCAGTGATTTGGTTCAAGGCTGAAACTTCTAAATGCAGATTTCTGTTTTCCATTCTGAATGATGAAATGCTTAATGCGACAGGAGCTGAATTCTGGCTGCAGTTAGATTGATGCAATTCTGGTGACTTCAGTGGAACCACAGGATTTGATACAAGGACTTTTCAAACCTGTCTGTTTTGACAGAAGCATTATTGCCACTTAATCAAAAGCTTTTACCTTGAGAAGCTTGTTATTGCCAGCATTTATTGTGGTCAGTGGGCATTTTGTTTTTATCTAGGGAGGAAATAAAAGAAAGAAGCATTTTAAAATTATAAATGCATCCGACCGGTTTTACTGTGCTAAACACAAGAATCTGTTGTAAAAGGATATAAATATCTGATTAAGTAATCAAAAATAAGCATCTGATTCCTAAAAATCAAGCCTAAGTTCACTGGCTAAGGATCCTATGGTAAGCTATAAGAAGTGCTTTGTTTGAGAAAGAGCTAGGATAACTCGCCCTCATTCTTTCAAGTCGCCATCCAACATACCAAGCATAATCCCACTACTTTACAGGTGGAGCCACATTGCAGCTAGTGACACAGACAGATGACATATTTATTAGCTTGTCAAAGCTTCCTCTGTTTATGGAAGACTCACCCAGCTAAACAAAACAGTCTGCTTCCCATTGGCTAATTGAGCTGGCCCCTGTTGAGAGCCTCAGCAAAGTGCTTGATGAGGCATAAAATGATGATTAATTAATTTACTGCTCAGTTGATCATCAAACTGAGAGGTTTATGATTCTCACAGCGGTCAACACTCTCTCTTCAATGTGCAACAGCATGAGCAGCCTTCACTCTGGCCTGCTGCTGCCTTTGCTATGACCTGAGATATGGTGGCTTAATTCAGGGGAAAGGGGGAAAAAATTAAGAGAAAAGTTTCAAAAGGGATGTACACAGCAGCCTCTTTCAGAGACGCTTGTGTGTGCCAGAATGTTTCTCACAAAGGGGCTTTTTACATCTCAACATTAATAAAAGCTACTTTGCTGGAGATGGTTGTGTGGTTGGTTGGTTGTTTTGGTTCAGTGAATTAGATAAGAGTCCCCCTAAAAATAAGTTTCTTCTCTGATTACATGACTAAAATTCAGAATTAGGATGAAGTTATATAGAGACTATAGGGGTCTATTAAGTGCATAACAGTTGCAGGTATAGGTGTCCTAGAAGAGATCAAAATGCCAGTAGAAATACTGAGTGGGGCTCTCCCTTTTTTATTCCTAGAGAAGAATTTTAGTAATTTAAAACTCCTTAAAATGGATTCTTAAGATTTGTAGATTTAACATGAGGCATTCTGCGTATGGTGGACAGCATATTTAAACACATTATTTAAAAAGGACATTTTTCCATTTGTATGCATTTGCAGCTTGTGTGCACCCACCAAGTGTTTTGCATATGTTTTTATGTGCAAAGTTTTGAATATTTGCACTTAGGCTCATATTCTGACTAAATTTTCTCTGAAATGATGATGCAGTATCCAGAGTTTATTCCTAATGTGAAGACAACTAAATTCTGCTTAGTTACAGTCATTTAATTCTAGAATAATGGCAGGTTAATCAATATACGTATAAGAAATAAATTGAATCCTGTAGAGAGGCATGCTTCATACCAGCTATTTAGTTTGATTTTACATATGATCTAGGTGATGGGATATGTATAATGGCACGTGTATGCCAATGCAGATACATTTAGAAGTTTATTTTATCTCTGTTCTGTAACACTGTCCTAGAGCTGCCAGCTGTACCGGAAGACCCCAAGAAATATTTCCAAAATGTCTGAAGACCTGAGCATTTCCCTGATTGGGAATAAATGGTTTGTAAGTATAATGGGAAGACAGGGTCAGTTTGCACGTTAAACTTTCCACCAAGTATGTATCCTTAGCTAGGTTTCTGGCTAGGAAGGACTCAGGCAGAAAATGAAGCTCTTTAATATAACTTCAGTCCTTTTATTTGTCTCAAAAGAACAATGAGAACAATAAGCAAGGACAAAGAGGAATTGAGTTAGTACAGTCACTAGATCCCTTGTTTATGAACTATGTTTCATTAATTCAGCCTTTAGGAAACTTCCTCTAGTTTAGCTAGACTGGTGGGAGCAGCCTCTTTTTCCCAGAAAAGTAGCATACAGAAACATTAGTTGGCATATTTAAATAGAATATGGTCTAGTGTGGGAAAAAAAATCTCAGAAATAAACAGAGATACAAAGCTAATAAATTCTGATAGAGCAATTTAAAGACAACAAGAAAAGGGAAGGAAAAGAGTGGAAGATAAGATGAAATATCATGTTCCAAGAACGTGCACCTTTGTCAAGGAATGGCAGAAGTCTCACTAAACAATGTAAATCACAAGATTACGTGGACCTATTTAAATAAAACACTTTTTAAAACACAATTCATCATTTGGTAAAAGGCATATTAAAAAAAATGCATAGATGAGAAATTACTTTCAAATATTTAGGAGCACCAATGGAAAAGTATTTAGTGTGAACGTTTGTGATGATGTGACACAGAAGGCTTATGTTGACTCTTGGGTAAATAAATGTTGTATATATCGTGAGTCTTGAGAAGTTGAAAGTGTTTTGCCTCTGAAAATGGGACTACTGATATTACACAGATTGTATAAGAAAGAGTTCTGAAAACAAATTTCAGAATCATTATCCAGTCAAAGAGATAGTTCTACTGTTACCTGCTGCTTTATGCTCATACTTTCAGATTTGCAAAGTACTGCTGAAGACATCTCATAAGAATGAGACGGAACTTAGTAACTTGCCCAGACAAGAACGTAGGCAACAGAAAAGGTAGATTTAACTCTGCCATGGTCAGATATTTGTTGTTGGCTAGCTATTCTTTTAAGCATCTTTTATTCTACTTTATGTTGCTACTCTCAGTAAGAGTAACTGCAGAATGGAAACTCTACAGCTCTATCTGCAATGGACATTTTTTGCATAAAAACTTATCCACCTCTGATCCTTCTGATTTTTCCCCACTGTTCTATGTCCTATCATGATCTAAAATTTGTCATTCTGTAACAATGTCTGCTTTCTCTCATGCTTCTTTTTACGATCTCCTTTTGAGGCTCTGTATAAAGATGCATAGTGCTTCATTTTTTATAGCTTCATAAAATGTAATGGCAAAAAAACCATTAGCTAATCTGGTTGACTACCTCTGAAACATGGGCTGTAGAATTTCACCTGGTTATCCTTGCACTGAGCTGAATAATGTGTACTTGACTAAAGCGTATCTTTCAGATGGATATCTAGTTTTGATTTGGAGACATCAAAGGCCACTTCCCTGACAGTTTTGAAAACATCAAAGAGTACTGAGCTTATGGAAGATAAAAGAAAAATGAGCTAATTGCCTGGATGCTAAAGGGAAATTTAGAGCAAATATTTTGGTCCTATTCTAGCTTTTAAAAATCCGGCTTTCTGGAAAGGCTGCAAGCCATTATTACGCACATATTTAAAAATGGCTTTCTATTTTTTTGGATAGAGGCCTCACATGGTAGACAAACTGGTCTTGTGGGAAAAAAAACCAAAAGGAAAATATGCAAGATCTACCATAGTTCAACACTGACAACCTTTGTAAAGGATAGGCTGAAGCAGAAGAAAATTATCTGCATGGATTTGAAAAAAGAATATATGGAACACTCTTAGTTAAACTGTAAGATAAAAAGGGGAAGGGGAAGCAGAAGGGGAAGGGGAAAGGGAAGGGGAAGGTGAAAGAGAAGGGAAAGGGGAAGGGGAAGGAGAAGGGGTCAAATCATAGCTCAACCATCTCAAAGGGATTTATAATGTGCCTTTAAAGACTGTTCTCTTCCCTTCACTCCCTGTCATAGCAAAATAAAGGTTTATATAATTTCCTTCTAATAAGTGGATTTTTTCCTGTTCTTTACATTTATGCTTTAAATTTTACTTTTTTTTTTTTTATATATCACGTGTTCTATTTTCCTACTAGAAGAAATGAATAATGCTAAGAACACATTTCTGACTAATTTAATTAGCTGGTAGTATTGTAGGTCAGAAACTTTGCCATGTAGAAAGATTTAAATTATGTATAAATTAAGCATTTGCATCTTATTTTTGGCCTCTTTTGAGAGCATTCGGTTTTGTGCTTGGGTGATCAACTAACACTTTTTTAATGTTCTATGACTGAAGTGTCCATAAGAATTAACCATCTTCAATAGTAGCTTGAAACATCACCTGTCAGTTGGCATGGACACAAGGACCATTTGCTAGCTTGGAAATATTTGATAAAAAGGATTTTGATAGCAGATTGAATTACACCATTGAAAGAATTAAAGAATTATCAATATTGTTGAAACCAGAATCAAGAATATTATAAAAAATTATGTTTCGTAGAGTGAAAATACATGGCACTTAAAACAGCATGACACTTTCTTAACAGCATGGCTGAGAAGAGTGTAAGACTTTTCTTACACACTTACTTCATAGATCGGCCTCGATGAACTATTACTCACTGTAGCAGTTACAAAATACATTAAAATGAAAATTTTTACTCAGTTTTGCACTGGAGCATTTTATCTTCACACAATATGACGATTCTTCAACAAGAAAACACTCATGATACTCTAATGTTCGTAGCTCACCCTAATGATATAGGGAGAGCTCACACTGATTACAAACAACCATTGTCAAATCACATTCTTCTGGCAGTAGGTTCAGCTGCGGACTATGGACAGCTCCTGGAAGAACAAACTCCCTCACAACTTTTCCCAGCCTATGTTCCTATAATATAGCCACGTGGGCATGACAAAACCTCAAGATTTTATCAGACAGCTTTATCAGTTGATGGATTTGCCATTAAATATCTGTTCTGGTACATAGTCCTGCCCTCCAAGTTTGCAATACTCAAAAGGCCATTGTTGACAATGAAACATAATCTGATACTCCCTGTCCACACACACTCATCGAGGTGCAGCCCATGCCTGTTGAGAAACAGAAAGGAATTTGACATATTTCACTGAACCTCAGAATTTTTGATAGGTACATATGTGGATATAGGTGTATACACTTCTTTTCCTATGTGTGTGTAAAGAGATTATGGCATAAATGTTGTTGCCTTGAATTTGAAATTAGTTAATGCTATTGAACCACTAAGTTAACTAGTGGTTAAGTGTTACCATGCCCTTTTGCATCCTTACATTTTTGTACCTATATCCTTTGCACCCTTATCCTTTTGCTTCGCTGGTCTCTGTGTGAATCATTCCGAATTGATTCTAATCCAATTTTCCTTTGTATGCTTCATCCATGTAGTAAGTAATAAAGTGAACCTTGAGATTGAACTCTGTAAAGCTGTTCTTTCACAAATTCATATTAAAACCTGCTTTTTGCCAATACATTTTATGGTGATTGTTTAAGCAGCCAAAACACTCATTCACTACAACATCCTCTTCAAATATGACATTTAGTGGGTTGAAAAAATTCTTCCTCAGTCACTGAACCAAATCACTTATTCTTTAAGACATTTAGCCTATTATAAATTGTTTCGTTGGAGCTGATACCGGAAGAAGTGACAGTGAAGAAAAGGCAGAAAAGACAAAGTTCAGTCTGACTTGGGAAGCACTTTGATAAAATTCGCAAGGACAGATCATGAATTCTGTTGGGAAGGAATGAGTAGGATGAGAAGAATGAGACTAGAAGTGAAATAAATTATTACTATGATAAATAACTCTTCTCATGCCGATCTGGAGAAAAACCCCCAAAAACCAAAATTTGGTATAAAAGTGAAACTCCACAGAGTTTACCAAAAAAAGACTATTTCACGTATATTCATGAGCTGCCCCACTGAACACTCGACACTCCTTTCTATTCCTGTATTTGTATTGAATCTGTAAGAAATCATTATATGAAACTAAAATCAAGGCATGCAAAGAGCGATGTGAAAATCTATTAATTTAAGTAGATTTTAGAAAATCAGCTGACATATTTGATTGTTCAAAGCATATCTTCTGCATGGAGTTTCCCAATCCTCTTACTCCCTTTCAGTAAGATTATAAGGATACGGATGAGACCTGAAGACTACTACAAGACCACTTTCTAAATTTCTTCCTTCTTTTTCTTTAACGATATCAGTCCATGAACCAGGACCTCACTTCAAAAGGCACAATGTGGTAGAAAATTTTTGTTTCAAAAGCTGTAAAACTTCTGAAACTACAGATACGTTCTGTATAGAATATAACAGACCTTTCCAGCCATGAATGCAGAGCTGGTTTAATATACAAATGTTTGCTTAAACTGATGAACACCTTGCTGTGACAGATCAAGAAACTGACCCTAACAGTCCTTGACATATTTTCATTATATGGTCCTGATGATCCATTTGCAATTTCAAGCAGATATGTTTGGGTTTTTTTCTCCTGTAGTTCCATTAACTAACTGGCACCTATTCTTCTGCCTCAGACCCTCTTTTTTTATTATTTTTTGGGTAGGATGACAGTCTAGTTTCCCTGATAGAAAATCACAAATCTTTGGGTTTTATACAAATAGCTTGTTCTTGCTCTTGTCAGTGTTTGAATACACTAAGATGTATTTATTGTTGGCAACAGAAGAAAATATTCTGTATATATAATTATAAAATTTAGTTTCAGAAAATCATTTCCTCATGCAACCAGAATATGAATTAGATATGTGTAGCTCTAAACCCCTCCTCCCATTATCTACCATCAGACTGAAAACTTTTGCTTTGAAGATAAATTTGTTCCTTATAATTTAATATCCCCTCAAGCTTAAATTTTGGTGTGGATTTTTCTTTTTCTTTGTTTCACACTTTCTCCATTTATTTTAACCACAACTAAAATTAAAAATAGTGCAATTTTGTTAAAGTCACTGTCTTTGGGAACCACCTTGGGAGGTGTTTACTAAGACTACCATACTCGTCACAAAGTAAACAAATATAAACTTCAAATCAACTTCCATGAATTCAGTTAGACACCAAATTATATTCTCAAAGGTTTTTTAAAAAGTTAAAATATCAAAATATTACATTTAAGCATAACACTTCTGTTTAATACCTTTTTTCCCAACCATAAATACTTATATGCTTTCATTTGGATTTCCGTGATTCATTTAAATAATAAAAAAATTAAGAATCCCAAATAATCCTGGTTGAAATAAATCAGGCACCAAAATTCTTCTCAGTGTCAAAATAATTTTTTTCTACAAATATTTTGAGGAACCAATCACCATAAGTTTCAAGAGAGTGGGTAGGACTTGAGAGTTATAGCTGCAAGTAGCAGAGTGTGGCTATGCTCTACTGTCAGAGGCACTGATACTTTCACAACAGTAAGTCTTAAAAGGCCTATCAAAGCCAATGAAAAAAGAAAACAAATAACACTGTAAATTGAAAAGAATAAGTGTAGTGTTTAATGAACACTTATTGACCAATAGCCTGCAACTAATGTAACTATAGATTTTTACTTTGGCTATTCATAGCTCTAAAAGGCAGTCATTTGAAGCTGTACAGAAAATAGGGTGAAGTGATGGCTAGCAGAAATGCATTTTATTAAAAACTAAATTAAATAAGACTAAATTGGAAGTAGATGAAAAAGTCTGCTTAGTTTAATATACCCTTGACTGTTTGTATTGTTCAGTCTTGATGGTCTTTTAGCATGTAACATTGTGAAGCCAAAACATTAGAGCAATTTTTTTGCCATTGCCAGCATTTCTACCAGAAACCCCAACTTAGTTTGATACTTCTTACAAATAACCTGCAAGCTAGCAATGCCCTCTAATGAGTAAGCACCTGACCTTCTAAAGCCATCCAAGAACTGTACATTGCAAATTGTAGTCCTTAGGTGGTACTGAATTGGACAATCTTTATTTGTAATGGGTACTAGCTCACCAAGGATAGGGCACTTTTTGTTTTAAATAAGAGGTTTCTTTTCAAATAAATGGTCTCGTGCCATTTTTACCAGAATATAAATAAATCGTCAGTAGCTTATTTTCTGCCAGAATTAAGGGGAGCTTAGAATCTCAAGATGTAGCCACAGGAAAGATCTGTTAGACCACATAGTCCAAACACAGGTTTTCTAAGATGATGCAAACCACTGATCACAGACACAAGACATGCTGCACATTTATGGGATCAAATTGCATCGTTCTTATCTGTTAATGTAATAAACTCACTCAGATAGTGTAGGGCTGACTAACTCTGCATTATAAATTTGTGCAAACCATGAAGCAAAACCAGGAATCATATGCCTTACCAAGTATCTCAGTATCAGATGTGGTATAACCAAATAAATACCTGGAGATAACAATTCAATAATACTCTAGTGGTGGAGCCACATGTTGAAAAAAATGGTATTTTTAATGCATTATTACATTTATTTCAGCAAACTTTTAAGTAAAATTTCTAAGCAGTAAAAGCCAAAACCTCAAGAAAGATTTTATACAATCAGCTATTTAAATTATTAAACCCAGATATTGTTTGGGAGTGAAGACTCTTCTTAATAACTTTCTGGGCACATTTATTGCTCTGGAGAATGTCTGTGTGGGCCTGCCAGGTGTATACGGATGCCATACCAACAATCCTTTTACCTACAGAGCTCTGGTATACTTAGAAGGGCATGGTCTGGAGGGTGTTTTCCCCTTAAACTTGCAAAGCTGCAACATGGAAAGCAGCTTGAATTTCTCAGATCATAAAAAGTTTTTCTTTGCTATGTGAAAGAAAAGTTAGGCATCTCTGATGAGCTCAACAAAGCAGGAATGCAAGCATGTGTTGAATAAGTAGAGTGCCTCAGCCTGCCGACGGGAAAATAGAGTTATAACTTAGTAGCAGCAGAACAATTGATTTGAACACCTTGCTTTGGACTCCTGAGACTTGTGGTTTGGAATTTTCTCTCTTGATGAATAAAAAATAAATAAATCCTTTTCTCTCCCTACTAACACTCTGAAAGAAACAAACAAAAAAGGAGTATAGGACAGGCAAATCACTGCTGTGAGTTCCCTTCCTGTTGGTGCTACTCTAAGGGTTGAGAGTTAAATATTGATGTGTGTTCATATAGCAAATCAAGATATAGCAAAGAGCACATTTTCACACCAATCATCTTATCTTACCTTGAGAACATACAAAAATATTAGAAAACATAGGATTTGGGTGCACCATCGCTCTAACAGTGAGGTTTGTTGCCAGGCAGTTGTGACCTCACTTTGGAGTAGTGCTGAACAATGAACACCTGACCACGTTTCCTCAGGGACAGTGCTCAAAGAATCACAGTCCAAGCCAGAATTCCTGGGGCATGTTGCCACTGCAGCTGTGTTAGAAAAGATGGTCACCACTTTATCTCTCTCTGCTGTAACTACAGTAGTTTGTTTGCATTTTTTGAGGATGAGGCAGGATTTCAGAGGTACTTAAAGAGGTTGACCTCCCATGCCATGAAGAAGGAAGCGAAGATAACTGCTTCTGAAATTCCCAGAAGGCTCTTGATTGCTTCTTGGGATTTTATCCGTGGAAACCAGGACATGTAAAGAAACTGTTTGCAAACTGCAGTAAATCCATTTTTAAAATACACCAACATTTTAATTATTATTAATTATTTGTCTTTTTTTCTTTTCCCAGCAGATACAACAGAGCATAGCTTAGCTAACAAAACAATGCAGTAATTCTGAATTTGCACACTTTTAATTCAGTGATGGTTTCCATCTCAGAGGTGCTTAGTATAAATTCTGGGGAGGAGGGAGAAGAAGAAACGAAATCCTTAAAAAATGGGCTGGCTCCATCCCTAGTACACCAATGCAAAAATTAAGAATCAGAATATATTTTAAGCTATGTAGCCACATGAACAAAAATTAATTGAAATGGAAAAAAAAAAAAAAAGAAAATTTAAAAGAATTTGAGAAAAAAATTAGTTGAAATTAAAACAACTCCAAAGAAATGGTAGGTACACTGCTCTTTGTCCCGAGGGCAATGCAGGAGATCTGCAGGACCTTGGAGCCTGAGTTCAATTTAGCTGTCCCTGGAGCTGGGTAACTTCAAGCTGCAGGGTACAGTGTAATTCAAGAACTGTTTAATGAGGAATAAGAGCTCAGATGGCTGCGTTCTCTATAAGTGTTTTGTCCGATAGGTTGGAGTCATTTATTTTTTCCACTCCGGCTCTACTAATGTTGATTTGTCTCTGGAAACATAGCTTCCAACACAATGACAGAACACTTACCCCAGCAAATCCTATGGGTGAGTAATTATGGCTTTCACTTGAGAAATCTGTATTGTAAGCTGAAAACTGCTTGGGCAGAGACTGGCAGTCAAAACATAGCAATGAGCTGACTGTTGTGTCCTATCGCATAGGAGGATTTGACTGCTGCTTCTGCACCTGCAAAACCTGGTGTGACTGAACTCTCTAAATAGCCTGAGTGTATAAGAAGATTCTGGGCAGTGATTTCTGATATATCAAACCCCAGAGAAGGATCCCTCAGTTATTTATAGTTTGATGTCCTGCATTACAAGTTCTTTGCTCAGTATCTAGTACAACCAACTTGTGATGCAGGGGAAGGGGGACAGAAATGCTCACAAATAACTCACCTCCTCAGAAATCAAATTATATTGAGGAGAGAAACAGTTTCCTGAACCCACAAGTAAAGGAGAGAAAAGCTTATAAAAACTTATTATAAAATTACTCAGGCCCTGAGACTGATCTTGTCCCCAAAACATATCCTGCATTATTCTTTCCAAATATGTTCAGCCATAACTTGGCCAGGTGCTACAAGCTCTTCTCTTGCCTTGGTGTCTGTAAGTAGTTTTATCAGCTCCTCAGAAAAAATATTAGCACCTGGGGTCTTGTTCTTAGGCACCTTTTTCTCCATCTTTAACCAGACCACAAACTCAGGAAGCTGAATTTACAAAATCTTTGGCATCCCTGTTGTCACAAGACATCGAATCCTTATCATTCTAGCCCAATGTGCCTCTCAGATCAATTCATAAGGTGGTGGAGCTTGGAACAGCTCCCAGCAAAGCCACAGACAGTAGACATAACTAACTTCAAAAGCAGGATTGTGGGAGAAATGTAATAACTTTTAAACAAAATAGTCTTTTTTTATGCACAAACTGCTTTCTTGGTGTATTTTCCTGTAGTGTAATTTAATTACTAACAGAAGAAAAAGGAAGCGACAAACGACTTTTAAAATTTTGTACACAAAGATACAAGTGGAACAGGCTCCCTGGAGAAGTGGTCACAGCATCAAGCCTGACAGAGTTCAAGAGGAGTTTGGACAATACTCTCAGGCACGTGGTGTGACCCTTGGGGATGTTCCAGTGCAGGGCAAAGAGTTGGACTCAGTGGTCCTTTTGTGTCCCTTCCAATTCAGCTTATTCTGTGATTCTGTGATTCTGTGGCACAGAGAAATTAACACCTGAGGTGAGCTTCAAGGTGCTGGGGGGTGGGGGTTGAGGAAAGGGGAGCAGTTGAGCAATGGCAGTGATTGGAGAAGGGAAACTGAAAGGCCTCACAGGGCACAGACTTCCACACAAGCTTTTCCATAAAGCTCCACAAAACAGGTGCTGGCCTGGCCCCTCCTCAGCTGCCCTCCTTAGTAATATAGAGCCATCAGAGCTTTTCTATGGCTTGCCCTTTAAATGTTCAAAAGGTTGAAATTCTACCATTATAATGCCATTTCTATAAGTGCAGATGTTGCAAGGACATTAAATATAGGGTTTGCCAGTATCTTAAACCTAGCTTGAGGAAAACATTAACGCATGGTTTGTAAAGGTTTAGCTGTATTTTAATGTAAATAGTGGAGTTTTGCATACCTGTGAATATACACCTGTTCTGGTTTTTTTTCCATATGGTCACAAAGGAGTCAATCTAACACAATTTTCACTGGATAAAACTTTCACAAGAAGTTTATTCACAATTCATAAATAATTTTACATTACTATTGCCCAAAGTGTGCACTTAATATTCAGAATAATAAAAGGAGCAATAATATCTATTCAAGATAAACTTGATTTTAATTCTTGAAATTCCAAAAGACTGTTTACTTTCTGAAATCTGCCTTATTGCTTAATAATCACAGTCAAAAATTTCTTTCCACCACAAACTGGTGTTGCCAAAGCATCGTTGTGCCATAAAACTTAAAACCTTTCTTAAGGTAAAGAGTATGGAAAGGTATATGAAAAAAAAAAGAAAAACCAAACAAAACTTTGCAGTTACATAATGAAAAAAAGCTGCAGCTCAGTAAGGCTTTTAATGGAGAACACCCCACTAACACTTCTTTGTCTTGTTTTCTTAAGAGAAATCTACTTCAAATACCTTCAAAGAATAAACTTAATGTAATGTAATGTATTTAGAGAGGCGCTTAGATAGCCCAAACCAAACCACTTAGGACTTCATGTGTCAGTTCTGTCTTACGTTCCACCAGGGAAGCAAAAGGTACAGATTTCTGCACTATGTTCACTGTTTGCATATTCTTTTCAGAAAGAGAGAGCAACAATTTCATAATTTTGAATATTATTAAGGTGCAACTTCATAAAAAAATGCAATCAAAATAGGGATATTGATTACAGGTTTCTCCAAAACAAGTTTTACTTATGGCCCCAACTGGAGAAGAAAAAATTCTATACCAGTGACACTTCTGATTCTCTGATGTCACAATGTGACAATCAATATTTTTCTCTTCAAGAGGGCTAGAAACATTCGATTTTTAAAGTATTTATGAAGCATCTTTATGCTGCGTAGGTATCTGTAGTGATATTTTGGAATATTTTGACTTTTTGAAATACTTTTCAGGAAAAGTCTTGTTTGTATACTTGTGTGTGTGTGTGCGTATGAATATATTTGAAATTTAAAATAACAGAAACATGGTAAGATGTATTATATTCTATGAACCAAATCCACATGTTGGTACAAGCTAAACTAACATAATGCATTTCTATTGTATATACTATACAGTTATTATCCATTTATTTATTATTATTTTTGTAATCTGTGTTTTTTTCCCTACTCTTTCATTAGAAAATGAAAATGTTGGACTCTTTTTTTTTTTTAACTAAGGATGATATAGAAAAAGATTGGTCATGCTTGTGATACCAGGTTTATCTGTAAGAACTGAACCTAATATTTAATTTTTTTGCATACAATTTCTGCTTGAATTAAGGATTTGGCATCTTCCTAACAAGGGAATTTCAGACTCTTTTTTCTGTAGATTCCCAGCAGAGAAAGACAAAGAGATTTGCTTGAAGAACTGACTGGCACAGCTCACGGCAAGAATGAAGATCAGGTGAAGAATTTCTCAAACATTTAAATAATCAGAGAAGAATTAATGTGCAAAGCACCCTGCATCTATTGGAATTATTTTTCACTATACACTTTAAAAACATCACAAAAGCTTTTATGTGTCCTTTATGCACTAATATTTACACTTATGCCTTTGTGTATCTGTATGGAACCTACAGAAGTACAGTTCCTGACATACATATTTGCTTCCTTCAAACACTTAAGTAAACTAACTAGCAAGAGTGTTTAGTAATACAGAAACCTCACACAAGAACTGCTGAATATGGAGACTTGCTT
The DNA here is from genome assembly GCA_013397775.1 of Eulacestoma nigropectus. Lineage (NCBI taxonomy): Eukaryota > Metazoa > Chordata > Aves > Passeriformes > Eulacestoma > Eulacestoma nigropectus. The sequence goes on from VZTE01002323.1 coordinate 1,720,808, forward strand.
CTTAATTGCAGTTATGCAGCGTGACAGTCTGATTCTAACTTTTACATATGCACAATTAACTAACAGCGGGATCATCCCATCCTTCAGCCAGTCTGGTCAGCTGCCCAGAGATGCTAAATCAGAGGGGTGGTGTGCCTGGAGCACTTTCCAACACAGTCTCTGTTACACTGGTTGTTAGCTACTCATATACAAGGGAGAGGATTAACAGCATTGTTTTTTCCACAGTAACAATCAAAACAACTTGGGACAGGGCTGGGTAACTATCCTAGCACATTGGGATGGTTTGTGTCAGATATTCATTGCTGACAAAAACCAAACTTCATATCAATGAACAACAGGCCTAAGTAATAACCAGAAAAGACAAGGAAATTGTTGGAATGGTAGAAAAAGATGATTATGGTTTGGGACTGGAGATCTAACACAGAAAGCAGCCTTAGGACACATCACAAAAGCTTCTATAGACATTCTTGGAGGTTTTTTGTGGCAGGTCAAAACCCATAACAGTATTTGCAGGAAAACTGGCCAGAATTCAGTTTTTCTGATAACTTATTTTGGAAATTAGTCACAAGGTTATCACTGTGATTTTGATTTAGAAGTCTATTAAAATATGTTGAGCTAATTGCTCAAGTAGACATTGGTTCTTGTTAAGTGACTGAAAACACAAAGAGAAGTAGACTGACCCATTTGTGAATTATGATGAGGCTTGCATCCAAAAGACTCTGGAAGGGAATAATTATGAAACGTCTGTCATTTCATCATAGCAGTCTGTCTTCAATCAAAGCATGTTGTAAATAGAAGTGTTCAGAAATTATCAAAGGAAACAAAGTTTTGTCAAAAAATGCTACTTCATACAGTCTAAAGTCTTTCATTTAAAACATCTTGGATTCAATGAGGTTTTAGCAAATTCAAGACAGAGTTCAAAGAGAACCCTGCCTGGATTCCTGCAGAGTTTGCCTGGGCTACAGACATTGGAAACAGCCACCACAGGTCAGATCAAAACTAAATTAAAAAGAAACTTCCAGTGAGCTTGGAATCCCAGTTTTGGACCAACTTTGTTTATGAGGTATTTTTACTGCTATTTAAAAAAGATATCTAGCAGCTACAGCTCAGGAGAGAATTTTTTATAGAATAGATTTTTATCTTCAAGAAGAGACACATAAATGATTTAAAATTAGAAGAATATGACTAAAATGCACATTGTTGTTCTGCTATAATCTCTAAAGAGCCTCTGAGATTAAAACAAATTAGCCTACAACTGACATTTAAAGAATGTATGCATTAAATGCACATTATAAAAAATAAATTTCCTAGTGTTAGAGACTCCTGCCTCACAGCACTTCATTTGCTATATTTGGTGAATTCTGAAAAACAATTACATACTTACTGTTCATTACCAAAATATAAAGGGAAAACATAAATTTTTTCCCACGTAACTTTATGAGTACCATGATTTTAAATAAAGATGTTCAGGGTCATTTTCTATTCAGGAGAGAAATGTATAAAATCTTAGAAGATAATTTTTCCATACTTCAGTTTCATTTGAATGGTTTCAGTTATCTCTTGATACAGTTAATAGGGTGGTTTAAGGTTGTAATATATATGGACTGTGTATAGAACATACACAACTATGGATATTTAGGTATCCAAATTAGTAGGTACATTTTCAGAAATACAGAGCACTTGGTGGTGGTAAAAGCACTAAAATATGCATAGAATACCATTGCATTTTTTTTTCTTCACCAAAGTAACTAACAAGCATAGCAAGCATAAAAGATTTGCATATCTTATTGGAATATTTCCTGCCTCAGATCATGCTGGCATAGCGCATCATGCTAAGACAGGAAGAGTCAGTAGACTAAGTGAAGAGTACTAACCCTGGGAAATGTTTTAGCATTATCGTCTTGTGCAAGATACCTAACACAACATTGTCTTTAAAGCTCATAAAAGTTTTCAAATAGTTTTTGAAATCTAGAATTTTTTTCTGAGACCTTCTGTCTGCAGTAAAAATAGGAACAGTGGTGTGTTTCTTATCAACTTATTTGAAAGAAGAATCCTATTGAAAACTAAACTCATTTTAGTTACATGCTGAAATGATTGTGCTAAAGGGCCTTACTGTATAAATGGAGCACACAAGCCAAAAACAATACAAACGTTTAGCTGCTGGCTTTAGCCAGTCTCTTTCAGTGCAAATCATAATTGCTTTAGGACTTTCTGAATCCACTTTTGAATTCAAAGCTTCAGACAAATAATTGGATTTCCTGAAAACATGCTGAGCTATGTTGCTCTCCCTGTCTTGCTTCATGTCCTCAGGGCTTCAGTCTCTGCTTTATATCAAGCTGCACCTAGTAGGCTAATTGGAGGGATGGGTAGATCACTCTGCATTAACATGTCCATCTGTATTAAATAAAACCTCTTCAACAATCTTTATCATCTTCACCAGAATTATCACTTCAGAGCTAAAAAAACAGGAAATCAAGTAAAAGTGTCTGTGTAATTTACCAATGGCTCTGGTGTCTTAGCCCTGTAGAGCTATGATCCAAGCCAATTATATTCTAGCTGACTTATTTTTGCAGTACTTTGACATTGTATACTCACTTCATGTGTCTCACTGACTGCAGGGCAGCTCTAAATATGCTCTGGGCTATCTGCCTAGACATTTCTTGCTCTAGGTAAAGTACAGTTGAAACACCATTTGAGTTTGATCTGAGGCGCTTGTAAACATGCAATATCAAAGATTAAGCCCTTCAGTTTCCCAGTATTGTGACAGGTGTACAAAAGGTATCATATTAACAAGTGAGGTGTGGCTTTTTTCATTGTTCTTATTTAACATTAATAGCATATAATAAGCCAGTGACATTTTTTTTCCCACATTTGTAAAAAAAGGAATAATCAATCTAGAGTCACTGCTATGACAAAAAAAAAAAAGAAAATACCCTGCATTAATTTCTGATGATATGTCTGGGGACAGGTTTGAACTAAAAGTTCTCCTAACATAGCTGTGTTCAGATTCTGAAAATATTCACACCTTCTCGGTGACCTCACTGTGCTGGAAAACACTAAAACCCAGTACTATGAGAACACAGTATTTCTCTACGGGAAGTTTGGATGGCTTCACTTAAGACATTCAAGGAAATGGCATAAGAATGCTGACAGACATTCTTGTCTTGTGTCTCACAATCTGATGTACTACTCATTCCTTAGCATGCTACTTGCAGCCCCATTTGCCACTGTTGCCATCTTTACTTTTTTTTCTCTCCTTTCTATTCCAAATATATCAGACAATGGAGACACCTCTCTGTAGCCTTCACAGAAAGCAGCTATCTTCTGCAATCTCCGTCTATTAGCTTGATGGGGTCTGAATTAGAGCTCCGCTTCTTTGAGGACTTCTTTTCTTTTTTTTTAATGAGTTGTTTATAAAGATTCCTGTGTTCTTGGATTCTAACATATTGCACTTCCAAAATGGCAGGAGCCATTTTGCATAGCTGAAGCAGAAAGGTTGCCAATACTGAAAAAAAAGCACACATTAAAATATTGATGTGTAGAAGTATACATACCTGTCAATCTTTTCCATTTTATTGCTCTTCTGGTCTGAGTCTGCAATAGTTTATGGTCGTTTTTGTCTTCTACAGTTTATTTTCCATGATATCTCCTTAGAGTCTTACTGGATAAGACCACAGGACTAGTGCCAGAATTCTGTCTTCTGTCAGTGGCTATGAGGGGAAGCAGGAATACTGCCACCTGCTTCCCATGAGACGGTAGGTATCAGCAAACCACAAGTCTCTTCAGGGTTTACCCTCTCCTCTATACCAAATCTGAATACAACATAGTCCTTGTACCGACCCTTTTGAACTCCACAAATTACTTCTCTTCATGTTGAAAAGTGACTATTTATTCCTACTTTGTCTGTCATGTCTCTCAGCCAAATTTTGCTTATGGAAAAAATTTCTTTTATTTTGCTAAGGCTATTCAGTTTCCTTCACATCCTGACTAATTCAGGACTTCCTCCTCTGAAGATCCTCAGCAAGCTTTTCTCTTGGCACTGTGGATGTTTCTTACTCTTGGTTTGGCACAGCTGGGGCATTGTTACAGTCTCTGCCAAATATGGATGGATCTTATTACTGAGGTTAAGTTTTAACCCACCCATTCTCATCATTTGAAGATGTGTAATAATTTTGACAAACCTTAATGGCCATTCCAGATGCCCATTTACTGTGGAGTGACCCACAAACTATCACATTACAAATGGTCAGAAAAACATATTCACCATCTGTGATGATGTTTGAGTTTTTATGCAACTCCTGACACATAAACCAGGAATTTAGTTATGCTTTGTAGTAGAAAAGCTGGTCAAACCTGGAATTAAATCTGAATATTAAACAGAATACAGCATCTTACATCTTTAAGAACTTATATCTTTTTTTTCAGACACCAAATTTAGTCTGATGAAGAAACTCTCTATGAACAATGTAGCTGTAACCATTATTGATCAGACTACAGTGTCATGAGTAATTATTCCATTTTTGTACAGATAAGAGGTATTAAGATGAAGCTCAGAAAAAATAAGTCTGAATCTCAACACAGGATGGTAGGTTCACAGGATAAGGCCGGTAGAAAGGCATTTCAGGAGGGCTCTAATCTCACCTCCTGCTCAAAGCAAGGTCAGCTATGAGGTCAGGCTGCTCTGCTCAGTGCTTTAGCTGGTCTTACAAATATCGAAATGCTCAAGGATTTGGCTTGCACCTATTTCAACCTATGCCTTTGACTCTCATCCTCCCACTGTGCATCACTGAGGCTTGACCACTGCTCTTAAGTGGTGGAGCTAGAACTAGTATTGAGTCCCCTCAAAATTGTCTCCTCCCCAACCTGAACAAATCCTATTTCCTCAACCTCTCCTTAAAGTGTGAGTGCTCCAGCTTCTGATCACTTGCTGGTTCTCATGCTGTACCTACTTTATTTGATCAGCATTTTTATTTTCTGAGCCTAAAACTGGACTCAGTATTCTATATCATGCAAATGTGTGCTGAGTGAAGAGAAAAAATAACTTGCCTAGGCCTACTGGCTGTAGTCCTGTTGCAGTAACCCAGGATACAGATGGGTAGATGTGCAGATAACAGCTCAGGATAGTGGAAGTGTCTAAGCTATGAATTCAAAGACTTGGTCCTTCACGGCATGAGCAATTTAGGGCAGGGCAAATACTGCTTAACTGCTTCAGAAACAACAGTATGACCAGTGACTGCATCACTTGCTGTGGCTTTAAGCTCCAGTCAGTGAAATTGTTTCAGTTTGTAAAGATCTCCAAATCATTTTCTTTGATGAGTACCTTGTGCTAGAAGACATTCCCTGCACAAACAGAAGTTAGAGCTTCATTGTGACTAACATCTAAAGGCGGAAGCAGTAAAATATAACCTGACTTGAAAAGGCGTGTGCTTAACTTTGGCTAATGACAACCTGGTTAATGTGGAATTCCCTTCAAAAAAAGTGAATCAGTTATAAAGTCTCTCTATACCCATTTCGTCCTGGATCAGATTTTTCTCCTCACGGGATTTGTATTGAAAGAAAATAGGTAAAGACGCTCTGCCAAATTTTTTCTACAAATTGATGTCCACCTTGCTGTGAAGCTGAAGTGACTTGACATACAGAAAAGTTTTTCTGTGGCTGTTTATAATATGATCATCCCTCAAATGATGAGTAGACCATGACAGTGGCAAATGCTTTATCTGCATAATTCTTTATTGAAGCATTTGGTTTTACTCTGGAATTTGACTAGGTTAAAGCAAAAACCTATACCCAAAGCATTACCTCCAGAATCCTGGATTATGTTTAATTTTTCATTTAAAAAATTGCTTTTAGACCTCATACTTTGATGTCAAAGATGGAAATGCAAATGTTTTCTTGACACTGCAAACATGTTAGCAAGGCTGCAGTCAGGAAGAAACCCTCAAAACTCATGCCTGTATTGGAACAAATCAAGCTCAGTGATACTTAAGAAGGAGGCTACTTGCTTTAAGGAAAAGACTGATTTGTTCTTATTGGTATGACATGGAAGCCAATGGGGCTCTGCTCTTCTGCTTTCTCATGACCTTGTGCAAATTAGCATTTTATGACTATTCTAGGCAGAGGGCAGTTAACTGCTTCGTTAGGAGAAGGATGATTTCTCCTAGATTAAAAAAAAATGTTGTTGGCTTTGCATCAGAATAAACATGTTGCAGAGTCCAGATGCCAGCAGCCAGTTAGTATTTAAGCAATAAAATCCTTATACACTTTTGGCATCAAGCCTTATAGTTTTTGTGGGAAAGGAAGAAGTTGTGTTGCTTTCCTTCTTGCTATTTCATTTATATCACAGAAATGGAATGTCTTTCACAGTTGATTGTATGTACTTCTGTAATTTTTAGATGTAAAGCCAAAAGGCCCCCATGATTCCTAAATGTTCTGCAGCCAAGCTTCTCTCTAGACTCTTGCAAAACTTATTAGTACACTGTTCAGGTCAGAAACCAACACTTGGATAGGTCTGCTTAAATCCCTCTGCCCATCACCTGATAGAAAATATGACTGTACTGTTGAAGTAAGGAGGAGTTACCTCTGTTATCCTAACAGGAATGTATTTTGTAAATCTTTCTTTAAAGTCTTTACAAATATTTTTTTTTTTCAATCTTATATCTTTTGGATGCTGAAACTAGCCATAGTGGGCAACCATGAACTTTTTACTTTTGGCAAGAGGATAGACAGAGGAATGTTAGAAAATATAGTTGGTTTGCAAGACACAGCCTGTATACCTGAAGAAAAATAATTCAACACCTGAGTACAGTGCTTTAAATGGAGTAGTAAAATATCAACCTGTTGTGCTCTTTCAAAGATGTAGGTGGGAGGTAACTTTGGCACATGCATGCAGCAAAGGTTTTCAGTTCTTTAACCTCTGTGAAAAATGTGTAACAAGTCACAGTCATTAGAAGTTGAACCTAGACAAACTGAAGTTGGGAGTCTATTTATTTTTTTTTAATAAGAAAGATAATTAATTGCTTGAGAACTCCTCCTCAATATGTAGTAGTACTCAGTTGCCGAGTTGCATAAAGTTTCTAAAGGATGTTCCCGGATCCCTGGCCACAGCTCAGTAATTACAGTGGTAGATCCAACTGCATAGGATCTCATAATCCTATAAAAGGTGGCAAAATTCAATGGGTTTCCCCCACCACCTTTCAGGTTAGAGACCAAACTCCAGCTTTTGGAAGCAAGGATGCAGTAGGCAATGCAATATCCAGAATGATAGAGGGGGAGGGGGAGGACTAAGGTGCAATCAATACAATGGAAAATACTCTACAGATGGGCAAGAGCAGTCAGAGCAAGCCCCGCAGAGCAGTGGCAGAGGTGGTGCCACCCCACACAGAGAATGCTGTTGGGATGGTGTGAAGGGGGACCCAGAAACTGGGACAGGGCATCCTGAGCAAGTGTAGAGGCTCCCTCCTAAGGAATTTGAAAGACTTAGCTGTACAAAGCTGTGGCTGATCTGCTCCACTGTTGGTTGGTTGTCATGCTTCAAGCAGGAAGCAGTTCTGGAGACTCAGAGGCCTCTCCTCACTGAGGTTTCTGTAGGTCTGTTATTGTGTGATCCAAACTGCATCAGCAGAAACAGAGGCTGTAAGATTTGCTTGAAAACATTGTGACATTTTTAAATCTTCAGACCTGTATTCCTTGTGTACTAGTTGTTAGGTGCTTTTAGCAATGTTTTCCTTGTCACATTGCTAACTGTTCCCCTGTTAGCACAGGGTGCAAGAAAGCTTATGGAAGTCTAATTTGAGAGATTGTGCAATCCACAGAGAGGAAACACACATACACACATATTAGTTTGACCATGAGAAATTGTGACTTATCGTATATTAAGTCTTCAGCAGAGATCATAGCTGTAAGATTTGCTTTGCCTAACATATGTAGCTTAAAGCTACAGCTTAACTGGTCACCACTGTCACATTTAAGTATTCAATAAACAACTCTTAACAGTATGTTTTTTCTTTAGTGTAGACTCTTAGCATCACTGAGCAGGAAAAAAATAAGGATTCAGCTGGTTGAATCTTCTTAATATCTGGTTATTTTTCAGAAGTAAATATGTCTATATATTTAAATTTAGCATACTTAATGAAATGTAACAAATAGTAGATCAAGTGATTATTAGAAGTATTTCAATATTTTTAAAATATGTATCCCTTTTTAAGTTTTATTCTTGCTTTCCTGAAAAAGTTCTTAGCTTATTTGTGATGAAATGAGAAAAGTACGTGAATCTTTTTATGAATATGTGTTTTACACTCATCTTTATTTTTCCTTGAGGCTTTTTGTAACTTATGACAAACTAAGGTTTTATTGTGGATCTGAAATGAATATTTGACATCCTAGTCACTTACCATGCTTTGACACATATGTCAAAACACATGGGCTAGATGTTGGATAAATCAGTAGGTCCACTCTAAGAGTGTAACTCACAAGCTGCAGCCACTACTACTCAATAGTCATAGAGTTTATCTGAAGAAATGATCCCAAAATGTCTGTAGGATACATCACGTAGGTAATTCTTCAGCACAGATTCCTTTGTTCAACGGGTTTACACCTATAGTGCTGGACTCTTTCCTAGTGTAGGTGAGCCTTAGATAATTAGGACATATAAGACTCTGACAGAGACAAAACTAGAGAATAACTTTGTTCTCAAGCTGATGTCCTTCCTTTGTATGCAGCTTGAATAATAATAGCACAGAGATGCAAAAAGTACACAGCATCCTGTGTTCCAACAATATTTTTTATGATTCATTAGACTGCACAAGGTTTTATGTATCATTGCTCTCCATGTACAAAGTAATCTCATAATATGCAATTAAAATACAATATGTGAAAAAGGGCACAGATCTTTTCTTTCTGTATTAATGTGGAAATCAGGCTTGAAGAGACAGTGGAATTATTCCAGTTCAGATGCTTCACTGACTTGGTTTAAAATAGTGTAACGAAGGTATTAGTAGGAGTATAGAGAAATGTCTAGCCGGGTATTGGCAAGAAAAAAGTTCTAGTATCTCTTTTCTCTCAACTCAGAGAAACAACAGGTAACAGCTACGATATACATGATTGCACTTGTAATGCAAATTTGATATAATTTCCTTAATCTCTATATAGTAATGTGATAGTTCACAATAGACTGGAGGTGTTTATATATGTCTCTAAATTAATCACTTTCAGATCTCATTATCCTAACAAATGTCTTCAAAATATTCTTGGTATTAGTCTTTTGACAAGCTAGGCAATATTATTTAATTAAGTGTAAGTTAGTTTAAAAAAGGCATCTTTAGAGAGAAAGGAATTATTGGTCTGGAGGTGGCTTACAATAAAATTTTGCATCATGATAGAATAGTTTCATTATATATAAGAAAATTTCAATTTATTTTACCTAAAGAAAATTATATACATCAAAGTTCAGTTGCTATAAAATGCACTTTACCTAACTGAAGTTAAATGAGGTGGAGAAATTAGCAATTCTATGTTTTGTACTCATGTCGTCATAATCTCAGTTTAGCCCACTGTGCTCTATACAGCTGGAATTCATTGAAAAAGAATAGCATGGAAAAAGCATACGTTCACAACTAAGTGGAATTCGATCAGCTGGTGCCAAATTTGACTACATGCACAGTTTCTTAATCTTGATTTTTCACTCACAGTGAAAAGCTGATGCAAAACATAACTCAAGGAGTTAGGTAACCCTCACTTTTTTTTCTTCCATTTAAAAAACCCAAAACATCAACCATTAAAAAAACCTCCAACAAAATAAGGAAGAGGAAAAAAATAAGAGTTCTTTACTCTTTAAGACATGATGTACCTTTCTCTCCTATAAGAAAGGCAGCTCTGAACCGTAGCATTATTCTGGGAGATAAAGCTAAAGATGTTCTACAGGCCATGTGCTCATGAGGGCTAGAGTCTGAGAAGAGAGGATGAAAGCAGTGGTGACATCCCAAGTTTTGTCCACAAACCTGGCTGTTTGAGATGCCACCACTTACAGATGTCAGAAATATGATGGTATGGTCTTTGCCAGGCACTTGAGGCTTGCTCCTGCTCAGCAAGTATGGTTCAGGATATGAGTGGCATACAGAGATAGGTTCAGAGCCTTGTGAGTTCTTCGAAGGACACCATTTCCAATCTCACTGTAAAAAAAGTGATAAACAACGACTCAGTAATTACTGCTCTATGGGTCTGAAATGTCACTTATAAAATGCTGATCTGAGGGAAATTTATCTCAGCATATATACACCAGTGAGCTCTGCAAAGTAATCCCTGTGGCTTTTCCTTCCTCTAGCTTTTTCCTAGGGATTAGGAGATGGAAAAGGTGCTGTCGGCTCTTCTGAACATCACCCACAACTGGCCCAGGCTGAGTCCTTCATAACATAATCTGTTCTCTTCCTTCTATGTACAATCAGTAGAGATAATTTTATAATTGGAACAACGTTGGTATTTTAACAAGATATTTGTTTAGTAGCTACTAAAAGCAAAGGAGACAGTAACTCAAGGTCCTAAAAATTTTCTTTCAAGATTTCAGGTTCAGATGCCTCCACATTCAGTTATTTTTTTTTCTTCTCAGGGCCAGAGGCAGACTGTTTTACCAGATGTAAAAAGCAAATGTGGAGAGAAACATGGCACTCTTAAACATATTATCAAGTCACAGACCTAATATAGGTGGGACAATTTTGAGCTCTGAAGTTAAAGAAGAATTCCTAAAGGATTGGTAAGACAAAATCACTTATTTAAAGGAAAAAAATATGGCAAAATGAAAGGAAAGGCATCAGAGCTTTATAATGACACTGAGAAGAAGTGTTTGAGAAGACTTGAGATTTATTGATTCACTGCAGTAGATACAGAGAATAAAAAAGAAGAACCTTTGAAGCTGAAACAAGTTTCTTTAACCACAGATCTTACTGAATGTTTTTATTATGAAGCAAAATATGTTAAAATGAGAAAATCTGCTGATGGCATGAGGTGCTGTCAACATGATGAAGGATTAAACTGGCATACAGGGAGAACTCAAATACCTTGAGACTGGAAGCAATAGAAATAGAAAGAAATGATATTACAGAAAGTGACCTAATGCTTTAAGAGTAATAATATGAAGAATTTCTATAACCTTTTAATTCTCCAGCTGGAAATAACAGAGGAAAAGAAATATATGAGTGCAATAATTGTTCACATTAATAACGTGAAAGCATGAGGTACACTTGCAAAAAGTTCCCTACAATATATCTTGAGAGGTTTCCTTCAGCCCATTTCTTCAGTAACAAGCAAATATAAGAATTCAGAGAGACCCTTCTCTTAAACTTGTGTCTACTTCTGCATGGCCATGTTCAACATGAAAAATATTGACATGAAAACATAATCAGTGATGATCAGGGAAATGCTGGACTTATAGCATAACAGAAGCTAAGATAGATATGTGTAGTCTAGCAAAAGAAAGAGTTATAACTGTTATGCGTAAACGTATCTAGAGGTGGAGATAAATGCAGGGAAAGGAGAAGAGTCAGGTAGAGTAAAGGATGCTGTCCACAGAGGAGCAAGGAGCATATAAACTGTCAATGAACTAATATGTCTACAAACCAGAGAGAAGTTTTGTGCCAAAGAGGCTGGAAACAGTCACTCTGTAGCAGAATTGGGTAGCTAAACTTACAACAATAATATATTTTAAGATAAATGGTGGTCAAGCTACATAAAATATTTTTATGTCAGGAGACAGAACTTGATAATGAAAAAATGCTTATTTGTTTCAGTTTTGGGTTATGTATCAACACACTATACTGGCCAGTTAATAATATCACAGTTTTAATTTTAATGTTCTTCTAAAGTATATTAAAGTTAAAATAATTAAGGAAGCCTGCTTAAACCTTCCTCACAGGATATCTTCTCTATGCCATAGTCTTATTTAGTGGAAACACAATTTTATGTGTAATTGCTTATATGGAGTAATGATTCCTAAAATGGAAGCTAATAGGTCACATTAATTGACATCATATTTTTAAGAAGAATTTTTGCCAGGGATCATTGCATCTTTTACTAAGTTTGTGAGGGATTTCAGTTCAGAAGCAGAAATAACAAACATCTTGGATGATCATAAATAGTAAATAAAGAATACTGCACTTCAGAAACGAGGTCCACCCATTATCACACAGTTATAACAGATTTTTGCTTAAATTAAAGGTATTGACCTGTGCTAGTGATACTGATATCTTGTAGAGGTGGACATTTGTGCTTTTAAAGAAAACACAGTCAGAGTCAGCATATCAACATCAAGAGCAGCTTAGGTTTAACAAGTAGTCCTATGGTACATGCCATGTCTCACACTCTGCTACATGTGGCTCAGGAAGGTTTTTGTTTTTTCCTAAAATAGGCTGTTGTAGGAGAAGTTACCAAATATAGCATTTGAATGTCAGCATCAGTGACAAAACTGAAGAACAAGAAGGCAAGAAAATGAGAAGAGGAAAGTTTCTTTCCCTCCAAGCGCAATGTTATTTGATTCAGTGTCAACCATAATAACAGTAACTATACACTAAAAGGAATTGGCAATAACTATTGATAGTATGAGTTAGAAAATGTAATTGCTGCTGTTACTTTGGACATTTGCTGTGGTGCCAAGCAGTCCTTTTCAAGTACAGCACACCTTTTAACAGAGCAAGTAAAAGCTCTCAGGATTCCAGGAGATTTAAATTTAAATATGCAGGACAAAGAGTCCCCTGATGCCATTCATCATCAGTTTTCCCCATCTTTATTTGAAAGCAATGCTTGATATGCCAGCGCATTTTGCATCTTGCCATTTTTCCTTGAATTAATGCAACTTTTACATTTTTTTCCTTTTCTCCTGTGCCTCTAAATTTTTAAGATATGACAAAAAGCTCACATGACTGTTGCAATGATTTGTTGGTGATATATGACACCTATATTTTTTGTGAAAATACCTTTAAAAATGGAAGTACTGCACCATCTGAAGTGACTAAAATCACTCCTATTTTACTCTGAATTCTATTGCTTCAGTGTCTTTTTCTGATGTTTGTGATATTGATTTCTGAATTACTTCAGTGGCCAGTCTTAATTTTAGGAAGCAATATGATGAATTTTTGAAGCAGAACATCTGATAGCAAAAGCACCCTTACCCTCCAATGTGATCTGTCTGGTTTACATAACTTTTTGCAATGAAAGTAATAGTTTCATTTATATCTTGCAATCCCTCTCACCCACACTGCACTTGGCTGCTGCCCACCAGTGGTTCATTCTAGGGAATACATGGATAAGAGAGAGCAAAACATTATAGCTATTTTTATTACATTAATAGAAATAATAGATACCAAGGCTAAGATATGGTTAGGTACTTCTCTGTGTAAGAGAAAAAGAAGAAGGTGAATATGACACAATTATATACATCAGGGAGTTCTTAATACAATTTCCTATGCTGGTTGTTAATTTTCTTCCAGTAGAGATAACTTAATTTACCACTATTAAGTATTTGTTCCTGAATGCAAAATTCTTACTTGCTACTTTTTCTTTCCCATACTTTTCACCTAAAAATGATATATGCATTTCAGTGGATTAGTGAGCTACTACCTTGCATGTCTACCCTACTTGCTGCTTAAATGTTGGAAGTCATTGTACCTTTATATTTAGGCAAAAGTTTTAATACTGAGTAGACTAATAAACTTCCTAAATCTTACTAAACTGCTGATTTATTAGCTTTGTATATAATTGTTCTAGTCAACCACCAAACAAATAATCTGGAAACTAAAACATTAAGTAATAAAAAGGAACATAAACTTTTTAGTACACAAATTTATTAAGTCATATCGAAATAAAATCAATTTTTATGTACAAAGAGAAAGAAAAAAATCATCTCTCCTATTCTTATATCTTTTCGTTGTCTTGAGAGAAGTACAGAAATAACAAATACCTACTGCTTTAGGAGGGTCAGGCTCTTTACTGTATTGCAATATAATTAATGATTTACATTATTCCTTCTATAGAAGTAGATTGGAGCAGATGGAAGGTGTTTTATTTACATGAAATCAGAAGTATTTTGCAGTTTGCTGTGGCTTTCAAATGTGTTATTCTTTTCAACTGCTGTTTTCATACTGAGAACTTTCTAGCATATGACGAACATATATCACACTTGGTTTGCTCCTTCTGTGACATATGGTGTGCAACATTTTCTTTTGGCTGGATTTTTATTTGTTTCAATTTGCTTTGGAAAGATATCTGTGCCTTGATACTTGACATTTCCAATATAATTTAAAGGAAATGCATCTTGCATCAGGGATGAATGATGGTAGTGCTTATGGTGGTCTGTGCTTCTTATAGAAGACATTCGATTGGCTACAAAAATGTTTTGTACTGGTACATAATGTTTTTTAAAAAACTACCAGTAGATCTATGGTAATACGAAATATTTATAATTTACTCTTCCTCAATTCAGTCTGTAACTTTTCTGCATGGAAAAATTACAGACTGAATTGAGGAAAAGTAAACTATATATATTCAGCCAAAGGAAACTGTGTGAGATGACCTTTAAATGAACCTTCCAACCCAAACCATTCTATGATTCCACGATTCTCAAAGTGATTTTTCCTTGACTGCCAACATTATTTGTATTTCATTTATTTCATTCATGAACTGACTTTCTTCAAACTAGGCAATCCTAGGCATTGAGGAGGAAGGCAAGGTTTGTATCATGAAAATACTACCTCCTCCAGGGCCTGTGTTGTCTGAATGTTTCTTGCTACTGCAAGTAGATACCAAATAGATAGATATGGAGAAAAAATGTGAGATTGATAAATGAGAGACTGAGACATGGAAGAGTGTTTTCCCATAACTATTTGGGGTATGTCGTGCCAGGGGGAATGTAAATCCTTCTGATTCTTTCAGCTTGCCTCCAGCTCCTCTGTGAGGAAAGCCCCCACTGTCTCCTGCAGGTGAAGCTGACCAGTCCAGATGATGAGAGCGGATGTCTTGCTTTTATGCACTGACAGGCAGCAATCATCTAACAAAACATTAAAGCTTCTTCTGCTCAGCGAGATGTCCTAGGTCTGTGTAGTCTCAAATATATGGTCACTGCATCACCCGAGGGACCTTGCAGATGTTTATTCCTAAATGCTCTATAAATTTAGTCAAGAATGGAAGGGTAGATGATAAAGAGTGGGTACAGCTCCCATGTATTTCTTGCAACATGTGTGAAGGAGAAACCTTTTGTTTTCTGGATTAAGCGCTGGCTGTTATGGACACAAATGTCTATGCTTGTCCAGAACTATGTTTCATGAGCCAGGAAGGGCAAAATTTGGATTAGCAGTCTAAATTCATTTACAGATGTCACTGGATGTGAACTTTGGAAATATTAGTACACTATTACTTGACTGGTACAGGTGAAAGAGATCTGTATTATCTGAGAAGACACCTTAAATGTGTGCAATATCTGTGAAGGATGTTGACTCAGGATGACTCTTCACAGCATCTGCTGCTGGGTTCTTCAAGAATTGGTTAGCTCCCAGCACTGAGTGTGAATTAACATAGTTCTGGCAGAGTAATGGAAGGCTTTTGGTTTTTTATACAGCTTTAGATTAGGGCTGAATAATTCCTGAAATTAATTTTTTATTACTCATGTGGGTGTTTTCTCTTAATTTGGTTGATGTTCCCCCCCCCCACAACTGTAGTACTATTTTCCATAATAACATTTTTAACATGAGGTAATTAAATTGTGGTTCATTGTCTGTCCCTGGCATGGCACAAAGTCTAGTAAATGTTAGTTTTGCTCATTTAATTTACAGAGTTTGCAGACGTAATTTCTAACAATGCCCTTTCCTGGATAATTTCAACATATATTATATACATTTTCCTGCATGAGAAAATAATATATACATATTTATATGTGTCACCAGATGACTTTTTCATTTCATGTGTCATAATATATTTCTTTCTTTTATCTATTTAATTTTAAATGCCCACATTATTAACAGTATCTGCATTATTTCATTTATAATTTTCTTTATGACGTTTGAATACTTACTATGATTTGGGTGTTCCTTGCCACTTCTATACATTTGTTTTCTTTTCATATGTTTTTTTCTTGCCATTTCCATTTTCATGTTTCACTGTTCTTCTACAATATCAGTTCTTTTGCAGGAACTTGCAGTCTCTCGTGCTCATTTCAATATAGATATCCTGATTGTGACATAATTCCAATAATTAATCTGCCAGGACTTTTTTGCTTTACCTCTATATATGCTTCATGTATACTTTTATTAAGACTATATTTTTCTCTCCAAACCATTTGCAGCTCTCAAATTTATTTGTGCACTGATGTCCAATTTATATTTAATATGTTCAATTTCTGTTTAATATAGTAGTCCATTCAATTGACATGGTTTCTCTTGAACAGTTCCCATAAACAAGTCCTCTTCATTAATATTGTTGCTTTAATTTTTGCAGTAGATGAACTACTCGTTCCCAAAATTCTCTTAATTCTGGACAATCTAATTCCTGTGGGGGATGTTACTGGTGTCATGTCCTTTCTTAAGAATATACAGGTTTTATTTCTCAATAGATACAGTTTCTAAGTGTTGGAATGCTTTTAAAAAAAATATTTATTGTGTCCATTAATGGTGGCCATTTCCAAAACTTGCGTTTATGTGCTGTGAGTATTTTAGTGGTCTTGCTGTCGTTCTGTATGCTATTTGAAAATTCTTTGTACTTTGTCTCTGTATGCAGCTTGAAGGCCAACCCCATGTTTTCTTTACCTTCACCATCCTTTCACCAAAATTTGTCACCTGGTCTTTATACTTAGCTGGTTTATTCTGCTCTTCCAGTTGTTCCAACTGTAAATTGAATTCTCCTTGTGGTCAGCTTCTTGTTTTTGACTCTCTGAAGTCTTCAAAGGTCTAGTCTCAAATTAGGGATTTAATGGAAATAATCTCTTTACAGTTGCGTACTTAATTCAGTAGCCATGCATAGTGTTCAAAAGTTTATTTTCTTGTTACTGTTTCCTGTAAAACAACAAAACTTAATTATTTGTGACTTCAGTGGCATTGTCTGGTAAATATTCTGGTGTCATGTTACCTGAAACTAAAACCCAACAGGATCAGATCATTTTACAAATGATCCCACATATCTTTTTTTCTTTGTTACTTCACTTGTTTCCTTGAAGAGATTACATTCTTGTATCCTTTGTTTACACATGTTTCTGGAGACATGGGCTTTCTCAATCGTCTTTAGATTCTCCATGTACTTCTCCCCTTTTCCCTGATTTCTCAATTTCAAGACATTTTCTCTGTAATGCCTCCCAGTTCAAGTACCACAGTGTTTATGTGCTTGTTGTTCAAGTTTTTAAATATTTAACTCTTTAAATATTTTTGTACAATGAAACTGACTGTTTAATGGACACCAGGAAAATTGCAAACATTTATAGGAAGAAAAGGCAAGATCTGTGTGGCTCATCGCACTGTATCCACAGAGGATATGGGGCCAAACACAGTGACACTCTTTGCTGCCAGGTTCAATAGATACCTATTTTCTGTAGGAACACTCTATAAAGGCCCTCCCATGCATTATGTTGAAGGAATATCCAGTCTTGCCGGTAGATTCCAGCTCTTGAGCTGTTGCGGCTCAAGAGGCTATTCACGAGTCACACTGGATCTGTTCCACAAGGCCACGCTCTTGAGCCCCCGCTATTACATTACATTCCACGCTGTGCTTCCAAACTCCTTTGAAATGCCTCCATGGAAGGAGGTATGGATAGTAGACTGTGCCTTTCCCCAGCATTCATATACAGGTATTTCAGAATCACCTGCCTCACACTGCCTTCTTCCTTGCTTCCTGACATTATTTCTAGTGTAGTTTTTCTTGAACTTCATTTGGTTTGAAGTGATGATCCATCCACATCCCACCTCTGTTCTCCTAATCCAAGTGGGTAGGAGAGGGATGACAGACAGTTGCCCTAGCAATTAAAATGCCCTGTGTGAGGATATGCAGGAGAAGGGCCTTGTCTCTGCCAGATGCATGAAAAAAAATTGTGTTACTTTTCATCCTGAGCCAGGATGAGGACACTCCAAGACACTGGATTTCACAGGAGGTGGAGATTCTGTCTGAGTTCTATCTGCCTCATTACTGGTCTAGTTCAGCAGTGCTAACCCAGTGTCTCTGGATCTAATGCCCACCTGAAAGGACTAGTGGTAACACTGGAGTTATGACACGCACACCTAGGTAAGGGGCAGCTGTATGTTTGTAATTACCTTCTGCCATTCAATGGGCAAAGCATTTCTTCACTGTTCCTCCTTTCTTGTCCATTCCTTCTCTTTGTCCTTTCTTCTCATCCTTTTCTCGCTTTACTGTTCTCTTGCTACCTTTGTGGACCTAACTTCCACATTGAGCTCACTGATCATATCTGTGTGCTAACTTTGTCCACCAGAATGTTTTGTTGAATTTATTTTCTAGAATTTAATGCATTAAATTGGTTAACAAATAAATTCACTTGCGTAAGTTATGATGCAGAAACTCATATTTGGAAGCAAGGGTGAGAAGGAGAAATATGAATTACCCCCTTTAGCAGCAGTGAGTTGTTAAATCAATTTAAACAGGAACCTTGGAAATAGTTGGTTTGAAGAAGTCTATGTAGGACAACTATCACAACACTGTGTCATGGCTGTAGTGTGGGATGATGAACAAATGGACAGTTTGCAAGGTCACCCTGCTCATGGCATCAACTGTATTGCAGCTGAGGGCACAGAAAAGGAATGGCATATTGTTATTGACCACAGCCAGTGTCCTGCTGCCAGGGGACCTGCTCCCTTAATTTCAGAGAAAAAAACCGCATGAGAGTCAAGGAGTTTGCAGCTATTCCAAGGTGAATGATGCTGATTTAGTTCTTCTTTGCCAAAAGTCAGTGCCAGAGCTGTTTGTTGTAGTGACCAAGACACTGGGAGATAGCTGTGAAGGTGAAGTGTACATCTGGTCTCAGACGTGCATGAACCTCTGATTAGGCCTGTTTGTCACTATATCCTTCATCAACAGGGTGTTTCTTTCTCTTTACTAAACTGCCGCATAAATGCCTGGAAATTAACATCCTGAAGTACAATGGAGAAACTTAAATCCACTTGTGACAAGCAGTGGGGCTTCTCTTTTTGGGCGTCTGCAGTGGACTGGCTATTGAAAAAGCACACACTTGATAGCAACGTCAGGTATTTTGATTGTTTTGTGGATTTTCTCAGCTTTTTGGCCATGAGGTTCCTCGAGTTAGACTGTTTCTTGATATAGGACAAAATAATTAGGTTGTCTTCAGATGTGTGTTTAAAGCAGGTATTGCTCAGACATATCAGGAGGTAACTATGGCAGAACAAGGTCAAAGGCAGCCTTTCAGCCACTCGCCAAATTTATGTAAGGCAACTCAGCAAACAAATTCTCAGAATCCAGAAGATAGTCCAGCCTCTCTCCTTGTACAAGATAAGTTTTAATTATTTAACTGCAAAGTACCAGCATTACTGTCAAAAAATGGTCACGATGAAAAACAATGCAGTTCTGTGAACAACAGAGAGGGGGTTATCAGCTCTGTGAAATCTGAACACATGATTGCAGTGCTCCACGTGATTGAATCTGATATCCCAACGCATAACATGCAATAACTGATAAAGAACATTGTGGTTTAAACCCTATCCAGACACCAAGCCCCATGCAGCTGCTGGTTCACTCCCCCACCAGCAGGATCGAGGAGAGAACTGGAAGGGCAAAAGCTAGAAAACGAGTGGATTGAGATAAAGACAGTTTAATAGGGAAAGCAAAAGCCATGCACACAACCAAACCAAAACAAGGAAATAATTCACCAATTCCCATGGGCAGGTAGGTGTTCAGCCATCTCCAAGAGAGCACAGCACCATCACCTATGCTGGAGACTGGGGAAAACAAAAGCCATCACTCCAAGTGTCCCCCCCTTCCTCATTTTCTCCTGCACTTTATATCCTGAGCATGATGCCATATGATCTGCAATATCCCTCTGGTCAGTTTGGGTCAACTGTCCCAGCCGTGTCTCCTCCCAGCCTCCCATGCACCCCCAAATTCCTTGCAAGTGTGGTAGTATAAAAAGCAGAAAAGGCCTTGGCTCTATGCAAGACCTACTCAGCCATATAAAAAACACCCTGTGTTCACCACAAATCCAAAACTTAGCCCCACACTACACCCTGTGAAGAAAAATTAACTGCCCCAGCCAAAAGCAGCACAAGCTCTATCAGTATAAATGAAGCAATATCAAGGCAAAGTTTAGCAGACGGTGACTTGGAAACAACTTGGGAGAAATTTGAAGATCAGGGTTTATCAGCGTTGACCTTTACATGTTTAACAGTTGCACTTTGTATCTGGTCCTCTAAAGATAGCTGGAGAGTTGTTTGTGGCTGGCTGACCCTCATCTCTGCTGCTCGCTCATTGAGAAATTACTATAGGCAGTATTCCTGGATTTGCTGGTTTAGAACAGGGGTGGCCTGTCAGTGACCTGCAGGGTCTAAATCACCTGTCAGAATTATACTGTGAGGCTCTGGCCTCATGCCTCCTGCTTTCTTTCCTGAAAGCTCTTCTGTCAAGTGGCAGCAATATAGGCATGTGTCCCCTAGGTCGTACAGCTCAGGGGACAATAGCTGTACCTACGCATGCAAGATCTTATTCATACACACATTCTCTTATCTCAGGACATGGACCTCAGTCAGTGCTGGACAGATGATAGATGTTTGGCCGCTCAGATGAAATGATAGCAGATCAAACTTTTTCTTAAAAGATACGGGTCTTCTACTCCTGACTCACAGAGTCTTTAACTCATGAAGTCATTTTTTTCTTTCCTCCTTGTTTTGTCTGATTTGCTTCAGAAGAAGCACCCTTTTTCCTTTTCTCCCAAATAAATAGAACGGCACTAATGCTTTTTATTTTATTATTCAATATGTATGCCCTATAGGGTTTAATTCCATTTTGTGTTTTATAAGAGTTAGTTTTGGAGGGTTTGAACTGTGAGAAAGGACTAATTAAAAATAAAATTTGATATTTTAAGTCAGCATTTTGAAACAATATTTAAAGTCTTGAGCAAGAACAATATAAAAAAATGGTGTTAAAAACAACCTTCACTTCAGTGAGGCAAAAGAAAAAAAAATTGTTTAGGTTCGATGTTTTTCAAAGTTCGGTTTAAATTTGATCTCTTTAAGCCTTTACTTGATCAATGATACAGTCAGTCTATGAAAATTAAGACATTTTCCCTTTTTACTACTAACATTATATTACTGTATCTGATCAAAATCATGTATCTTAGAGTCTCAAAACAAATATTAAGTGTAAGATCTGAACAGCAGCTGTCAAGCATATTTTAAAAAAATATGACCAGCCCTGTATTTCCTTGGAGTCCAGCAGGTCACTATCTACCTTGGCTTTGTTGTCTTTCAGACTCAACTGCATGTATATATGCCCTTGCCATAAAAAATAATTTGCACTCTGTTTTGAATACCATTTCATGATAAGAAGGCAAATTTCAAAATTTTTACCATGCCTACTGATTTAAGGGATAGGTGTGGCATTTACATCTTTGAGCAACTATCTCTTTCAAACTTTAAGATCACTGGCTCTGTATCTGCCGGTTATTATCACTCACACAACTGGTGCAGTGCATGGCTTTGTTTCTACTTGAGAAATTACAGTGTTCTAAATGAATTCTTCTAAAATACTTTAGTCTATAAAAAGCTTTCTTTAAGGGTTATTTTCTTTATTTTTACATGCTGGTTTGGGATTTTTTTAGAAAATTACACTTAATCTCATTGATATGGCAAAATAATACTTGGTGGTTTTTAGTGCAGCCAATGGATCTGTGACAGGGTGTACTGTGCTGCCTCTCCAGCACTGCCTTTTTAAATCAATGTATGTCTATTAGTAAAGGATCATTTCCTTCTATTATAACTAATGATGACATCTAATATCTGGCCTTGTATTTTGAGCATGATTTTAAGAATCTTTATCTTCCTTTGATTGCAACTCTTCTATGTGAGTTTCCCATAACTTAAATTACCAACTCTTTTTCTTTTTTTTTTTTTTTGCATTGAACAGTGCATTATTCAGTAATTGCATGGAATTTGCATAACTTTCTGTTCTTTTAGCTGCATTATTTACTTTTGCATTAGCCACATATGGAACATTAGTGTTGCATTTATCTCCTACTGCAAATAGTCTTGTGGAGAGACATAAATCATAAGACATCTGGTTATGGATAGACAAAATTTTAGCAACATCATCATAACCCAAGAGTAATGGGTTAATCTGCCAGGGCAACTCTGTGTTATGATACACCCATGTGTCTGGATATCCTTAAGTGGATTAACTGTTAAAAAATGCAGTTTGGCAGAAATTGAAATGTTCATGATTTACAGTCAAAATACTGAGTAGTTATGGTTAAGAAAATGAAAAAGAAGGCAAAATATCTGAGATACTTATTTTTAACTCTTTTTAATGGAATGTGGGGGTTTTTTACAGCTTCAAGACAACACTTTATTTTTTTAAAATTTTTAAATGAAAGAGGAGGAACATCTAAGAAGATTTAAAAATAATTTTCTAATTTGTCTGTGAGAGCTCAGCTGACTTTTAAACTTCCTCAAGTATAGATTTCATCCTGATGTGAAACTACTTCTTTTTCATTCTTTCAATTCTCCCACCAAAGTAAATGAAAACAAGCAATCAAAAATCCACAATTCTTCAGTTGATGTCCTCAGTTTCAGTTTTCATTTTTTAAAAGTTTAATTTCAATTGTCCTTTCTGAGCACACTCTGTGCAACAAGGAAGCCTTATGCATAAATATATTACTGTGTAACTGTTCATATTCACACAACTGGTGCAGCAGTCAAATTAAAAGAGAACAACTACGAGCTGCAAATCCTCTCTTATCTCCATTCCCATCACTTAGGCTGTTTTTGAAAATTTGATGCCAGTTGATTAAACAATCCAGATCTCTCCAGCTAGGTTTTTCTGTCTTTGATATACTGACTGTAATCTTTCTTGGTCACATCATCCTCTGCCTGATTCACAGGCTGAAAAGCTCTCTTGTGTTACACAGTTCTCTTGAGTCTCTGGATTTGAAACACTTAACGTGATTACTACTGCCACTATTAGACAGCATTGTTTGTGAACAAAATATTTGTCAGCCACTCCCTTATTTCTGAATTTCTTATCCCTAATGGAAAAGCAATTACTGAGAGTTTCAAGGGAGTGTTATTAAAATTCAGATCATGGATCACATCATCCTCATATTCAAATGTATTTCTACCTTTCTTTTGTGTTCCAAAGCAAAAATTACAGCTTTTATATAACATGCTTTTAAAGAGTGCAAACTAGTTTTAAGTAGTTCAAGCAGTACTTTCTAATCTATTGCATCCAATCATTGAGAGAAATTTGATTCTTTCAGGGTGGAAAGAGCCTTTTCCCTCACACAGCAGGTTTTTTAGTGATGTATGCTTTCACATACAAGTTCAGTAAGTTGTTCCTCCAACAGAGGCAGAGAAACCGCCTTTCACAGATTTGTGTCCCATGTTGCCTATCGTGATTCCTTGAGATGTCTCAAATACCCTCCCACCAAACCCTACACTCAAACCCCAGGTGTCTCTCCCTGACGAAAACCATCAGCTGCAAATGGGCAGCATATGCCTTGCTGGTGCCAAACTGCAGGTGCAGTGTTTACCAGCCTGTATCTGCACCCAGGCTGCCAGGTGGCTAAAGAACAAGTAAGGTTGAGCTCAGGATTCAGCCTCTCCTTCAACAGGACTTTTCCTTGAATCTTTCCCCCATGATTAGTGACAGATTTTCATGAAACTTGCCCAAACACAGAATCTCTGAGATGCCTATCTCTTTCTCAGTGGATAAAAAAAATAATGGGGGAAGTCAGACAGCTTATAATAAACATAAGTTTTATCTTCTTAAGAAATCAACATAAAAAAATTGTTTCTAGTCATCACCTCTTTTTTTTTCTGTACATGAGTTATTTTTGGCTTCTGGATTTTCAGAGACCTGGTGTTTTTCTGCCGCTTATTAGCAGAACTGCTCCAGAAAAAAGCTTTGTCATGCTGCTGCTTTTCCTGCTTTATCTTCTTAGACCCTGACAAGCCTTAGAAGTGTTTCATTTAGGGTCAGAATGAAATACAAAATCCAAAAAGCAGTGTCATGAATACAAGTAACATATTGGAAGGTGTCCTGAATTTCAGGCCCCATTCATCCTACTTTATCTTGTAATGCCCAGCAGTCGTGGAGCTCTGGCTGCATCTGCTTCCCCATGGCCCCTGTGTAAAAAATGCAGAAGCAGAGTTCAGGCAACTGAGCCTTCACAACAGCACAGCATTTTTAGGTCCCTGGTAGGTACGGCTACACCAAAGGCCATGTCTGACGAAAGGACCTGTGGCATTAACGTAACTTTCCTTCAGCTTGGTCTGAATAAGTTATGCTAAAGCCAGGTGCTGTAGATCTACATCTTGTCTTTTTCACTAGATCAGAAACAGAGCACAGATCCCTGCCAGTATCTTCTTGTGTGTGCTTGATTTTATTTCCTTCCTAGCATGAAAGGTTTCTCAAAACGTTGTCTGCGCAATAGCTCTCTGCTTTGAACGCAGTATATAGAGCATGATGAGTGAGATGGATCAACATGTGGAGAGATTTGGACTCCTCTTTGGTATCTGTTTCCATCTGTCAGAACTGGAAAATAGAAAGTAATGTGAATCAGTTCACATTTAACTGTAATCTCCACTGTAAGGACTGCCAGAGATGACTTTGGCACAGTCTGCCTGGGCAGGTATCCAAGACTTCTCGTTGTATGTGTCTTGACTTAAGGAAGCCTCCAGGCACAAGAACCCCAAATGTTTTTGCTTAGAAACAAGTTCCAAAACATTTACCATTGATATGATCCTGAATTTTGTAAATGTGTTCATTTTTTTCCCTTTCGAACAAGGTTTTTTAATGCTTAAGCTGTCTGATGATATCAAGGAAATTTTACTTGATGTGCATTGAAAAATGCTTAGAAATCCCACTCTCTCTTCCCTTCCTTCTCTAACTCTTGCACAAGAGAAGACATCAATGAAAAGATCAGTTCTAAAGCAGAAGATAGATGAAAAGATAACTTAAAGTGACCCTAAACTCAAACAAAAGCAACATCCCTTTTCCTCAGACTTACACTCCTACCACTTAACTCTGTTGCTGTTTGAAGGAGAAAAAAAACCAAAGCAAGATAAAAAAATAGATATCAATTAATTACAAAGCACTCCTCTTATATTACAGTTCTGCCTCACCTCTCCCTTCTATGACTAGTGAATGACTAATCAGGAGATGCTGCAGGTTTCTAGAATGATGAGGCCAAATAGGACTGAAAAATTTGTTCCGTTTCACCTCTCATTATGTAGTCTGAGTGATTTGGTGGGATCCATTTGGTTTGAAAATTAGTGCATTGCTTCTATAATGCAAATATTTCCTTAGAGCAAGGCACTTTACTATTAACAGAACAGATAGAAAGACATACAGATATTTTGAAATACATTTATGGTGGCTGAGGGAGGACTCTGCTGTTGTTACCTACCTACATAACCAGTGAGTGCTGAAACTGAAGGATATCTTGTGAAATCTGTGTGTTCCAGAGGCAATGGCGATGTACTTGTATATAAACACCAGTATTTTCCTGCTAGGTATCTATTCTTGGCAAGACTGAAATAAAAACATAAATTAAAGCAAAACTATATAAACTTACTAAACCTCTGTGTTTTTCAAGTTTTAATTGTCATTTTTGGTTTGGGAATAATACATTGAATATTTTTTGCATCAATGTTAATGCTATCAAAAAGGTTATAATAGGTGTTTCAGCCTGTTAGAAGTTCTACTTACCATAGAAAATCTGGAAGAAAAGAATCGAGTTATAACCTCATGTTTTAAGAAAATTTTAAGACATCCCATTTTTATAATTTAAAATGTTCAAAATTTTCATCTACATTGGAAAATATTTGCTTGTCTACAGTTTAGGAAAAGAGGAACCTGGTATATCTTTTGAAAATTGTCATCTAGATCTTTAGAGGTTCTCAATGAATGTGGATAATTTTCTTTGCTAAAGCTTCACTCATTTACATAATTTGAGGAAGTATCCTCTGATGTACAGTGTCACGTGCTACAGAAGTGACAACAAACCACAGGGATAACATTCTAGCCCTGTGACATTGCTGGGGTTTTTTCATGCTGTTAATGCAGCGCTCTTTTAAAGCTGGATAACTTAGGTTGAAAATGTCCTCAGGCAATGTAAGCCTACTGTAGCAAAACCTGTGTCATCCCATCTGATCTCCAGAGTATGACTAAGGAAAAGAGGACAAGTGAGCAAATTTCAAAGTTCAGTCTTCAGGAGAAGAGACCTTTGATAAAGGTCAAACAGTGCAGCCCCATTACCTTAACTCTTACTGCAAATGAGTTCTGAGTTTAACTCACCTACAGACACATGTTTTCATTTATACCTTCCCAGCAATCACACTATCTGCCTAAACCCAGCTCAAGGCAACAGCTCATGAATTGGAGAATTTGCTTTAACGTGTTAATATATACAATAGGAGAGCTCTCTATCACAAAGAAATTATTTCTTTTTCTACATAGTGACTTAAAAATTTTTAAATGGTAATTTCCTTTTCCTTTTTAGTAAATGCATCAGT
Source organism: Eulacestoma nigropectus (assembly GCA_013397775.1). Taxonomy (NCBI): domain Eukaryota; kingdom Metazoa; phylum Chordata; class Aves; order Passeriformes; genus Eulacestoma; species Eulacestoma nigropectus. The sequence continues at coordinate 1,747,516 of VZTE01002323.1, forward strand.
AAAGGTCACCCACAGTTTTGAACCATTAATTCAAATTTTAATTTAATTTCATGGCATAGAGAAATGCTTGATTTTTTTCAGCTTTTGAAAGCAAAGCATTTTTTCATTTTTCATCTACTGTCCCTCACTTTTCCTTTTTGTGATTTTCCCCAACACTTCTGAAAATAAAACTCAATATTAAACAAGTGGTTACACTAATCGGTATGAAGCTATATTTCCCCTGCTTCTTTATTAACACAGACAATATTAATTTAAGGATAATATTGCAAAATCTTAACTCTGCCTGCAGTTAGGATGCCTGCCTTGGCTAAATTCTCACTATTTTACCACCAGCTCCTCCGGACATTGTTTTCTTGCACATAACTCAAAAAAAAAAAAAAAAGGCCCCTCAAAAAAGTAATTTTCCTACTGGAGTATGTGCACTGATACATCATTGAAACAAATATTTTTAAATAAATATTTTAAACAGAGTTGCATGGGATAAAATGGGCGTTTAGTGTGAATTAAATTTTTTTTACAGTAGTCAGAGCATAACCTTAGCTAAAATTTTTATCAAACCAATGAAACTGCTAGAATTACTTGTCTTTCCCCCTTAGGAATAATGCAAAATCAAAACATGAGATTACTGCGTGGTTAGCAATCTTACATTATGTATTCAAAGAGAAAGATTTTCACACAAGTTTCCCTGAATGTGTTGATGAAAGTGGGCTGTAGAGATGTTCAGGAATATTTAATGAATTATGGTTCAAATATTGGTGTCATTTAAAATCAGGAAGACAGAAGTGATCTAATGTAACTTCCTCTTACACTCACTTCAGCTATGCTCCAAATGAAACAGATGTCTCTTCTTTGTAGGAAAGTAAGAAGGTTAGGGCTTACTCTTGGCATGATTTAAACTAAAAATACTGTGCTTTGTCAGTGGAAAAAGAGGCTGGATTCACTCAAGGTATCTAAGATGAAGTCTCATATAATAAAAATAAAAGTTAAAATATAATAATTTTTACCTGACTTTTGTTTGTTCAAGATCTATTTCAACATAAAGGGACATAAAGTGTGTATGTGCGTATGAGAGTATATGCATACAAAATACTTAACATTCTGATTTTTTTTAAACATAGAATGCTTATTTATACTTCATTCATTATTTTGCACATCCTAAAGCCACTAAAACAAATGTGACCCTCGGCTGAAAGCAACAAAATTGCATGTCCATCTATAAAACACTGTTTTGCTTGGGGCAATACATCTTGAGCAAGTGTATAGCAAATCTCAATGCATTTTAATATTAAAAATTTAAGCTTGGAGAATGGTTTTATCCGGTTCCCAGGCCCCCGTTGCAACCCTTTGGGGAACATCTTTGCTAATGTATTTAAAATAAGTAATCAGGAGGGAAGTATGTATATATATAATAATATACATTACTAAATGGATAAAATATCTCCAAATACAGCTACGTCGTATTTGATACATACGCCTGACAGCAAAGCAGCCTGTCACTGAAATGGAATCATGTATATTTAATCCTGTCAGAGTTAGCCAAATCCTGCCTGACCAGTGCATCTTTCACTAAACTGCAAAATTCATAAGGAGGGGTGACTTCAGGGTCAGTGTTTCCTTCTCCTGGCTCTTCTCCAGACCTGGGATACCATTCTCGAGGTAGTGAGTCACCCTCTTCTCCCTACACATCTTAATTTTTGTTAAAATCAGTTACAAGTGGTGCTATGTAGCTCAGCCAGTGACTGAACATTCCGTGTCTGAAGGCACAATGTTTGTTTGTTGTCTTTTCCCCCAACACACAGGTTGTGAATTGGAGATATGCTGTAGGCTGAACCTGTTGCAGCAGTGGGAGTGTGCAATAGCAGTAGTTTAATCCCTAATTTCTAGAGGTCCCTAAGAACATTATTATGCACTAGAAATTTCCAAGTTTCAGCTACTCAGAGCTATCAATCTTTATTTGACCTCCTTCTGTTCATGCTCCAAGCAGATGAGAACTTGGTTGTGTTCCCAAGCCTTGCCAAAACTGTATAAATATGTTAATGTCATGCTGACCTAACCACATCTCCATGCCTTCTGGCCAACTGGGAGACCATTTCATTTGCCAGGGAAGAAACCATGTCCGCACAGCTTTGTGCAGCATCTGGAGTTACTGTTATGTATAATTGGTGAATGACCAGAACTCTTCTGTCCCACTCTCTTTTCAGATTTTCCCTCTATTCTAGGTGACAGCTTGAGCTGTTAGGTACTGCCTTTGCAAGGAACTGTTCAGCTTTGTATGCTCAGCTCCCTTATTTGGCCCAGATAACATTACTGTATGCATAAAATCCTATTCAAACCACTTATGAACCTATCACTTCTTAAGATTCTTCCCTTAAATAGCTCACACTTTTTTTTTTTTTTCTTTTCAATAATATAGCTCTTCCTTTTGATTAACCAATACAAGAAGCCCGACAATTCTGCAACTTTCACATCCTATCTTGAAACCCATTAATTCTTGCATGGCACTATATTTCAACATTGCTATTTTTCTAGATTCCTTCCTCCCTCCCACCATCATGTCCATACATTTTGTGCCACTCCTTTTCCTTGTCTGATTCATGGAATGGCCCTGGATGGATGTCACCTCCTTCTCTATTTTGTTCTTTTAATTCCCTTATAATGAACAAGTAGTCCTGTCATCGTATTAAAGTTCAGCACACAGAGTCTTTGAGACTTGTCCTGCCCATACCACATTGCCTCCCTTCCTAATATTGACTTGTACTATGTGTATGTTAAGAATTGATGTACCTGCTTATCACTTTTTGTTTAAAGGGAAAAGAAAAAGATTGCTTTTTCTTCCCCTCCCCCCTTATTTTTTTAATGAAAAAGGAGAAACCAACAATTAAATATGGCATTGCACATATTTTGGACAAAACCCTGTTCACTTTATTCTCATTTGTATCTTCATTCACTTCTGACAGGTCCTTTCATGTTATTTGATGAGCAGTGTTTGAACTCTGTCAGTCACTACCTGGATTATTAGGTTAAGAATAGAAACAAATAATTATATTGCCATAAAGGTGTCTCTGCAGGGTTTCTTTAAGAAGCAGATTTCCCGATTAAAGCAACTCCTGGCTTCTTTTATTTTTGAAAGGCTTTAAGCAATCTGAAATGTTGCTTTGATTCAGTCATGATAAGCAAGTACATGCAGAAACGCTGCAGTACAGAGCTGCTTTTTATACTGTGGTTTTTTACAAAGGTTTAAATTACTAAGCCTAAATGAGCCTCTTAGAAAAGGAAGAATGCCTCTTGCTTGTCACAGCAACTGTCTTTTCTGTCTGCAGTAGGCAGGACATTGACCTCTACCTGAATAGCCTGAGGTAAGAGGAGTAGCCACTGGAAATTATTTATAACCTGACCAGCTCATTTAGTTTCATCCTCTGAGGCCCTCAGAGTTGAACTGACACAGCAATAATGGCCAGCGAACTTTTGATCCAATTAATTGTTAATGAGAGGTTTGATTAGCAAATAAAGGGCCTATTAGGTTAGCTGATTGTCTTTCTTTTGCAATACCAGAGGTCAACATTTTTTTTTTTTACTGAAAGAAAAGTACACTGTGTACTCTGTGGTTAAATTAATCACATGCTCACAGGTGTTGAGTAAAGTTGATTCAGGAAAACAGTCAGCTTAGACATGTGTCTGTAACCATGAGAATTCCGTAGGTATTCCTCATTTTTTTATGATAGTTTTTTTCTTTGTTTTGCTGTTAATTCAACTGCCTCCACCTTTCTGTGCCTGCAAAATATTGCAGTAACCCCACCTTCTCCTTGTCCTGCTTTCCTCCAGACTCATCTTACAATTGTCTTTTATTTTAATTATACTGCCAGAATTCTCAGTCGGTTTCAAATTAATTAATTCTTCATATGTATTTAAAATATCCCAGTCTATATATGCAAAAATTATTACAGTGATGTTCTAGTCCTGAAAATTTCCCTCTGAGTTATGACACGCTTCTGTAAAATTACAATGACTAAAAAGAAACACAAGATTAAGGATAAAACCAAGCTACAAATGACACTTATGTAAATTAACAGTATTTTGATCTCAGTGCAGCCATGCTGGATTTAGACAAGTCTGTAAATCTGTCATTAACAAATTGATCCCTGTAGAGAAGTTTTTGTTATATGAACATTCAATCTTCTTTCATATTACCAATAGTGCTTGGAAACAGAATGTTGCTCACTTGTCTCTTCCTTCCAGCCTTCATAATGTAGAGAAAGCCCTAATTAGAAGAACACTTAAGTTTGTTGTCAGGCTTCCAGATATTAAAAGTCTGGATATATGGTTGTCTTTTTTGCAGGGTGTGATTGTAGTCTTTAATTACATGATCACATTGTGTTTTTCTGTGATTTGACTGATCAGATGGAAGGATGGATGGATGTTACCAAAAGCAGCAAATCCTGAGGGTTTCTTTTCACCCTTGTTTCTCAGTGAAGGTTCATGACATGTTTTCTGAGTGTTATTCAAACCTTGCCCACATGGGAGAAATAATAATTTTGTAATGATGTGTCCTGGTCATCATCGTAGTACGAAAGTACATAGCAAACATTGTCAAAAGAAAAAAGCAATGCAGAATAGTGCAGTTATTTATGTTGCGGTGGTTTGCTTAGTTTTACTTTAATTTTGTTTATTGAGTGGTTTTTTATTTTTCTTTCTTTTACAGGAAAATCTGATATGCAGAAACATTATTTTGTAGGTGTAGGCTGACTCTTCTCAGAGACATGTTGCAATACCACCCAAACATTGATGTAGCTTCATGAACTGGAGCTTTGCCCTGGACTCTGCAGACTGAGGTTTGTAGCTCTCTCCCACGTGGTGGAACTTCTGAGTGAATGTTCTGACTGGTCACCAAAAGGCAACAGCAGGGAGCTGTGAAAAAGATAAACCCCTTTGATAATGATGGCAGCTTCAGAAGCTTGGTAGTCCACCTGGGCTACCCTCTCACTCTGATTTTTGCTTGTCTGTTTGCAAGCATACGGCCTGGCTTCTCTGTATGGGCTCTCTGCTCCCTAGCTGCCTACTAACAGAGCACAGCTTTTACCAATGTAAATGTGAGCACCCAGCAAATTTGCAAATCAGAGACCCATAAAATGAACAGCACATAATGAGTAATCACCTGCAAAAAGTTTGGTTGAAATGACTAGACCAGTCTCATTAACGACCAGTATGACAAGAGGCAAGGTTTAATCCAGTTCTCTAAGGCTGCTTTACACCACAAAACTTCCTGTAATCTCTTCTGATCCAGTAATTGCTCTGCATCACACAAAGTGGGGGTTAGGTAAGGTTCCTCATGCATGGAGACCTTGACTTTGCATAGATTCTGCTTTTGCCTGGCTTTTCTAGGTTCACATATCTCAGTCATAATTCATAGATCTTTGCAATGAATTAAGGCTTAGCTCTTACGTCTGTCATTAGCTGAACTAAAACCTTTTAGACCACTGCACAAGCCTCTGTCATGTCTGACTACAATCAGCAGTAGTGAGGTTTTGTGCTTTGCATAGAGACGTTCTCAGAGGTAAATGAGGCCTACAGTTTGCCAAGGGCTTTCGCAGAACTATTTTTGACCTCTAAGGTGTACCTGAGGCCCTGGGAGCCCTGGTGCTTTCCCAGCATCTGATGGGAATCCTCCTACCTCCCTGACCTAACCAGCCAGAGGTCTTCTGTCTCCAACTTTGTGGATGAAGAGAAGTTAGGCGGTAAAAGCAGAATTAGGACTGCAGTGGAGGACACTGAAGTAAAGGATAAGTCTTGCTAAAGTCTGACAGTCTTTCTGTTTGATCAGTGTCTGTCTCTATTTCTGGTCACCCTGATTGTTCTTTTTAGTTAAAAATAGAAAATATTCTTTACCTGAAATTATATGTGAAGCTTTACCCATACATGCGCAGGCAGAACCTCACAGGCACGTGTGCAGCTGCAGACATGCACCCAATGGTTCAGAATTCTTACAGCTATGAGTAACAGAAAACAGCCTTTAACAATGAAAATTAGGATAATATTATCAGCTTGATGTATAATAGTCACATATTTTCTCAGGGACATAAGATTCCGTTTTCATGTGTTTTGCATAATATCTCCCTTTGCACACGCCTCCAGTGAGTAAAAAAGGCATGCCAATGGGTACAACCAGCATAGTGGTCTTGCAGTTGGGATGGTAATTAAAAAGAAAATTGCAGAAACTAATTTTGTTTCCAGTGAAACTAATGACAAAATCACCAAAAGATTTGACTGGGTAGAAAAATGCTCTGTAGAAATTACTTGCCACATATAAAGATAGATAATGAAGACATATGTATTAAAAAGTATAATTTGATAATGGAAATCCATTAGTAGTTGTGCAATAACAGGTACGGATAATTGAAAATACTTAATTGAGTCTGAAAGATGCCTTTCAAGATGAGCTGTCAGTTGAAATGGAGTATCCAAGAAACTGAGAAAGGAAGTCTGTTTAAAACAAAAAGCACTGAATAATTGTAAATTCTCGTTTCATGAGATGTGACATGGCCATCAGAGCTTATGAGGAGATCAGTGGGATAAAAGGGAGTACCGTATGCAAAACAGACACATTTTTGTGCTGTATTTGAACCACCTTCATCTCAAACCATATCAGAGCTGCTTTAAGGAATGTTTGGTAAGAGTTTTTGGATGTCTAAAACCAGAAGCCTGGAGGGCCTTGGAATCTGAAACTCTTATGAAGTCATATTACTGACACAGCATTTGCTGACAGCCTTCTGACGAAATCTCTGTCACAGACTTCTCACATTAATCTCTGTGCTTCAGACTTCATTTAATTTCACTTCAGATTGAGTCTGTTTTGGGCACAATCCTCCTCCTGTCACATTTTTTTTTTTTTGCCCACTGTTTTCAAAGTACTAAATAAACATCTGGTATTATAGAAAAGCTAGTATATAACAACAATGAAAATAATTATAAAAAGAGAAGAGAATCACTAAGGAAAAACTGAATGATATCAAAATGTATGTCTGCACTAATAAAAGAAGCATAGTTACCTTTCTAGCTTTTGATTGACATAGTTCCTGTTATCTGCTTGTGGCTGTATATTGTATGGATACAAATCATTAGCACTATTTTTTTTCCACAGAATAGTTTTATTCTTCTTCAAATCAAAGTGAGCAGTGTTTTTAACTTTCTGTCTCAGGCTTTGTGAAAATGTTGACTATAAGCAAAGGGATCATTAAATTCCGTATTCACTTCATAGCTCAGTGTAGCAGCTTCCTTGCATGTGGTATCATTATAATTTTTTAAACACTAAAACCTAGAAAAAATAACACAGGAGTAAGTGTGATATATTCTGTTTAAATTACTGTTTTGTTATTAAAATTTGTTTCAGATTTCCCTAGCCATCCTATAAAGCTATATAATCTCATAATTAAAATGTCTAATTTATTTCCTCGTGCTTCCAATATTGTTGAAATTGGCCAGTGCTATTCCAGATGTAAAAGCTCTAAGACACTCCAAAGAAACAAAATAGTTTGTCTGAATTTATTTTCAATTATCATTATGCTAAAGAAAAAAGCATTTACCCTAAGATCAGAGAATAATCCCATTACAAAACAAGTTCAGTGGGTAAATGCAAGGGTGATTTATAGAAACCAATATTTGGAATACAGACATTTAGAAAAAAAAAGAGACAGTTTCATTTGTATAGAGAATAGAACCTGATAATGAGTGATTTATGTTTGGACTAGTTCCAGTAACTTCTCAATACACTGGAGAGTTTCCAGCCTACTGAGAGGATGAAATGAGAGGGTTTATAAAGGGAAATGAAAGATGTACTGTGTTATTTATGAGAAGAAAAGGGAATGGAAGGACCAGTACACATTTCACGTAGGCATTGTAGTGTACAGGGTGTACACAACACAGAATGTTTTTCCTCAGTCTTTCCAAAGCCACAGATGAGAAGATTCATAGACAATTGGAGACTTGATTACACAGATTACAGTGTGAAAATGATATGTTTTGGCTTTTATCATATATGGCTAAATACAAGCTGTAAGAGGATAGACTCCAGGCTGATACACAGTGGTGTATTTAGAATCTCAGTAACCTCTTGATGCCTTGATAGTAGGTGATTCTTTGGACTCTCTATGGATGAAATACTTTCCCTCCTGATATAACATTATAAAGTACTCTTGACTCATTACCCTCTGAGATTTTTAGAAAGTTGTGAATTATATGGACAAGAAGTTATTCACAAAGGTTAATTCCCAAAATCCCTTGGTGTAAGCAAAGAAACATCTCTGAAGGAACCATCAGAGTTAGGTCCTAAGTTTAGATGTGCAAAAACACTTCCTTGAAAAACATCTGTATCTACGTAGACTGGAAAGTTTCCTTGTGAGGAAAGACCCCACAAGGCTAATGCGCAACCCTGTGGATGACCCCCAAACACTGCACAAAAATGCAGTCTAACAGATGAAATAATTATTCTCAATGCTTTCAAGTTTTATTCTTCATATTCACAAAAAAAATGTTTTAGATATTAAAACTTTGTGTTGATCATCCAGCCCTTTGATTCTTACAAAATTTAGTTCTGTGGACATGCTGACAAACCCAGAAACTTGTAAAACACAAAAATGCAACACACCTGAGAAATGAATACACATCTTTTCATTTTTTTATTTTATCTTTTGTTGCTACAACATGAAATTTTGCACCCTGAAAGATACTTCTCCTCTCCAATTTATTGAATATGTTCTTGATATTTCTCTCCTGATGTGAGAAGAAATCCATATTCATATTTATTTTGCTCTAAATTAGCCACTCGCTTATTGACCCTAAATAGTTATCATCTCAGCTGGAAATATATTAGAGTTCTAGTTGCCAAACAAATATTCAGCAAAAGATGAATAAAAGCATATGGGGAGGAAAAACCCACAAAGTTTTCACTGCCAATATAATGGAAGGCATTCTGGCGGACAGCCATCTGCACCCGCTGAACAGAGGGATCCTGGGATGACATTGATCGATTTAACAGTAGGAAGGTATTAATGATATTCAGCTCTGATGGCTGAGCCACTTCACACTCATTTGCATTTCCATTCATCATCTCAGCATTTATCATTATGAGGCGAATGCCAGAACTAATTAAAGTCTGGGCTAACAGGGTGACATGGGAGTCCAGCCGCTACTTATACTGAGGAAATATGGGAAACTTTCCAGCAGGAAGTAGACCAACCTTACACCAAACCCAATTAACTTAATTCCTAACTAAACCATTTGAGGGTCCTTCATTTGAATAAACTAAAAAGCTGGGATTGAAGTTACACCATGTCTTTTTCTCCTTGTGCCCTAGTAGTTTCATGACTCAATAACATTATCTGATGTAGACATTTGGGAGATTTCCTTAATGTGACTCCACTCCTCCTCAGTGATCCCCTCCCAATTTTGTCATAGGAAGCAGAGATACTATTTCAGATTCTGCAATGAAAATTAAGTTTTAAACCTAAATTCTAATGTAAGTTGATCATGAAGAGACTTTAAAAGTATTGTGAATATCCCAGTAAAAAAGAAAGACACTCAAAAGCTGGAATACACAGAAATCTATTGTTTATGTAATAAGGCTAGTAAATTACCTCTTCAAAGAGAAATAAAAAATATTTTTATGTGTTTTCTAGCACAAAAATATGAAATATTTCTTCTCTGCAGGCAAAGACTTGCTTGGCATATGACAGCTAGACAAACTGTCCTATTAGCTGCACTGAGGCAACGTGTGAGCAAAGTAACCACGATACGTCTTGGAAAATTTTGGTTTCAAGAATCTCCTTGCTGAGAGCTGGGAATAGTCATAAGGATATATTTTATTAAATTCCACTTAGGTCAGGTCTCTAGCACCTTGAAGTTCCTTTGAAATTTCCAAACAGAAAGAACAAATGTGATAGGAGAAAGGTGTAGTAGCACAGAAAACTATAGAGAATCTTTGCAAGTGAATTATTATTTTTACATTTTCAATTTTTTTTTCCAAATATAGCTAGAAAAGTAATCTTTTCAAATGTAGATTTTAATAGACATTACCTTTACTAATGGTTCTATGTGCTGTTTTGTATTTCAAAACAATATTTTGTTTTTCTTTCTACGTGCATAAAGAGACGTTTGATCTAGGGTCTGGGTGATATGGTATCGTTTCATCACCCGTGGAATTTCTCTATTAGTAAAATAAATACATACCACCAGGTCAAATATCTAGTTCTCATCTCCACAACAAAAACTCCTCAGTTTTCTGTCTACAACACACTTAGAAGAAAACACGACTTTTATTCTCTTTTGCAAAAACATTAATAAAAGAGGTGCAACATCTTTATCTGTCTAGTGCCATTCCTCCATGCATATCCACATATACAAGTAAAGGCTGTGCTTCTGTGGGAAAGGCTGGATCTCTCCAATGATGCTTCAAAACTGTTGAGAGATTCATAGATTAAAATAAAATTTTCATAAACTCTTTTGAAATTTAGTGAGGAAAGCAGTGAGCCTGTAGTCTTGGCGAATCTTGGTGAATCTCCTTCTAAGAGGAAACAGCCTTTGATCATACCAAGTTTTTAGTGATTTCGTTGCGTAGGTTCATCTGGAATGCATAAAAGTCAGACAGGCACGGATGAACTGCTCAGGCTCTTTTTACCAGGCATTGATGAAAAATATAGGCATTTTATAAAAGCAGAATGAAGATATGCAGGAGATAATTTTCATTTTCTTTCCAGGTTCGCCAATTTTAATTTAGTCCTCCTTTGTGGTAACAGCTTTGTCCTCTTTCTGACATATGTTTCTGAACCATTCACATGGCCAGGCAGTGTGTAGCCTGTAAAAACAATCAATGAACAACGAAGGGTTAGATTATATTGACTTAATGTTGATTAGTTTACATTGAGTTGTCTGCTGCAAAAGATGTCAGAGCTTTTGTAGTTCATTAGCTCCCATCAATTGAACACTGGCTTAAATTAGTACATGAGGCTCTTCTTTTCTGTAATGTAATTTCTACTTGCATTTCATGCTTAGTTTTCCTGTCTGTACTTTCACGTGATGGCTGTTACAACATTTTTCTCCATGAGAGAAGAGGAAAAGAAAGAGCCTGAAAAAATCAGAACGATTGCCAGGTGAGTTCCTGCTCATTTCACCCAGGGAAGTTATCCCACTTGCTATGATCAGTAAGACCTCTGACACCAGTTATATCAGAAGTGTTATTCACCTGCAACATCTTGTAATCGTGCTGGGAAATGACACCTCATAATTTAAAAAAGTATAACGTTACTAAATGATACCCCTACTGACACAAAATCAGTTGCAGCTTTTGGAATTTATGATCACAGATCTGAACAAATTTAAATTCCATAAAAATATTTGGTGTTATCAAAAGAGGGTTAGAAATTTGGTTCTGAAACAGCTCTAATAGATAGTGCTAGTAATATCATTTTTTTTACCTTTGAGGAGAGAGAAAGAGCACAGATTTAGAACCATGGAATGGCTGGGGTGGGAAGGGACCTCTGAAGGCCATCTGATCCAACCTCCTTGCTCAAGCAGGCCCACCTACAGCCAGTTGCCCAGGACCATGTCCAGGAAGATTTTGAATCTCTCTAAGGATGGAAACTCCACAACCTCTATTGGCAACGTGCACCAGTGCTCAGTCACCCTCAGTGTAAAAAACTTTTTCCTCATGTTAAGGAACAGACAAGACAGAACAAGAACTGTTTTTTATACTTATTTTTGTCAAGCAGTAGGATAGTTTCTACATGCTGGCCAACCTTCCAGCTGTGCTCTGTGGCAGAGTCCTTCCAACACCATTACCACAGACTCTGAAATACGTTAGAAAAGGATGAAGGTTTCTTCCAGAAATACAAAAAGTGTATTGCACAAAACTGGTTTTAGCATAATTGATCCAAATTGGCAGTGGAATGACTGCTAAAAAGAGAGCCTGCAGGAAGTAAAATAAGGCGAAGATTGAAGTTTGCACTTGAAAGTGGAACTATTTATAAGAGATTTCAAATTTTATATATTTGAGCTTTGATTGAAAGTGGAACTATTTATAAGAGATTTCAAATTTTATATATTTGAGCTTTGATTCATAGCTTCAGTGTCATTAATTATCAGTTTGAAAAAAATAGTTTTAGTCTGCTTGGAACATCTTTGCCAAAATGTTGTTGACATCTTTTGATTTGGGGTTCTATGGAATATTTTGATTTCAACATAATTTAGTTCCACTATAAAACAAATGTCAATATTTTATTTCTTCTAAAATATCCAAATCTTAACTTAAAATGATAAAAATAAGGCTCCTTATGTTACTAGAACTCTGGTGATTTTGAGAATAAGTCTCTAAAACAGCATTATTTCAAAATCTCCATTATCTAAAGTAATTTTTGACCTTTGGGAAGTCTTAGTGTTGAAAAAGAGGTACCATAGAAATATAGAATTGTAGTTCCATCTATGGACTCTACACAAAGCATATCATCATAAGCTCTGTCTTTGGAAAGGTTTTTGGGTTTTTTGGCCAAAATTCTGACAAGAAAGCCACGCAAAAATGAATTATGATTACAAAAATGCCTTCTCATGTGGAAAAGGAAAAATACATAAAAATCTGGAGTGATCGTAATGATGTCTCTTAAAATTTCTTTTCCATTCCAATAATTTGAACTAGACAAGAAACTTTCCAAGTTATTGATGTAGGAAAAGTCTTACTCTATGCACTTGCATCTCCTCATTATCATTCTTCTTTTTCTCTTCCACTCTGTTCTTCTGACAGTGCCCATACAAGATAAAACTTCATGTGCATATAATGTAAGGTAGAAACTATTTCTCATTATTACCCAGACAGGCAAAAAGACACCAGACACAGAAACAAAAACTTATGGTCATCTAGAAACCACCTTGATTTTAACTTCTTTGCTCAGTGATATGAATCAAGTAAGACAATACTACATGAATTCTGTTCATCCTGAGAATGATACATAATAGTTTTAGATAATACTGATTCTTATTCTGCTCCTGTTTGTACAGGAAAAATCAGTGAAGAACTATAACTTGGACATTTAAATCAAATGTCAAAAGAAAAGGAAAAAACAAAAACAGGGTATCAGGGATATTACATTCAAAAATTGATTACAAATTTTGAAATTAGGATTAAACTTTGAAGAAAGTAGAGTTTTTATTTTCTTTTAACAGAAAGGACTACTGTTAATTCTGTTTCAATACGAGCTTTACTAGGCAGTAAATGTGCAATTTTTTGGTGATTCATGTTTCTTGTAAAACACCTTGCAAGGTACCCCCTTTAAATGTCCAATAAGCATCTGATACAACCAGAACAAAATTGGTGGTCAGTCTGATATTAACTACACTTGTGGCTGCTATATTAGTTAATCTCAAGATAAGCATATAGTGTCTTGTCTCCTAGAAAAACATAATGACTATGTTAGTGAATTTATTACGAGTTTTTTAAACAAGTATTTAAATGCCCAAGTCCTAGGTTGCTTTTTTTAAACTTATTTAATTGTTACATGTAGCTAAAAGAAATACAGGTATAGATAAATACATTATTACAGAAAATCCAATAAAACTCAAAAAATCATATGACATATCATACTGGTTTCTTTTTTTTTTTTTTAACTTAAATCCTTAACCAATAAAAGATAATAAAATAAAGAAGTTTATTTTATTAAAGGAGGCTTTTATGCAACACAATCTAAATAAGTCTTTTTATATCTCTTTTAAAATTAAGCTCACAGGACAAAGGACTGGGAAAGTTTGGGGCTTTTTTTAGAGTAGTCATGAAAATAATCAGATACACTATCATCCCTGAGCTTCTCTTCTTTAAACCACAGAGATAATTCATGAAGTGGATTTTTGTATGTATTTTCATGATCTGGCCATTTAAAAGGTTTCCATGGAGAAGTAATCAGAATTGTTCTGTATGGTGATATTTATTATTCATGGTCCTACTCTAGCAGTAAAATAGCTAATAAAACAACCTTAGAGAAAGAAACATTGCAGCAGGCATTCTGTGACTGTCTTGTAATGGATAAGGACTTCAGATTCACTTGTGAAAGACTCTATTCCTCACTGTGTTCATGGTTATGCATTTACAAGAGCACACAATAAAGATTATTTTTTATCTCATTTTCATGATCTTTTATAACGAATAAACCCCATAACATAAATATGAAATATTTCCTTTCTGGAAAAGGGAAATACAGTCTAGTCGCAATAAAAATAAGCATAGCAATCATTATCGTTGTAAAACAAAACTAGCCAGATTGGCTGATAAGTGGTACATCTTCTCAAGGCACGAAGCTGAAAATACTCCTGGAAGATACTGCATTCAATTTCTTGTGCAGACAATAACTGTAGAAAGATGAGGAAATAATAACAAAAAAAAAAGTATAAAGTGGGTGTCCCCTGTGAAAAAAAGAAAAGAAAGAAAAAAGAAAAAGAAAAAAGAAAAAGAAAAAAGAAAAAGAAAAAGAAAAAGAAAAAGAAAAAGAAAAAGAAAAAGAAAAAGAAAAAGAAAGAAAGAAAGAAAAAAGAGAAAGAAAAAGAAAGAAAGAAAGAAAAGAAAGAAAAGAAACAACTTCCAACAACTTGTTTTCCCTGGCTCCTTTTTTATGTTAAGGGAATAATTTTGTGAACACTGTCAGCCTTATGCCATATGTTCCAGGAAACTAGGGACCCTTGAAGAAGAAGAGACTTTTGAATTATTGATCAATGATTAGCAAATGCAATCGAAATTTTAGACTTGACGTTGTGCAGGGATTCATAATTTATGACTGGACAAAATAGTAGGTAGCAGAGGTAGTGGTAGGTGATTTCAGCCCCCATATTGATTACTTAAAACAACAGGAGGTAAGTGTAGTGTGACAGACAGAACAAAAACTGACAGCTCACTGCCTGTCCATCACTACAGACTGAGCACTGAGGGAATAAAGCTTACTGTAGAAGCAAATACATTTCTATTGTGTGTCTTTGATCATTATACTGTTCCAGTAGACCAAAGGACATATTTGTTTATAATTTATGTATTCCCTACTATAAAAGATTGATAGCATCCTATTAGATTCCGTAGTATCTAAATATCTAGATAGTTTGTACCTGTAACAGCTTGAGATGCAATATTGTGGAACATTTGCATAGTCTATCAGCAAAGGTAAAAAAACTGGGAATGGAAAGGAGATGAGGTGTGTCTGGCACCAGCCTAGAAGTCAGCTCTCTTTTCCATCCTTTGCTGTGGTCTGCCAGCTCTTCTTGGACTGCTGTAATTCTTCCTTACAGATCAGTTCTTGAGAATACTAACTCAGACACAGACCCATCCTGTCAAGAAAAAAGCAGTTTCCACCTATAATTTTAAAGGTTGGTGAAAGAGGAGTTAGCGGGGGAGGGGAGTCATCCATTCTCCAGCTCACAACTGCATGATCATTTCTGCACTCAAGTAAGCAATCTCTGTGTGTATCAACAGAGCTAAACTTCTTCATCCTTGGAAAGTCAAAAG
This sequence comes from Eulacestoma nigropectus, assembly GCA_013397775.1. Taxonomy (NCBI): domain Eukaryota; kingdom Metazoa; phylum Chordata; class Aves; order Passeriformes; genus Eulacestoma; species Eulacestoma nigropectus. Next base: position 1,763,033 of record VZTE01002323.1, read on the forward strand.
AAGTCTGTGACTGCACCAAGTGATTTAGTGACACTGGGGAAGGGTCTGGGACTTTTTGCTGGTTAGTTACAGCATATTTGGTTGGAATTGTGCTGCTACAAAACCAACTCAAAGACACATGGCCGGCTTGTGGTCCTCTGATGCTTCACAACAGGGAGAGGAGTGTCTGAATAATTATAATCTCTTTTCTAGACGTACTATAAGTCAGCATGACCCCAAAAATTATGCAACAGCTTTATAAATAAATAAATAAATAAATAAATAAGATTTTAAAAGGGGAAAAGCAAGGAAAAGAAAAAGTAAAAACCCCAGAAAAGTGATTTGAACAGCAAGTAGACAAGCAACATAAGAGCAGAAGTTTCCAGCATTAGGACAGAAGCTAGAGAAAAACAGATGTGTGTGAAGAGCTGGGATGTGGACACAAGGTGATGTTGACTGTCCACAAACAGAAGCTTATATAGGAAAGTGGACACTGTGAGTGAATTATTTAAATCACAGAAATCTAGAGGATAATTTGAGGAAGGTTGAGTAGTGAGTGTGGCCTGGGACCTATATCTAAAGACAATTCTTACCAGGAGTTGGTTTTCAAATTGATTTTGGATAATACGCTCTGTTGAAAGATTTTTGAGAAAAATAAGACCTATTTCTCACCTGGAGCAAATTAAGACAGTGCACAGGGATTCATGTAAATAAATAATTTGCCTGATGGATTACATTCCAATACCATGAAAGTCCAATGCTTTTATGTAAACAACACCCCACAGTATAGCCTTATAATCCAAATCATCATTGGGGTAATGACCATAGAAAATGGGCCTTATGCAAGAGAAACCACCTAGTTCTGATGACAAACACTTTCGCTTTTGATGACAACAATATTTTTAGCTGGAGAAAGAGCTAGAAAAGATGGAAAGAATGAGTAGATTGCTCGAGCAATGAAAGCTACCCAGGAAAGCCTTCAAGGGAGAAAAGGTATTTCTCTCTCCATGCTCATAGAGGAAACTGCTTACAAGAAAGAGACATTCCGTGGTCCTAGCAACTATTTTTTTCACAGCAGCTGGCAGAATACCTTCCCACTTCCCTGCATCAAGTAGAGCTTTGAAAATTCCTCTTCACTTCAACTCTACACAGCTTGTGACACTGATAATGCCTTTTGGAAGCAGGAGATTTAACCACTTTTGTCAGTCTTCATCACACATCTTCCAAGGAAAAGCCATCATAATTAGAGAAGTCTGTGACTACAGATTTAGATGAATACAACTCCAAAGGAATACAACTTTATATGAAATACTTTTATAAGACTAATTAATTTTTAAAATAAAAATAGAACATATTTAATAAAAATAACGCACATTTTTTTAAGATAACAGATTTCTTGCTTAAATTCCATGTTATGTTAATCCTACAGCATATGATTCAGGGATGGAAGTGAATAAGTAAAGTAAAAGATAGTATTGAAATGAATATATTTGAAAATCTGTTAGAGTGGGCATGATTCCCTTATTCTAAGATGCTACTACAAATGGCAAATTTTACCTTTAAGACATTCCAGCTTTAAGTGTAAAGATATATTTTGCATAGAATAGCCTTGTTCTTACTGGAGAAAGGTTTTGCATAACTTAAAGATGCATGAAATGTTACTTTTTTTTATTTATTAAAAAAAAAGCAAATAAGAAAGTTTGTCCTTCGTAAGTCATGACATGATCTGCTTAACATCTTCACTGCTTCATGTTTGATAAGTGGTATATTCATCCCAAACACGTGTTATTTAAATCCTACAGAGCAGCATAACTTCCTATATTGTACCTTTTTTGTTCTGTGTAGAGTGACACTAGGGATGATGCTCTGTCAGGATTTCTATATCTTCATACAGATAATTAACTTCCCTATAAGATATATTGCATAAGTTTGGCAGCTGCTTCAAAATAGTTATTGTTAGTAGAGTAAATGAATTTTCATGGTTTGGCTGGTTTGCGTTTTTTATTTTCCCATAGGAAACAGGATAAACAAAATGAAGCGTCATAAGGATAATGTGAGATGATTTATAATTATTTCTGATAAACACTGCATACCTGGAGCTGCATGAAATTTCTTCTGCCTCTGCTCTTGACTGATTATATAGTCTGCCCACCAGCCTGTTTTTTCAAAGAGTACCACCTGCCTCTTGCCCCTCATAGGTCTCCGCCCTCTTTTACATGTTAATGACCATCTTCTCCCTTTGTCAAGTCTGCAACAGTGATTCCTCAGGTTTTCATTCAAAGTCCCTAAAAATGCATGGAAAAATGCCCTGAAGCATGAGAGTGGTTGTTTTACATTGTGCTAGTCACCAAAGAAAGCCTTACAGGGAAACAGAAGTTTACAGTCATTTTAGTGAGAGAGTAGAGTGGTTTTTTTCATGGGTCATATAACAGTAAGTGAATTAAGAACAAAAAAAATTGACAATAAGGAAATTTAAGAGTGAGATCTTTCCACAGTTAATAGAAAAGTGAAGCTCAAAATCTCATCTTATTGTAATGTCATTAGGTTTGAATTATTGACTTAAAAGAAATATGTTTTTTAAAAATTTCCTTCTCCGTATTCTTTGTGGAGTGTGAATGACAAGATCAGATTCCCTGAATGTTTATATGCTATTCAAAAGCAGTAACAAAACTTCTAATTTATGGGATGAACACAGGTAATTCATTATGCCTATGTAATATTCCATATTCATTCTCTGGAAGTGATGAGGGGCTGAGATTGGTTGAATGTTATTTTTGCATGTCACATGATGGAGTCTCATAGATGAGCCACATGCTACTGTTTTTGTTCCCTGATTTTACTGTGTGAAAAGGAAATCTAACTGAAGTGCCAGTACAAGTGAGTTTGAACCTCATGTATTATGACTATGAGAGTGCAGGACTGTGACATTCTCTTCTTGCAAACAGTTACGTGTATGTATCGACCAGAAACCACACAGAGAGGAATGTAGGAACTGGGAGATGGAATTCCTTTCTCCAGAAGATGTGGCAGACTTACTGGCTTGCTTGGTTTGCTCTGGTGATTGGGGGTGGAGAAAAAGTTGTGAAAGTGCAGCAAGAAAATTAAAAAGCAAAAGCAATTTTTTATGCCAAAAGGGCACATCATCCTGAATGCAATAACATCGCAGACCCCATGGTATGAAGGAATCTCAGAAGAGATGACCATCCTTGTTTAAAGGATTGTCTATATAATAGGTGTCTGAAACTGGTTTTTATTTAAATATTTTTGCACAAAATTGGCAGTAATAGAGGCAAAACCAGATCACATTTACATCTATTTCTCACATATCTTTTAGGTGCATCACAATATGATGTGAGACTGACAGTTTCAGAGGAGCAGGTCTGTCAGAGTGGTTTTCCTGTGAAGCAGAAAACACTAAATAGCAGAAATATCACAGAATGACACAATCACCAAAAGGGTAATGTGAGAAGGGACCACAGTGGGTCATCTGGTCCAATCTCTCTGTTCAAGCAGGGTCATCCTAGAGCACATTGCACAGAATTGCATCCAGGTGGTCCTTTAGTAACTCCAGTGAAAAAGATTCCACAACCTGTCTGGGCAACATATTCCACTGTGTGGTCACCCACAAAGTAAAGATGTTCTTCCTCATATTCAGGCAGAACTTCCTGTGCATCTGTTATTCTTGGAAACTACTTTCAGAATCTCTTGAAATGAAAGATGAAACTTGTCCTTTCCATTCATTCCCTGAAGTGTATACAAAAAATTGGCATTCTAAAGATAATATATGTGTTCACAAATACGTGAACTTACATAACCTGCATTGACCCATTGACTATGTGAAGACCTAGGAGATGTTTTTGAAAGGAATTCCAGTAATTTAGGTAGGGTAAAAAGAGTTAATCTCTGAAACATAGCCAGTGTGCCTGTGAAAGTCCTGGTGCTTAGAATGCATGATAACCTAAAGGTAAACAGATGAAGGAACTGGCTGATTGTCAAGAAATTCTCTCACTCACTATCTAAAAGGGAGACAATTATTTTCAGGTATACAAACTACTAAAATGTTTCTAGGTTGGGGCAGGTCTGATCAGCAAATAGAATGAAAAAAGGAGCAATCACTTTTCTCCATAAGTCAATAAAATACTTTCAATTTATTTAGGGAGAAGCTAAATCATGTATTTAGAAGAGTAGGACCAAGTATCTTGACAGAATCTGGTGATTTGCATAAAGTACATAAAGCATTTTTAATGGGTTTGCAAGGGTTTTTATAAAAGGAAGATATCATCAGCATTTTATGTTACATAAAATTTCTGTTTCAGAATATACTTAATTCATCTCTGTATATTAATATGAAATCATGTGTTTATATAAATGCACTTTTTCCCCAAGAATGAAGAAAATTATATTTAAGTTCTGCTTGATGTCTAGAAATCAGGACAGTAACTTTTTATTACAGTTGGTCAGAAAAATATCTATTGGGGAAGTATTCCTGAAAGATTTTCTTCATTCAGTATATCACTTCTTTAGTTATAGAAATAAATTCTGATCATATAAAATAAATTGTGTGAAAGTACTGATTTTGAATTTGTTTTTTATTTTGGAGAAACACTGTAGTAAACCTATACAGCAATCTTCACAGTGTTCATAAGTCTGTTAGTCAGTGTAGAACAAAATAGCACCTATGGGAAATAAAAACTATGGTTAAAAGGAGCAACTTTAGTTAAAAATAAAGTTTTTAGTTAAAAATAAAGTGACTCTTCTTATTTGGGGAAAGCTTTCCAGGGTAACTAACATTAGAAAAATTGTGTTTTTATTGAAGTGAGAGTCACAGTGACTTTAAAATTATTTCAACCTTGTGAGATGGGACAGTAATCCAGGTGATGTGCTCAAATCCCATATGATGTAAATACAGTTTTTTATATCTCCTGAGAGTACCTAGACTTTCAGACTCCGTTATTTTGACTCTTGAACATCCTTCCTGGCTATTCCTTTCTTTTCCAGTCTAGAAGTGGACCTTTTCTTTGAAAGGCCTGTGTTGAGATGCTCACTTTTATATTGAAGTGCAGGCAGTTTAGCCTGTATTAAACATGAGCCGGAAACAAACTAAGAGCTTGCTAAAACACATTGCATCAACCCCACCATCTCAAATCCCGATAGTTTGAGAGTGAGGAATAAATGATCCTGCTGAAATCTTTACTTTCTTTCATTAAGAGGGCTAAAATCTCTTCTTTTTAATTCTATTCTGCAGAGTACAAACTGAAAGAAAGAGTCTAAACTCAAACACTTGAGAAACATCTCATTATTTCTGTGATTGTTTTGAGAGGTGGGTTGTATAAAACACCCTCCTTTTCTGTGCAGAAGTGAAGAAATAAACATTTCATATTTTTCTTAATCATCTCAGTATGAATAATAGCAAAAGCTAAAGAAAAAGGAGGGATGTAGAGAAAGAAAAAGGGAAATGAAAACTGAAAAATAGTTTTTCAATCACAGTTATGCAAGTTTCATAAACTGAGCTTCAAGGGGAAAAAAAAAAAAGAAAAAAATAAACAAAATGTTAGCATTTTTCAAAATCTCACATGGCAAACTTTCCTGGATAATATCGTTAACAATGCTGATCTCTCTTTTCCACTGGGGATGAAAACAGGCATGACCCACCCTGGAGTAATTTTAACTGAAGGGCACCACTTGAGAATTCACTTAATAATCTCAGTCTCAAGTCCTTCAGCCAACACCAGTCACCTTGTAATGAGTATTCGCTTCACAATAATCTTCCTTTTCCCGAAAAATGGTATAAATGGAATTACAACACAATTGCCTCCTTTTATCTGATGAATGTGAAGCAGCAATATTGTGTTAGCAGGCCTTTTTGGAAGATATATTGGACTTTAATAAAATTTGATCAATGCATTTAAGTCAAATTGAATTATATGTAAGTGGATAGGGTTGACATATGTTTCAATATCTGCAAGTGATACATTATTCTCCAGTGAGCATAAAATTTAATGAAATATAAATACCCATTAATCCTCATGTTTCAACCAATCAGTCACCGTTGCTCCTGCCTGCTGTTAGCAGAAGCAGGCCCAGAAAGTCATCTGTTTTATCTAAGCAGGAGCTCCAAACTGGAAAGACATCAGAAAGGTTGGGGAAGTGAGAAGGCACAGAATAGGGAAAAATGTGCCAGCACTTTTGTTGTTCCATGCTTTTTGAAATATAACAATGTAGTGCTCAGTTCTCTCTTTTACGCTGAATCTAAATATGAAAGTATTAATTTGTTACCTTTCAAATTGGAATTCCAAGAGGAAACATATTCTTAAACGTTTTGGCTTTGTTTTTTTTGATAAAATCTTGCCACATTCCTTCATTTTTTTTTAATAGGTGACTCATTATGGTATATTTTGCATATATTGCAAAGATAATCTGTGAGAATAACTAATTCAACAGACCAAGAACATCTTTCCCTGCAATTATCTGTAGTACAAGCAATCCTGTCAAGGTAAACTTTGAGAACTGTACTACTTAAAGCATGAGACAGTATGCTGCAGTCTAAACAACAAACAATTTTAGCACTCAAATCCCACATTTTATACAATATTTCCACATATATAGTTGTAGTTCAAAATAATCTATAGCTTTGTAAGATAAAGACTTAAACAGAGCGGTTTAAGATGCACCAAGTCAGAATTTAAAAAAAAATCGTGTGGTATTAACTCTGACTTTTCAGCTGATAACTTTGTCAGTAAAAACACAAAAATGAAACAAACATGCATACAAGCATAATTTTGAGGTAAGCACCAAACTAATCTTTTCACAGACTAATTATGTATTAGATTCAACAAAATTACACGTAAAGTGAATTTCAGAATGACCAGCTTAATTTCAGGATTGTACAGCTCTCTCTGTAAACCTAGCTGCAAAACCAGCCAGCAAGCTCTTTGACATGGAGAACACTCACTTTTGAGCTCCCTTACCTGCTTTGAGTATTCCAGGAAACTGCTCTAACCACCAACTATAACACAACCAGCTGCAAGTCTCTCCTAGACTGTTCCAGTCCAACAGTCTATGAATTGAACCCTCACTGGAACATAGCAAAAAATTAAGAAAGCTATTGCTCTGTGTCAAGTATACAAGGACAAGAAAGCAGACCGTGGGAAGCCTCTGATGTGGGAATATTTCCCGTGATACAGGATGATATGGCTTCCTATACCACAGGCTGTGTGTGAGGGGAGGAGCTGTAGACTCCTTGGCTGAGTTTTCTGAATTTGGTATGAACAGTATGTTGCCATAACTCCTACTTTTGCTTTCGCAAAAAGCACGTGAACAAACCGAATCAAATATTCTGATGGAAAATATTTTAGCCAATTCTTATAAATCAAGGGCTCTCTTCTCAGACCTGAGGAGTCAAATCACAGAATTTATCCAAATATGAATTGTAGTAGTTTCTCTAACAGTCTCTATAGCGTTATCCTTTATTTTATTATTGACGTGGTAGTAATTTTCTTTTTACTATTGCAGTGTGTATTTCATCTAAAAAGAATCTGTCTTGTACAGAGAGATGTGGTGTACTATTGCTTTGCATTACTCTTGTAGTCAATGTATTATAATTTTAAACTATCTGCTATTCAGAGACTTCTTTCATGCAGAGATGACCGTGCTTAGGCCATTTGCCCTTCCTCCCACTCTGAAAGCCTGCTTGCAACTAGAAAAATCTGTCATTTGTGCAATGCTGCGTAGGAATGTTCCTGCCACAGGGAACCCTCAAAATGGCTTTGAAATGATGATGTTCTGGTAGAAAACCGCAGTGCATTCAGAAGCCTGAAGTTCAATTCGCCATCTTGCTATAGCTTGTTTCTTACATATGATCTATAGTAGGGACAAAAAAGTGAAACAAGGCAATACTAAAAGGAATGAAGGATTGAGGTAAATAGCACTTCGGAATTTCTAGTTTGCCCTCTTATCTTAGGTAAATGTAGCACATAATGCAGGAGCGAGACTATCTTTCATAACACGTGAGGATGAATATGTTGCACATTATGCTGATAAAATTTTGATGTGTCATCATGATAATTTTGAGAGGCAAGTTGAGCGTGTTCAAATTTTGGTTCTTGTAGCAGAACATCCTGAAACATCACAGTACTTGTATCACTGATATTTTCAGCAACTCAATTGTTTAAAAACTTATTTAAAACCCATAAACTGAAGTACAAGAAATATTTGGCACCAGTTTGCCTCAAACCACATGGATAAGTACTCAGGGAAACAAGATGAAAGAAAATTTCTCTACTGCAGAGACCCAAGAGGAGTGATTACCTGTATTTCTTGCCAAGTTTGGAGATCTCTCTCTTCAGCTTTTTGCATCCTACGGGATCTAGATGTCAAATGCCAGACTGTGGCTATACTCATAAGACAGTTGTTTTCAGAATTATGTAGTCAAACAACAACAATTGAGGACGACATGTTTCAAGTGAATGTGTTTCAAAAGATAACTAACACAGCTGTAGCATAGCTATAAGAATAACTAAGGATGAGTCAGCTGTTTTGGAAGCTCTCTATCTCTTCCAGTACAAGATGGCTATAAGCTGAGGCCCACAGCTGGTGAGTTTTTCCAAATTCACTGATGGTTTTGCATGGCCTTGAGCACTGGGTGCTCAGTTCAGCACAGCACAGCTTCAAACACAACTGTGCCACAAAACGACCACCTGGCTGTATTTGTCATTGTCCTCCTTTTCCCTTGCTCATGAAACTGCTCCTGGCTGTAAGGTGACTACGCTGGGAAAGTCTTGAACACCAATTTTTTTTATAAGCTTGTCTCTTCCAGGTTTCTGCAATTTTAGCCTTTTGACACATGTATCCACTGTCTTTATTTTTTTTTCTAAGCAGGTTATACCTTACATTTGATTACAACATTTACCAAATATCCTCAGAGAAATCTAGGCAAATAAGGGGTACCATTGCAAAGATTCTATGTTTTTGGTAGACCCCTGATACGTATAGTTGCATTGCAGTTTTTTTAATAAATCTAAGCCTTTAGGGGCCGGGAGGTGGGGTGGGGGGGGGATGGGGGTGTGCACACAGATACATACAGAGACTTATTATTGTTCCTTTTAAATATGCAGCGCTTTGAGGTACAAAATTGCGAAAGATAACCTGGATATTAATTGTCACAGAGAAAATACTCTGGTTAGCATAAAACACATTTCTGGGATGACATTTGGATTAATGTTATTCCTCTTATTTCTGTACCGGAGATCACAAGAATCCCATACAAAGTGTTTGCTACTGACTGTAGTGGAATTGTTAATTGTACTTTGTGATATGTCAGTGAAATATTAAAACACATCTATGAAATTCTATGTTTTAGAGGTTTCATTTTAGTTCTCAGTGTGTTTTATATGAAAGTTATGCCATTTCTGCAGTGTGAAATGTGTATGAAGAGAAGTTAGTTAAATGGTGATTCTTTTTAGTAAAAAGCCATTATCAGAGGGATTAAAAAGCTGTCTTAAGATGCAGTCCGCTTAACAGCAAAGCATGTTCTAGTTAAAACCAGTGCCACTTTAAGCTTTAACTCAGAAGCAGACAAAGTTCTCTAATGAAGTATTAAAAACTATTAGTCAATCAGTTTTATTTTCTAAAAGTTTTTTCGCATACTTAAAAAAAAGAGACTTGAAACATCACTAAATTTTACTCTAGAAAGGGCAAAAAACTGCATGTGAAAATATTTAGAGACATGTAAATATGAGGATAATATTAATGAGCAATGAAACTTTCTAGGCAAGGCAATGGTCACCAAAGAGGTTTGAAAAATGAATTTCTAGCACTATGAGGAAGTAAAATACAATAAAGAAAATTAAATTACCGTGGCAAACCAGATCAGCACCCCCTAAAGACAATAAGTATTTTTCTTCTGTTATGGAAATGCTTAAAATCAGAGTCAGAGAAAGAAAATAAACATAAACCAGAATATACATAAACCAGAATAACTGTGAGAACAATCTTATTAATGATAGAAAAGTTCTGAAAGGAAAATTAAGGAGACTTTTAAAATCAGTAGTGAAGAGGAAGATTTATCTGTTAAACTTAGATGCCTCTGAGCTGGAATTGGATTCAGAGGCTGTTTTCATTTGCATGTGTCTTTATTCACATTCTAACTATTCTCCTACTATATGCTGAAGGACGTAGAGCTCATATTTCATAATTTTTTTTAACATTTGCTTGAAATATACCTCTGTAGGCAGCACGCCAGTGGTAGAACTCATAATAATGAAAGGCATGTGGTATAGCTCCCTCCACCAATAACCATGGTATGTTATTTAGGTAACAATACCCAAACTTTTGTCAGCAGAGTGGTATGACTTACTGGCCCAGAGGATTTTCTCTTTCTACGGATTATAGTTGCAAACTAAAGGCTGTATTCAAAAATAAACTGCAAGATAAATAGGAAGTACTGGATAAACTATCAGCTCCAATAGAACACAAACGGAAGGTCAAGCAGAAACACACTTGTCTATGCAGTGTGACAAACCTCTAAAAGTTACTTGAGTTTTGGGCAGATGGTTAAAATACAAGTAACTGTCATTCCAAACATAATGAAAGCATTTTTTATTTTCTCCTCACAGCTATAATCCCTAATATTTTTAATTTAAAAATTAGCATCACCATTATTTTCACTGCCAAAATAAACTCAATGCTATCAGTTTATGTACCCTTTTACCAAAAATTTGCTCTACATGCTGTGCTCAGATCTTGGGGGACTATGCTCCACGAGTGGAACCACTGCCCTGCCCATACTACTGTCACCCCAGCTCCTGGTTCATTCTCTTCTGAAAAAATCCCACTCTTGTTCCTTGCTGAAAAATTCATCTAGACACTGCCTACCAAGTAGATTTGGTTGGTAATCTCTCGAAAAATAGTGAGAATTCTCTGTGGGAACAGACTTGTTCTGTCAAAAGAGGTTTTCTCATGCTGGGGTGAATGTTGGGGACAGGGAGTGTTTGCATGTTAAAGACTGGAGAGCACATTCCATCAGCGGCTTAAGCAACCCCGAGACCGTGGTCCTTTGTGAGGTGGATGTGACTGTTCTCACAGGTAACTGACGTGGTAGGGATCCACAGATGAAGGTGAAGCAGAGGGACACATTTACCAGAGGCAGAGTTGATGTGTTTGAAACAAATGACTTACACATACAGAGTAAACTTGATCCCAAGATGATGAACTCTCTGGTGTTTAGGGTACTTAATTGTGATGAAAGAAAATGAATTTCATGGCTCTAGACTCATTCAAGGGCAGCAGTGCTTGAAGATTTGGATATAGTTCTGTTGCCTGTATGGTGGGATGGAGATTGGGTTTCTTCTCTGGGGTCTTTTTGCACAAAATGAAAAGGTCATTAGCTCAATTTGTTGAACTGAATTATTGTGCAATCCTGGAAACTTCAATGAAGCATAAAAACTTTCTTGCCCAACTTTAAGTCCTAAATTACCTTGGCCTTGAAATTATGGGTGTGGCAACACCTAATTAGTCTGAAAAATCAGTGCCTGTATAGTACTTCTGTAGACATCAATCATACATTGCACAATGATAAACCTGCATTTTCTTCTACTGTACAAATAATTAAGATTCATCTAATTGAATATAGACTGAGGATTTGGTTTTATTCTCATACAAGCCAATGGTAAGCATCCAACACTGAGCTTTAGCCACCAAAAGCAGAAAATAATTTCTTTTCCAAGTAAGATATGAAGAGCGAGGCCCCCATTAGGTTTCAGATACAAAAATTGTCTTGTTTGTCATCCAGTATTGAGAAATACTGTACTTATTTTGATTAATTACTAAAAAGAGACCTAGACTATAGCCATAGGCTGTGCAAACACATCTTTATTCAATCCCCAGTCCTGTTTTCCCATTCTTCCTTAGATCCCCAGGCTAGTAGCTTGTTGAGTTTCTTCTGAAGATTATCAAGGTAGTTATGGTTGGAATAGTCCTTTTAAAAATGAAGTAAAGGCTGGTTCAAGTTGATATTCAATATTAATGTTAAAGCAAAAAAAGTCAAAGTAACATGTAAAATTAAAGTTAAATAGTAGAATGATAAGTAAACTGATCTAAAAAAGTAACTGGTTTACTGCATTTCTCTCTCTGGGACTATTTCTTTCTGCATTGTTTATCCTGAAAAAAAATGTTAGGGATGTAAATCTTTACAGTAGCTGGCTTCCCCCATATATTTGCAACTGCCAGGGCAATAAATTTTAAGCAAAGAAATGTACTGATGGATTGGAAGATAAAAGGACTTGATTTATACTGTCAAACTCTTTAGTGTTATGGCTTGGCAGCATTACCACATTGATAAATTTAAGAAAAATCTGGCTTTGTAATAAGAATGAGTTGATTTAATATCACCTAGAACATACATCAATGTTAGTTCATGCATTAGTATTGAGAATGGACAAATAAAAAGAACTCCCATAGATATATTACATTATAGTATATATCATATATTTTATATTATATATTTTATATTCTATTGCATCACAAGCGCATACTAAAAAAACTGGAAATTTGTGGCAGAACTGTAGGAAATAAAAGATATCAACAAACAGGAAAAGCCTGCTCAGTTCAAATGCAGGGGGATAGACTCCTCAAAACTACTGCACACTGTATAGGTACTGCAGAGTACTGGATGTCACCCACCCCTGTTCATATTTCTACCTTTTATTGGATGCTGTCAAATGTTTCATACTGTTAAAATACTACTGTACTGTACCACTGTAAAGATATAATTTAACTATTAACATTTTTTATACTATTAATGAATTAGATAATTATGATATTGTGAGAACTGGAGTGACCTTCTACAGCCTATAAATAGTTCTTATGAATGTATCACGTCAGTAGGTTTGCTGTAATTTTAACAGGAGTAAGAATTTCAGTTGATAAAAGATGACCATTTAGGTGGAATGTCTGTGGAATTAGGAAGAGTTTTGAATTAGTACCACAGGACAGTCTGAAAAAAATTACCATGATATACCTTCAATAAAGCAAACATAAAATGGTACAACATGATGGAATAAAGGATTCCAAAAATTATCTGCCAGCATGGAAGTCAAAGTAGGATGCTTCAGCTGGGATTCTAAGTGATTATTTCTCACCAATATTTTATTTTAGTATCTGCAACGAAATATAAATTTAAAATGTGGATAAACCTTATATACAGCATGCACTGGTAGACAGTAGACCACAGGCAGAGATTCAGAGATTCAGCTTATTTGACGATGAATGGATATATTCAGTTTATTGGTCTATTCACGCAAAAATGTGGTTTAACACAGTCAGACATCTATGCTGCTTAAAAAAGAATTTTCTACCTGAACAAAGGTTTTCCTCCAGAACAGGTTGAAAAAATTTAGGTTTTCTAGAAGAAAAAGAAGGCTATTTTGAACACCCTCAGTGTGCCACTATATCAAAAGAGGGTAAGATGATATTTAAATACCCTGGCAGAGTAGTAGCAATAGGAAATAATGACTCCTCTGGATAGGATAATCATGATGTTGAGAGTGCATGACCAGACTATATAGATGGAATCCACATTTCTATAAGGAGGAAGAATTAGAGATGCTTGGAAATAATAAAAAAAATCCACCCACACGACTAAAAAAAGTTTGTATGGAAAGATTTAAATATTTATATTGTTTACCATTTAAAAAAAAGATGACTAGATACCACTAAAAATCTTAATTCAGTCTACAAAGCAATGTAAGGTCACAAGCACAACTTTAACCAAACAGTATGAGGAACAAAGTTGGGATTTTTTGCTTCAAACCCTCTCTAACTAGTAGTGAATTCTGCATTTCATAATATGCACTTCCAAATACCTTCATATATTCTCTTAAATATTTCCAAACACCTTCATGTATTCTCTTAGCAATCACACATTTCCCAGGTTTGACAAACACATACTTAACCTCCATCTCATATTCAAATTGGATGTTTAGTAGAAGTGTTTAATACTGGATGTTTAGTACAATTGTTTGTGGAAGCCCTGATTCTTGGAAAATCAAATAATTGGGGAAAATGTCTAATCTCTCTTCCTTCAAAATATAGGAAAGTACATCATTATTAAGTGCTGCTCCTTCCAAACCTGTTGTTATTACAAAAAATATACAGCTGAGCCAAAATAAACAGAACTATCTTTGGAATAGTCTTACCATGAGCAATTCTTCAATATCTTTGCAATGAATAAAAATCAGTAACAAAAGCAGATACTGAGACGAAAATATTGAAACCAGAATTAATTTGTTTCTTAGGAAACTATCTTCAGCTAAGTACTAATTTTAACTAATAAAATATCAATTAAACATAGATACTTGTCAAATTTGATATGCTGAAGTCATACCTTAATAGACATTCTGCCATTTCAATATTTCATCTTTCTCTCAGATGAGGTATTGGATATTTTGCAAGTTTGAAAGATATTACATAAAAATTTGGAATTTTGTTTGAAATAAATAAAGGTATTCATTATCAGTTTAAATCTCCTTAAAAGGCTCTGTCTGGATGCCTGGAATAAACCAGAAATGTTCATTCACAGTCCTCACATCAACATCAAAATTCACTTTGTGATTAAGGTATCTTGAGAGCTATGGTTTCTATATGAGATAATTATTGGATAATGTAATAAACCACTAGAGAAATGTGCTTCCATACAGTTGATAGTCTCTTATCCTCACAAAATGGAGCACCTTCAAAAGATACATTTCCACATAAATTTGACAATTACACCTGCCAAAAGACTTCATTAATCTATATAAACTGAACTGTTTAGATAAAAACATTTTTGTCTTTGTATGCAACAACACTGATAACTTTTCTATGCTTTACTGGCAACAACTGACGGCAGCCTGTGCCCATACATGTGATGGCAAAGTACAATCTTCTTAAAAGCTAACTGAATGATTACATTTGCCTTTGAATAATATTATAAGCTACAGTAAAAAAATTAATTATAGCAAATTCAATGTTGTACTTGATCTTTTTCCCTAATATACAATTTTTCATGGAACTGCAATAGATACATTGTTTGTCAATAATGCTATGTTTAAGCTTACATTTACTTTCTTTATATACATGATTTATATACGACTTAATTCTTTCTCACTTAATGAAGTTGAGTAATAACTTTACAGTAGTTCCACTGTAATAGAGAATCTTGTATTACAGCCCTTTTAAATTGAGTAATAGCTACACTTAGTATGTAATTAACAAAATGTTATACTATCTTATATTTTAACATTTATCTTTTAATATCATAATTAATTAATTTTTTAATGCAACATTTACATTAATATTTTTATCTTTCTCATGTTTCTTTTGTCAAGGATTAGGCTGGTAATTGTTCTTTGGTGTGTGTTTACAAACTTCAGGCTAAATTTTGCAATCCTTTGTTCATGACCGTGAGCACTTACTCAGGTAGTCTCATCACTGCTAATTTTCCTGCGACCGAGTGCCTTGATCACCCGCTTATCCATTTTCCTTCAAGCACATTGGTGCTATGCACTAACACCCACAATTTTCTCCTCATTTAAATCCCTCCTTAAAAGCTACCGCTTTTGTAATGACTACAAATCGCTCTAGTCTTACCCTGGTTACTCAAGTGGCAAGCTGGTTTCTGCCTTACTGCTAAACTCTATTTGTCCTGTTGCTTCCTTCCCCAACTTACACAGCTTAGTATGCAGGAAAAGCCCAGAGATGCTTTACATCTTACACTGGTTACAGCCTTCACTGGTTTGCAGAAAGGATGTCCATTGGCTTGCCTGCTTTTAATTTGCCTGTACTGAAGTGGACATCTTAGGACAGCCTTGACACAAAAATGATGCTTTACCTAATGGGTGCAGTTCTGAAATTAAGCTGTAATGTGCAGAAAATTTCTCAGTGAAAGGGACTTTTCATTTTCTTGTATCAGCAGTCCAGTGCTGTTAAGCTTTTTTGTTGTAAGAGTTGAGTTTTTCTAAAGTGTCTGAGGTCAGATACCTACTGTAGAAAAGGCAATCTGAACAGCTAAAGTCTGGCATCCTAAAAGCAACAGACAAGAACTTTATAATGAAAAATAGTAGGCTGCTTTAAACTGCAGGATTTGCTACCAGAAAAACAACGGCCAGAAAAAAAATTCTAAACATTTCAAGGTAAAAATGCGATGTGATGCAAGTTATACACCACCTAACCTTGGATTCTATTCCAAAAATATGCACAAACTTATTTTTCACAAGTGTCTGCAAAAACTTTGATTAAACATCTGAATGCATTCAGCTTTCACAGTATCAGGAGAAAGTAAAACAAAATCCAGAGAAGACAGATAATTTAAGCAACTGATAACTTCTGTGATGGGTTAAATGTGAAGTACTTACTGGCATTTCAGAAATATGCAAGTTCTCTCTGCTCAAAGGGAAGCTATGAGAAAAGTGGAAAAACAGAACAAAAAGCAAAGAGAAGGTTTTTTATCTGATTCAGAATACAATAATATAACCATATCTCCCCAGTTAAAGCTGTCTGGAGAGTTTTGTACAGTGGATCCTTAGTTATCTGAATAAAAAAAAAAAAGGGCTGTCAAAGGATCTGACAATACAAAGATATTTTGTTGAACCTATTTTTTTTGAGAGTACTTGGCTAGTGGATACACACGGAATCTGTGAGTTTGCACTTTTATCCTAAAAGTGTTTCAGATGAGAGGTTACACAAACTAATGGGTACTTGCCTAGTTTTTGAACTGGTGTTGGCTTTATCACTTTATTGCTAGTTATTTTGAATTTGAATTATGAAAGTTAAATGATTAATTTATCTGCCACCCTTATTAGCAATATTATAGATTAATTAGGTCCTCAGTGACCTGATTAATTTATAAAATCTTTATCATAAAAAGCTTGTTTATTTTTTGTCAGACAGGCAATACGATATTTACAATTTTGCTAATATGTCACATAAACTATGCTTTCCAGTTTCTGATTAATTCTTAAATTAGTGGCAATTTTTGAAGGAAAGAAATACATTTACCTGTACCATGGAAGATTCAGTTTGGTTGATTGAGATGAAATGAAACCTGCTGTAGGAAGGTTTTTTTCCATTTGACTCAGTAGCATGGGATCTCAACAGTGTGTTTCATTCTATCAGACAAAAAAAGGCTGTTAATATGCCAAGCTGCATTTCAGAGACAAACTAGTAAATAGTATTAAGCATATACAGTGTTAGATAGGCCACAGAGGAAAAAGCAGATTAACTTAAGTATCTTGCATTAATAACAACATCTTGGCTGTAGTTGAGATTAATTTTATTTACAGTCTCAAGAATAGACATTTTTTCCTTTGAAATGTTAGTTGTAAAATGAGATCATGTAGCCATCACTAGGGCTTATCTTGTTCTCTATCTGTTCCAGGGTGATAATAACAGGTGATTGTTTTTGTAACCAATTTGCTAGTGCTAATAACATATGGTTTTACATAACTCAGAACAAACCCTGCAAGTTAGAAAGGTAACTATTTCACTCAGGAAAAGACAGAATGAGAAGACCTTGTTTTTAAAACCTACTTATGTGGCTTTAGTTTGCTTATTCAGCCATGTCTTTATTAATACATGTAGCAGTCACTGTATATCTATCTACACCCTGTGTATATAAGGCTTCTATCAAATGTCTCCAGAGTTAAAATCTGGTGCCATTTTTGCCTAGGTCTTCTTACAGTGAATCTTCTTGGCAAGCAGTGAACTACAGTTAGAAACTCTGAAATGTGCACCCCTTCCTGGTTCCTGTTGCACACAGCTATTTGTTCATTACCTTTAATAGGTAAGTTTGTTAATTCTGGTAGAACAAATCGGCTCAGAAGGCTAAAGGTGTTAACATGGATACATTATACTAAATACTTATATGATTTGCGAGGGCTTCAAAGTTCTAGAACTAACTTAGCTCATTTTCATTGCAAATACTGACTCTTAAAAGTTTCTTGGGCCTTTTACTACATCTGCGGAAGGGAACAAAAGCAGATTATTTAGTGATAACAAACAAAAATTACTGAGTCTACACTTTTATTTTACAACCTTTATTCCAGTTGCTGTAAATTTCAGAACCTTTATGAAGGCACTTTAATTCTAAGATGCTTTTTAGATTGCATTAAAAGGTAGTACATTTTGGAGAAAAGAAGCAAGAGTTACAGAGGAAGTTATTAGCTGAAATGGCTTAGAAGTGTTTGATTTCCACTCAAGCCAACCAAGAAATTTACTCAAAAGTTGAGTGAAAACAATGGCGAAGATTTTAAATTCTGACTCTGCAGCTTTCTCACGCCTTTGTGCCTGAAGAGAATCATAGAATCACTTAGGTTGAAATATATCTCAAAGATCCAGCCATAAACCCAACACTGCCAAGTCCACCACTAAACCATGTCCCTAAGTGCCTTAAGAAGCTCCAGGGGTGATGACTTAAACACTTCCATAGGCAGCCTGTTCCAGTGCTTGACAAATCTTTTGGTGAAGATTTTTTTCCTAATATCCAGTCTAAACCTCCCCTGGCAGAACTTGAAGCCATTTCCTCTGGTCCTGACATTCGTCACCTGGGGAGAACAGGCCGACCCTCACCTGGCTACAGCCTCCTTTCAGGAGGTTGTAGAGCGTAATAAGGTCCCCCCTTTGCCTCCTTTTCTCCAGCTAAACAACCTCAGCTCCTTCAGCCGCCCCTCATAGGACTTGTGCTCCAGACTCTTCACCAGCTTCATTCTCACTTTTCTCATGGAAAAAACCCAAAACAAATCCCCAAAAACAACAACAAAAAAATCACTAAATTGAATTTATTTTCTTAAGACAAAGTGAAGAGCAACCTTCTGGAAAAAAAAAAAAGAAAGCCAAACAGAAGTAAACCAAGAAAAACAAAAAATCAGTACTGAAGGAGGAATGGGAACATCTGTTTTGTTTAGGAAAATTTTGACATCTGGTTAGATCGGATGATATTGTTTTCTAAGTCTCTCTCTCCTACCCCTTTCTGCTCACCATATTTTTAGGATTCTATAGCCCATCCTCTCTACTTTGCCATATTCAAACTATGCTGTAGACCCCTTAGTTTGGGAAGGCAGAACATTCTTGCCAACTGTGCTGAACCCTTGTATGGAAGAAACTGACCTGCACTTTTATTTCCTAGGATAATTTGTGAGCATCATGGTTTGATAACAAACATCAAGGATAGATTCTGTTTGGATTGTCTCCTGCTGGCTGTCCCCTCATCCTGTTCCCCATGTTGCTTGCTCCTGTAAGCCCCACCATCATGCTGCAATATCTGACTGCCTCAGTGTTACTCAGGCGTGGGCCAGGACTCTGATCCTTACTGACAGATCTCCTCTTCTGCCTACACTCTCAGCCTGTGCAGCTTTGGCTCCACTGCTGCATGGAGCTAAACACAATCATCCATCCTTTTATCACTGAGGCAGCTAACTACTCTTTCTAGCACAGATAGTTCTGTAAGAACTGGTTCTGCATGCCTTGAAAACTTCTCTACGGCTTCTCATTAAAACTATGAGCTTTTATTACTACCATAAACACATATGGAAGTAAGGAGTGGAAGTTTTCACAACTCGCAAGAATTGAGCTATTGGCCAGGACAAATCTGGTTTTCCCCGTGAACTAACAATGTTGATTTGTTCCAGTCTTTGTAGAATCCAGTTCTAAGTAATCTGTCATGATTAAAGAAAAATTTTGCAGGAGATTTAACACTGGCCAGGATTTAAAGAGGAAATAAATGAAAAAAGAAAGAATTCTAATCTCACGCCTAATATTTCTTCTCACCACAGAAACTTCTTTTTCTTTTTTTTTAAGTGGAAGCTGTAGCAAAACTTCAGAAATAGTTGAATGTAAAAAATGTCCGTGCTTTTAAGTTTCTGTTTCAGTTCTATTTTACACAGGCATAGAAGCTAATTGCAAACAGTTTTCTTTAGTTTTCTAGTAACACTTGAGTGTTCAGACAATAGACATATGTAAAGAGTGAGACATACCTGAAATGTCTAACAAAGCCTACAGACACATCCTGTAGACACATCTTTATCCTTGTCTTCCACTCCGCACAGTAACCTTAGTCTTCTTCACTGTGTTCTCTGTTATATCTCAAACAAGGAGGAGAAGGTAGGTACTGCTGGTACTCCAGTCTCAGCATCAGATATTATCTTTATGAAAATGCAGACTGATGATTGAAGAGTCAATGTCAATTTCCATTTTTAAAGAAAATTTTTGCTTAGTCTGTACAGATAGAGGAATTACTTTCCAATCTAGAAAAATGCCACTGATTAAAAAATACACACAAATCATGAGGAAATAATCAATTTATCCTTAACACCTTCATGTAGCTGCCTCAAACAAAAAGGCAAATTGCAGTGAGACAAAAATATACCGAACAGTTTGGAACCTATTTCAAATGCTTTTGCTAGCCATATGCACTTAAATATTTGGGTGATTTTATTTATTTGTTTTATTAATTTATTTATTTACCTATTAAAGAAGCCAAGAAAATTAGTTTGGAGGAGCTGGACTTCAGAACTATTTTCTAAACAAATCCTTGACTAAGATTTGTCTACTCTGCATAACATCATCCAAAAAGATTTGTTACGTGCATAAGATATATTGTGAGCTTTTCAAAATCTAACAGGTTTCCTTTTGGAATTTCAAGCACCTAAAAACTTATGATAGTTGTGAGCTGAACACAACAAATAAACATATTTCTTTTGTTGCTTTAGAAAAGATGATGTTACTGCCACTTGAAGTAAAGTCCATAAATGAATAGGTGATTTTTTTACTGGCTTGTTCATGTTCTTGACATGTTGGACTTTTCCATAACACATTCTTGGCTAGCACCATGTCTCAAATCAGAGTAAAATGGATGCATTATTGATAAAAAATTACAGGGAATGTTTCAGAAGAATATGTACAACATATATTTTAATCTTGAAAAATGCAAGATTCCCTCCCTTTTGGCCTCTGCCAGATCTTCTCCCCGCTATATTATGAGTGATGCCCCACCCTAGGTAACACCAAGGTCAGGCACAGTCTTCATCCTGTTTTAGCTTAAGAACGAGCTTAGTTCCACTTCTGAAATATCCTTGCCCACATGCAGCTCATCAGTAGATCATCAGTCAAGAACATGACATTACTTTCATGTGATTTAAAAAGCAATAGCAAAAATCCTCTTCCTTTAATTATAGACGCCAGAAGGCATTGCTCATGTAAATTCAGTCTTCAGAAGACCATCAGGACTGAGTGGTTTGGCCTGTGCTCCAAGTGCTAAGCAGGTGGATTGTCAGGATAAGCGAAAGCTTCGCTTGGGCTTTAAGCTGCCAAGAAACTCAAGCTACAAATGCCTCGAATTATGCTTTGCACTAGAAAGTGGATAACTGCATTTAGATGCCTGACCATAGGGGTGCCTTGAAACTCTGTGGCTTTAAGGGATGGCAGGAAATCCATAGCACCTTAGGTGTCTGTTGATGAGCTACCAGTGAGCTTGGGAGTACTGAGAGAGCTCAGTACTTAGTAGTACACACTCTGACACACTCCCATCACGTTCTGCATCCCTGACAGCTGCTTCTGTAAGTCTTCTACTGGCGCAGGAGTGGCAAAGGAAGTGGATGGCCAGGTTTAGAAGACCGAATGGTTACTCACAAGAAATAGTCTGGTTTGAGTTTGTTTGTTAGTTGACAATGTATCTAATGTGCTTGTTCAGCAAAGCAGGCCATATTTTGTCATTCCACTTTGCATGGAATTTGCTGGAAAATGGAAGTGCTGTCCTCTAAAAATCTCAATGTTCTCTCGCTCTTTCGCATTGGAAGGAAAACAAATGTTTCAAAAAGCTACAGTTCTCTGTGAAGCTAACTTGCTCCATGTAGAGCCATAGGAAGAGCTGCTGTGACAGTGCCACTCCTACCTACTCCTTTGATTATTCAACAGGACAGGATTTAGGGGCCACCTGTTACAAGTCTGGGTGGGGATTTTTCCCTGCTGACAGTGGTTTCCTGGTTAGGTCTAGGCATGCTGTTCTGGCAGGCTCTGTCCCTTCAGGCAGGCGGTCTGCTAACTGCATAGGACGTCATGCTTAGAAACCCAGCAATCTCAATAGCACTGTGGGGTGGTCTTGGGTTTTTCTCAGCCCTAACCCATTGAGGCTTCAGCCTTTTCTTTTTGGCTTTGGACCTGCACCTCAAAACCTGGCTTGGTCAAAGCTTACACAGTAAGTTTAATGCTAAAGCTAGAAAGAGTTTGATGTGCTCCAAGTTCAAGTGTGTAGTGGTATCGTTCCCTAGCTCTCACTTCTGCTTGTAAGATTTGATAGTCTGCAAAACAGCAACAGACGTGGCGCTTCATTTTTTGATGAAAATGAAAAATTTTCAGAAAATTTGCCTAAACAGAAAGTGAAACCTCAGTTAACACCAGATTTCTGTTAATATTCACAAACATATTACAATTCTAACAGCAAAAATAGTGTTTAAGTATTTTTGTATTATTTTACTGTTTTGTTCAGTGATCATATTTCAAAGTTAATTAAAGATTGGAAAATAGCAGCAACATGATCACTTCTTGTCTTTCATTTGCGTGTTGGTACATGGCAAATCAGGTTAAAAATCACCTATTTGAGAACTGAGTTCAGATTTTCTAACCTTCAGCATTGCAGAATTACTAGACCTTGACTGCTACCACAAATCTGAAATTACCACCTTGCAGGTATGCATGTTTGGCTAACACTTTAAATTAAGTTTCTCAAATAGAGATTTAATTTAGTTTTAAGAGGAGAGTTATTGTATGCTAATTAAACACCAAATCATTCCTAAAAAGGTATTTGCTGAGGTTTAACAGCTGTGTAATAGAACATCCATGTAGTTGTTCACCTTACATAAACAGACTCTTAATAATCAATAGAAATTCAATTAACGTTAAAAAGATCCTATGGAAGCTCAGTAATTACATGCATATGAATCAGCATTTAAGGACCTCCATTTAAAGTGTTACTAGCAGTTTAATATTTTCCTATACGTATTGCAATTTTATGATATAATATTTTCTCTCTCCTTCTTTCCTTCCCAGTAATATAACTTCTCATTCCCTCATATCTGCACAGATTTCCTTTTCCTCCTTAGTCTTGACTGACTGGTGATCGATATTCTCCTAAATTACTCTATTTCTTTTTGTTGCCAATTCATTTATAAAATTTTAAATTACTGTTTAATCTGAATCTAATGTGCTTCTGTTTGTTTTTGGGGTTTTTTTTCCCTCTAGCTTCAATATTAAACATAACTCCAAAGGGCAAGTTCTAATTCCATGCATCCAACAGTGTCGCAAAAACTGAACAGTAAAAGATTACCCTGTCTGTACATATATTAACAATTTTGGCAATCAGAATCTATCAGTACATTGCAGGTCAAGAAACATCAACTATTTTACCCACGAAGGGAAATTTTTGTGTCCTATTCAGAGATTAAATTCATGTATGCAATCAAAGACTGAAAAGTGCAAAAATTTGATTACATTTTGTTTTAAAATAGAAAGCAAAAATGGGAAAGTCTGGGGCAGGTCTGTTCCTTCATATCTGAAATGTGTGCAACATTGCTTGAGCATTTCTGAATTATTAGGTGAAGTTTGAAATGAATGTGAGGTAGAATTGAGATTGCTTTTGAAACAAAATAATAAACACACTTTTGAGGAGCTTTCTTTATATATTCTGTAAAATATAGGAACCTAATAGTTCACTAAACTGGGTTGGAAAATGGAGGTTTTGTTCTGTGGGAATTCCTGACACCTGGAACTTTGTTTTCATTCTGAATTTGATCAAAATTCTACAAATTTGAAATTCAGATTTTGATTTTTTTCTTTATGCCATCCTAGTGGGTCTGCCATTCTTAACTTTGAAGAGATAAACAGGGACTGAAGAGTTAGAGAAGCCCGACTGCTAGCTAGAAACCCCTCTGCAAAGTGTGCCTGAGCAGTGTCTTGGGGACTGGAGGAAGGAAAAGCATATCATGGCTCTGTGCCTTGCTCTGCTGTTGCTATCACCGGTAGGACAAACCCTTGATTGAGGCCTTTATACTAGTTTCTTAATGGATTTGAAGAGGAAAACAAAAATATATGTAGCACCCTTTTCAGTAATATATCCACCATTAGGGGCTACCTTGGTGACTTGCATATGGAATGGTTTTCATCCTTGTGGAAGACTAGGAAAGAGCAATGTTCTGCTCTGTACAGCTGGGTTTTAAGCACTAAATACATACTGCTATTTAAATACAAAATAATTGTTGAAATGTGAGTGTCAAAAGAGTGAGTGGGAAGACTAATTAATTGCTGTTAGTAGACAGACATTTATGTTGCATGATAGTTGGAAATCTGTGTTGAATGAGTGAACAATTTTAGTGAAATGCAATGTCTCTGCAAATTCTTCATCCAGTTCAAGAATGGAGACCTTCCAAGAGCAGAGCATTTTCAAGAAGTCAATAGCCTATATAAAAATACTGAATGGTTTCTCATCAAACTTGCTCTTTAATGATAAATTTTCAAACATAGGAATTAAGGAGAAAAAATGAACATTATAAAAGTTGGAAAAGTAAACAAAGATCTAATTTCAATTGGAATAGTGAGAATCAAAATGTGAGTTCTTTTTTTTACCGTGTAGCTGCTCTTTGATTAAGATTTCATGAAGTATTTCTCGGTATGAATGAAGTCATGCAACCTCTTGAGAACTTTAACAAATAAAAATCAATACACAACAAACAGGCAGTTTATAATTTAGTAGAGCCCACACAACACACACAAGCCCAACAAAATAGGGACGTGAACCAGTGTTTAACTGTGTATAGCTGTCAATCCTCCAGCTGAGAACTCAGCCAGTGACTGTGCTACCAGCCTTGGTTCAACCCTAAAATGCTTAAATCATCTTCTTTGAGAACGCTATATTAAAGGAGAAAAATAAGTGTCTCTGTGTTGGCATTAAGGCTGTAAGACCAAATGAAACTAGAGCAGAAAAAATGTCAGTTTGGAAAGCAACTCCCTTTTCTCTGCTAGCACTGATTTCTGGAGCTGCCTCTGAGTTATATGACTTTTAAAGCTCTAAAACATCTTTGCCACCTCTGGTTTGTGTCTGGAGATGGAATTTGAAGAGTCAAATCCCACAAGAAAGCTCTATTTGAAGCACTTCCAAACCAATCTGGAAAAAAACACAACTTCAGAGAGTTCAGGATAGCTTTTCATAAACATCAAAACATTTTTATTCTGTCTCCTGACAACTTACTGCAAGTGATTTGAGGTTAAGTCTTCAACAGCAGTAACTTAGAGCAATACCAGCATCAGACTGTGTGCAATGTTTTGGGTGCTGTGCATGAGGAAACAAAACTAAGCCCACAGAGGTACATTTCCATCTTAAGTAATCTATGACATCAGTTTGTGGTCAATTAAAACAAATGCGCATATGTTGAATTCATTATTTGTAAGAATCATCTTATGTGAGTATCTCTGGTTTATATTAAAATACTTTGCACCCAAACTTAGTTGGGGGGTTGATATAAAATGCTGAAAATAAAATAATTACAAAAATAAGCACAGAAAGCGTATATAGACTTAGGAAATCACCCATTTGGTTGCTCATCAGAGTATTGCAAATGTAGTGTGGAGGACTTTTTTTTCCCTACAGACATAAAAGTTGAAAACTGCTACATTTGCAAAGGATGTCTACGTTAGATGTATATGAACATTTCAGCAATGCTTAAAACATCATAATCCTGAAACTAACCTACGCAGGTATAACTTTGTGCAAGAATTTCCTGCAGCTGTCAGGTCCTTTAAAACTTTCCGTTTAAGTTGTATGAGTACTTCTTTCCTGCTGTTATTCTGTCCTGGTATTATTTGTCTTCTAAACACAACATTGAATTTAAGACTTTGTTGTCCTCTGTGCTGTCAATTTCCTGTTCCCCTTGTTCCTCTTCTTCTCCGTATAATGTGGAACACATGTTTTTGGGTTAACCCTTAAACTCTTGACATCAGCTTTATTTTAAAAGAAAGGACATGAGTCCACTCATTTCTAATCCACTGTAGGGTAGCATGGACCTGAGGGTATGTGAATTGCCTTTAAAGGAAATTTTGATTTTCATTTCTAGTTTTTTTTATTCAGAGTCCTGAAGCTTTAGCATAGTTGTCTAAAGTGTGCTGAAACGAATAATCTCTTTCATCCTTTCCCTTTTTTTGGATCACTGATTGTAAATTTGTTGATAAATGTACATTCTGTATTAAACATATGGATGGATGGATGGATGGATGGATGGATGGATGGATGGATGGATGGACGGATGGATATAAAATCAGGCAAAAGATCAGATTTTAAAGGGTTGTAAATTACTGTAACTCTCTTTCACTATGGATTAGCCAAACAGTGCAGAGTTGCAGCATCTAACTATATGTCCCACTTTTTCCAATACTTGTCACCATGGCTGAAGCACAAAGTCCTAAAGTACAGTAGCAGGAATTAATGAAAGATAAACAATTACTGGAATAATTATATAACTGGAACTAAAATCAATAAAATTAATAAAACATTTTTCTTTAGCATGCTTAAGCCTAAACTTTTAAAATTTCTGCAAGAAGAAAAATTATATTTAATGTGGAAAAGACAAGTTTTTATATTTAAGTATTTTGATATCATATATGCAGAGATAAGAAACAGGCTATTTGCCCTTTTTAATCTATTGGACATAATTGAAGGATCAAATCTTCAAATGCTTGCATCATATCATTTCCTAAAGTGCAAATGTTTTTTTCTATTGAAAGGTTTCTGAATATTACTACAAATCCAGAGTTTGAGGAAAATTTGGGAAGCATTTTTGTATCCTTTGGTTTTTAACTATCTCGATGAATGTTTCACTCAGGTCAATAAAAACATGGTAAGACGCGCCCTTACTCACTAACCAACAAAAAACTTCTTTTTAAGTACCCACAATTGCTCTCTAGCACCCTTAATTAAGTACCTAAATTATTTCTCTCTCAAAAGGGTGAAGCACCTGTGTCCCTGAGACGTCAGCAACATTTGCCTTCTGCCAAGCCCTGTCTTTGGTTTTACCGGTGGAAAGAGAAATCACTTTGTTTTGTCTGTCTTCACCATGTGTGTATGATAATTAGAAAAGGACCTTAAATACAATTTTGGCTACACATTAAAATGTATCACTATATTTCTGGAAAAAAATTAATTAATAATGCTCATAACTTTCAGACTTACATCCCTACGCTTCCAACTCTGCATTGAGATAACTTCATAAACATAACCTGACAAAAGTGTTATTTCAAAAACAGTGGGAGTTACAGTTCTACATGTATTTTGAAATCAAGCCAGTGTTACTTAAGTGCCTAAATGTGGATTTAGAGCTCTACCTTTAGGCATCTAAAAACTGTGGCCACATCTATTTTAAAACATCCACTAACATCAGAATGAGTAATTCATGCTTATTTGAGGTCTGAATTTAAATTTCTCAGCTTTGGGTTTCCCCTTTTCTTCCCCATCTCCCACAACTTTGCTTAATACTTCAATCTACCTACCTCAGCCCATTTTTAAATAGTATATGAATTAAAAAATAATAGGCAAATTAATGTTAATATCCACTTTTATCTAAGTTCTCTTTCTGTGACCAAATACTGTTTCCTCTGAATTTAAAGATAAAAGAATTGAGTCTAGATACAAATAATGACAAAAACATGGATGCTCTTTACCTGTTTATTTATTTATTTTAGGAAATAGTTGGAAAGAAGTATTCACTTCATCTTTTGTTAAACTTCTGTAATAAAAACTTTGCAGTCTTACATTTTAAAACAAGTTGAACCCTTATTTCAACTCTTCTGGATAGAAGCCAAGAGGGGTGAGAGTTGGAAGAAAGACGAGTGAGTAGGCTACTTTTTGTATATATATGTGTAGATGGGTGTTGTACTCCACTTCCAAAGTATTTAAGGCTTTCCACAATAAAGAAAGAAAGATATGGATTTCTTTTTCCTCCTGAAATTGCATGAAAGAAAAAGAATAAATCCATCAGCATTAAACTCTGCACTTTAATGTTCAGATCATTCACTGTGGGTTGGGAAATTTCACTTCCTATTATTTGTCTGGTACATTTTTTGTTTCGTGCACCTTTCAGTACAAAATGTGCCAGAAAACACATGTTAGAAAAAGAAAAATATGAGCTTGGTTGCTTAGGTGAGAGAAAAGGTTCTAGGATTTGGCTCACGAATGAGTTTAGGCATCTCCCTGCAGTCTTGAGTGAGATGAAGTGCTCCTATAGCCAGTAAGAGATTCCAGAATTTTAGTAAATAAAATTTGCTTTAAGATAGTACAGTCATTTGATTACTTTGTAACAAACTCTCCCATCTGATTTGTTAAAAAACTCCTTCCTTTTGTGTGTGAATCTTGAGGCTGTCCAAGAAAATTTCCTTCAAGAACATCCAGAATATATCGGTACAGAGTAATACAGGAATTGCTACTTTTGTTTTGATTGTCCACATTTCTCAATAATGTTTGTGATTTCAACATGATTAAGAATCATTGATTTTTTTTCAGCACTTCTCTCTCCCTTCCTCTCTCTCTCCCTCCCTCTCTCCCTCCCTCCCTCCCTCCCTCCCTCAAAAATATTCTAGAGGGTTGTTTCATCGTGTTCTAAGATCAACAATAAAATAGTGATCTGACAGCTAATTTTGCTGATAAAGTTATTATATCTTTAATTATTACGACTTGTTCAAACAAGATGTCATTAAAACGAACATTTAAATACATTCTTCCTTTCACATGAGTACTGCCAAATAAAATTGTGTTGAATTACACAATTTCAGTCTTGGCAAAATTATACAAATGTAATCCAATGTATAATTTTTTATATCATGTGTTAATTTTTTAAAATGACAGTTAAATAATTAAGTTGGAATGTTAACAGCAGAGATTCTTTCTCCTGAGAAAATTACATTGCCGTTAATCTCGCTTCTTGCTGATGTTTTACCTACAGTACTATCAGAGGTCTAAAATCCAAAGCTGAGAAAGGAGCTTTAATTTTAACTTTGTACATTTTATAGCAATAAAAATTCAAGATGTTACTCCAAGCTTCATTATAATTATGTCACATAACATTGAGATTTTAATAATGGACTTTATGTAATGGGTCAGTGAATTCTGTACAGCGTGGAGTAGAGCTGAACACACAATACAAACTTTAATACAGTTCTGTTCAGTCTTAAGATAATTGAAGCTCTGAAGAACTGGAAAGCTTTGCTTTGTTTTTAATTTTAGGTCATTGTAAAGGGAAATATTGTCCATCTGCCAAAATGTACATAGCGATGGTGAATTTTACCTAGATGATGAATTAGTGAGGAGTTAAAAATATAAGAAAATTGTTTTAACTTTATTTTTTGTTCACAAAAGAACTTGACCTAACTAAGGCATATGATATATTCTGAGAAACAAATTGCTTAGCAGTAAAAATGCTCTGTATAAATATTTACTTGTACAAGATGCTTTTCACTGTGGCTGTGTTTTATAGGCCATGCAGGAATTAGTTCAGCCAACAGTGAAATGTCATCACCTCTAGAGTAAAACGTGGCAGTTGTTTAACAATGTACATAAATGATACAAAACAGTATACAGTGAATTAAATGTATTTAAATACTTTATTTAGTTGCAACTGTAGAGAATATTTAAGTTGGCATAATGTATTTATTCAGTTTGGACTTTGTCCAGGTTGCTGCAGTTAACAATTTTAGCTCTTGTGAAATGTGCCAGGGGATATCTAATTAGCCCACTTGGTCAGCATCTTAGATTTATGTATGGTGCACAGATAATACCACCAGCAGCATCTTAGCACGGCATTGATTCAGTGCGGAGCCAGAGTGAAGAATACCACCTACTGAGTGACCAACACCACTTCCTACAACAGCTGGGTTTTCCTTGGAGGTCTTCCATCCCAATTACACAGCAGGCCCAATCTTGCTTAGTTTATGAGATCTGACAAGATCAAAGCCCAGGGTGGTATAGCTACAGACTTATACTGTCTTGTGTATTTGGCTTGCTAGCAAATTTATGTCAAATACATGTATCAAATGATTTCTAGTCGGATGCACTGTTGTCTTGTGTGTAAATGTATGAAAGAAAGAGGAAAAAAAGAATTATTCCAAAGCTAAGAAAATAATTATATATACACATATTTATATGTTTGAAACAGTCACAAAACCTGCCTTCATCTTCTTCACCCTAAAAGACCCTTCAGGTCTATTCTTTCCACCAGCACTGAGGAAAGAGTGACAATTTCTATTAAATGTTTGTAAAATTATTTTAATACACATGTAAATTTTCTTTTGACCAGTCTGCTTTTCAACTCACTTTAAAATAACTGTTTAAAGCATCAGGACAGTCAGAAATGCAAACCAGCTTGGTAGTCTAAATGTATGTCCTCTTGCACATTTGTTTCTTCTGGAATTAATGCAGATTTTATTAGTCTTCCAATACACTGCCAAGTGAGCAGAAGGAAACATTACTCATTTTCCCTCATAATATCCATCAGAGAGTTGTGCTTTAAGCAAAGTCCACTGGTGCTCTTTCAGAGTTTTTTCAGTTTATAGGTGTGGTTGAGAACATCGTAATGATTCCACCCATAAGTAAGTAATTGGGTACCAACTAACACACTTCGATAAAATTTTCCCCTGTGCCCAGAAAAATAGACGTTGGTCTACAGTGAGCAGCTACAACATCTGTCTCTTCTAAGGAGAATATATTGGAGCACATACTCTTGTGCAAGCATATCTGTGCATATAGCATATCATGCAATGCATATAGCTCATGGAGTCTGGAAAGCACCAGTAGCCTGTCAATTCAGGAGTACAGGAGATATTTGCTAAATAACCTCTTGTGTGGTCAACGTCATACTCCAGCCCCAGCAAACGTATATGGGGCCTGAATTGACAGCACTGAATTTTTATCTTCCAGTGTCCTCTTCCATATACTTGAATCTTCTGTGAAAACCAAAGACAAAATTATTTCCATCTGGTATTTCTCAGGCTCATCAAAGAAAACAATCAGCTAACAAAATGATTGCTAATACATTTAGCATTTCACAATGGTGTCCTTCCTTATACATCAAAATACATTTACACTTTCCCCTGTAGGATTTGCAGGTGACAGCTTCAGTACCCTGATTTATATAATTTTTATCTCAGTAATTACCTGCCTACTCCCAGAGTCTGCTTATAATTCTTAATTGTTTATAAGTGACTATAATGAATTAGTGCTGAAGTTTCTCTGTTCACTGTTTATTCCTTGTGGCAATGAAAACTGACTGAGAGACACTGCTTTGGTATTTCTTTTCAACCTTGAACAGCATACTAATAGGCAGGTGGATTGACAGGTAGACTGATATTGGCAGGGGTAGGAGAAGGGAAAGATTGCTTGACAGAGCCTGTCTTTATGGCATGTGCACAGTGATCTCCAAAGAAGGTATGTGTAAGTACCAATTTCTTTAGTTAAAGTCTTATTGACTCTTGACCTGTGCTTCAGTACTTATAGCTGACAAAATATATGTATGGTGCAGAATTTTAGATTTCATTCTTAATGGGGAATTCAGGCCACTTCAAATTATCTGCTACTCTTATTAGTACCCTGTGTCTCAGAAGCTTTAAAAAATGTGTACAGCAACTATGAAAATTGGTCAGGTTTTAGATCCAAAGTTCAGCTGAGTTTAGAATGGTAATCTTACTTTTATTGTATAGTAATTAGTCACTGTCCCTTTCTGTTGCCATTATGTGGCAGATATGCATTTTTTCATGTTATAGAATCTATGCATAATATGTTTCTGATTAGCATTTTTTCCCTAGTTTAAAAAGATGCTGTTCAAGTGCTGGGGTTTTGGGATTTGGGTTTGGGATATTTTTAAGTTTTTAAGTGCAGATGTTTATTTACAAAACTCAGAACAATCTCATGTACTGGAAAATTGTTCTTTAGCTCAAATTTCTTCTTCTCTCTCATTCTGTCTGCATACTCAGTTTAAAAATCCTCTTTTTTCTGCTTCAGAAAGCTGAGATGTGAGAGTAAGAGGTGATTGAGAATCTGAATGCTCAACAGCATAGGCCATAAAGTATCTTTGTTGGCACTTGTGAACTGAACTGGGACAGCACAGCTGGATCTGAACATTAATCCCTCAATAATTGATGATTAATCTATTAAAGTTTAATGGAGAGTTGATAAGTAATGGTCTGGCTGCCATGTCACTTGATTGTAAATATAGCAAGTTGCCTGGAAATATGTTTTTTTCTTTTGTCCATCAGAAGCAAACATAGAGGAAGGAGAAAGAAGGAAATAGAAAGCTAGATGGAAGGAGAAAATATGTCTGTGGCAAAAGTTTGGGTCAAGGAACCTGTCTGCACCATGGCAAGCACAAAGCACTGGTGGCAGTCAGAGAATCACTCACACAGGCAGACTGCTCATGTGAACTGCCTCATTGCAATTCTGTGCAACACAAGTCAGTTCTAGAGCACTCCATGGCTTACCTGAGAATATCAGGTTGAGCGTGTTTAACCTTTTCCAAGTACATTTTTGAAGCAGTAAATGGGGTTTTAGACAGGAAGAAAACCCAACCCCAAACCACTAACAAAAACAAACCCTTTTAGTTCTCTATCTCTTTGAGAAACTGTTGGAGGTAGAGGATTGCACATCAGCATGAAGCAGCAGTGTCTCAGTACGCTATCAAAGAGCTGCACTTGATAATCAAGCACATGTTTAGGGAAATCTTAGACAGTACGTGTCACAAGAACCACTTTGTGCACAAATAGCTGACATTTTTTGGTCATCAGTGGCCTCATATGTGCAGATATACACTATGTTGTGGCCGTAGGTCTCCTTCCAGACAGAAGAATAAATGTTGCACAAGCATGAAATTCAACAGTATGGATGAGACCAGCATCTTCCATCACTTTTAATTTTATCT
The DNA here is from genome assembly GCA_013397775.1 of Eulacestoma nigropectus. Taxonomy (NCBI): domain Eukaryota; kingdom Metazoa; phylum Chordata; class Aves; order Passeriformes; genus Eulacestoma; species Eulacestoma nigropectus. Next base: position 1,795,981 of record VZTE01002323.1, read on the forward strand.
CCTACCAATCATATACCATTAGGAAATGGGAACTAGGAACATGGGTCTGTTCCTGTGGCAAACCACCAACAGATACATTTGTTGTATTTGAGTATTTGTCACATTGGACGCTATAAGATAATTTAGAATGTGTTTATCTTTCTGTGGCAGTTTGGGTAGATAATAGAATGTCACTTGAAGTTGTTTCATCCCATTCGTCTGGTGTTGCTTGGTATTAGGCTGTAAGGTGGGTGTGGTATTATGCTAGCTGGGTTGAGTAGGATGCCTGACACCCAAAACCAACTCTTAGGGTATGCAAGTGAATGACTCATATTTGAGGCGATGCATTATTTGAATATTTCTGTTCAGAAACATAATTTCTAGTTGTATACATTTTAACTATGAAGCAAGCGTTTATTACCCATCTTCTTCACTGTTCATTTTCTTTCATCACTGTGAGGGAAAATGTGTTCTTGGTCAAAGCTCAGTATTGGTGTGTAGCTATATTACAGATCTCGATGGAAAGTTACTTGAATTCAAATAATTTTTTAAACTTAACTAATTTTAACTGATTTCGCTTTCCTCTTTTTTAAGTTAATGACATCCTTGATGCATGATAAAGTTTTATTTAGTAATGCCTGAAAAAAGTTAGGCTGTAAAGATTGTGGAGAGTTAAAACAATATTCCCAACAGTGATAGAGTGACCTTGAGTCATTGGGCTGGTAGAGCTGTTCATTGTGTTACTTCTCACTGTATTTGAAAAGACACAGCCGTGATTTTTAAAGCAAGAAAATTAATAAGAAAACAATTTCATTCTCCATTTAAAAAAAGAATTGTTCATCTGACACTTGGCTATAGCAGTCAATAAAGAACACATAAAGAATTGATTTGCTGAAGCCATTTTGTATGGTTTTATAATTTTATAATATGACAATTATACATAGAATTAGTATGTGATAATGCCACAAATATTTTAAATGTACACTTTAGCATTAAAAAATATTGTAAATTATGCATGATTTCAGCTCTAAATGCTGCTAGGACAATGGAAAAGTCTGAATGAAAAGCAAATCCAGCTGAAATATGACAGATTAGGTTATGATGAAAGCATGAACCTAAGTAAATATCATGTGCTTTAGAAGATTACATTTTAATAAAAACAAATATTTTTAAAGATACATATAATTCAGAAAGGAAGAAAGGATTATTAATGCATATTTCTATCCAAATGCATTGTAGAATTTTTTAAAGTCTATATGACATGATCGCAATGTCTATAGGGAAAAAGAGGTGCAATCTCAATCTTGCTGTTGTAACTGAGTGAAGTCATGTGCCAAGGTCTGTTTTATGTGTCTGAAGAGGTGGAGAATTTCTTTTTCTATTTATCATATACCTCAGAGTATCTTAACATAGAAAGCAAAATAAGATGTTTGACTTGTAGAAGTATAATTATAAATGGAGATAGTAATACATTTTTAGGCAACGATTCAAAGAAATACTATTTAGTTAAATAAAAACAAAGCTCTAGAATAGAACCTCACCCTGGTATGATAGACAAACATACGTATATTTACTCTGGCTTTAGATATAGCAGAGCATTTACTTTGTAAAAAACCCAAACCAAACCACAAAACCAGCTCTGTGCTTGTAACTATAAGCTAGTGAGAGCATTCCAGGCCCTCTTTAATAAAGCACATACCACTGATTAAAGACTGGACATTTTGTGCGCTCTTCTTCCAGCACATATTAGGAAGCACAAGTATAGCACCAGGCACACAGTTACCTGTTCCAATCACTCTTTATAACTCAGGCCATGCCAGCAGTGCTTTAGCCTCCTCTTTGGGCTCACTTGCAACATTCAGTCTCAGGGGGACCAATGATCTGTTCAGGAGACCAAGTCCAAGACATATTTAGGCTTACCTGGGAATTTCATGCAGTCTGTATTCTGGCCTTGTCTTCAAGTCTCTTTTTTACTTCTGTTGAGTCAAGTAGTAATAAAAGCTTTATTCATGAAGTGGAGAGCTGGAAAAATTTGTTTTCATCCTGCAGAAGTATTACATCAAGATGGTGGCTGTGTGAGTGGACCAATAACAGATGCACAAAACTTGTTGACTTACGTAAGACAGAGAGGAGGCCAAGGACAGATTGGTGAAAGGAAAGCTCACTAATTCAGGAATACATTTGGATTTCGGTTTTTTTAACCTCAAATCTTTTATGTAAACACCAAAAACAATAGGTTACATTGGATAGGCATCAAACATCTTATTTCCACCTGAGCAATAATTTTCCATTCTTTTAATTATTGTATTTTATGATATCTAGTTTGTATGCAATGATTCCCATCTTGCAAGCCAAACAATACCTACACAAGTTGCATAACATTAATCATATTTAAAAATCATATGAAATCTTCATACTTAGAAATGTCTTTGCAACAACTTGTTCCAAAGGGAAAGGTAATCCTGTTACACACTAGCTACATAGATGCTTGAAAGAGTCTGCAATATAAATCAGTCAAAGGCCAACCAGATTCAAATGCCACTGCTGGAAAAACAAAAATCTATAAACTGGCATCTGGGTTCTTCATCTGCCAAGCTTGTCCCCTGAGTAGTTAAATTGTCTGGCTCTTGTGCATGAACTGACAGGGAAAACAAACCAGAGTGGCCTATGTTTGACATCACCAGTAACATAGTAATGTCAAATCCATCTTCAGTGGAGTATGAAGACTTCTCAACTCTCACTGATCACCTGTGAGACTGAAAAAAATTCTGAACTCAACATATGTCTGATTTTCACCCTCCCATATTCTAAAATTGTTCTTGTAATGAAACAGTTGAGCCTTCACATGGATTTCAGTAACCTTTCCTTTATTTTTTTTTTTTTTAAGAGTTGCTGCTGTTATATTTTGCATGCCAAAGTCTATGGAAAAGTATATTGTTCTTTATAAAACTGAGCTTCTGCAGAACTGAAATTTCAGTGCTTGAAATCTCTACATTTGAAATTCATCAGTGTCATAAAAATCCCAGCCTTCTCAAATATGAAGGTAGATAAAATATCTGAGACCTACTGCTAAAGGAGGTTTAGGTGAGACAAGAAAAAATATGTCCAATTTCTTTGCAATGGCGATTGAATTTCTTGTATCATGTATGAGTAGTGACATGCTTCCAGAACTTTGGCAAAAAGTTCCCCATGCCATATACAGTCATGGAGCTGGACTTCCCCATGGGAAATATCTGTATTAGAAGCTGTTTTGCAAAAGCAGAACATCGATTTTTCATACAGGTAGTTTTCATAGCCTTTCTCATACAAATTAAAACTTAGAGGGGGAAAAATTTGTCTTTCAATCATTAACATCACGGTGTAAAGAAAAAAAAATCTTTCTAACATGGTGAAAACAGTAGTGTCAGCAGTTACAGTCTGCAGGTCTTAGAGCTGGCCAGGATTTGTTTATGTCTTCTCTACCACAGGCAGACCTTTTCAAAACCTCAATTCTCTGTCCGCAAAGAACCATCTGATAATTTCAGCCCATACCTTTTCATGAGTATTATCTTTGATCACTTTTATTTTTTCTTCTGTCAGTCCTTCCCTGACTAAATTTATCCTAGTTGATAGTAGCCTTCTGAGCTACTTCCTTGTGTGCTCATCCTTTCTTTTGCTAGGACAATGATCCCAGCTCTCTTGGTTTCCAGCTACAATATAGGTTTGATTCTCCTCATTGTTGTGCGTTCTGTGTTCTGGCTTGAATTCAGCTCTCCTGAATGTGCACGGCCTGAGTAGATAATGACATTTCAGATGAGTTCTTCACAGGGCTATGTACAAAGACATTAATGTCTACTTATTCCAGAATACATCTACCTTTTTTTTCCTTTCATTTCCCCCAACAGTAGATCAGGTTCATGTTGTGATGGGTAAACCAGCACTGATCCTCTTCCTCACTTGCTTAAAGCTTGATTTGTCCTTTGTCTGTAGCACATATTCCTGTTAAGCCCTAAGGGTGAGGTTCCTGTCCTACAAACACTGGAATTTCATCCTTTTGCCATTACTCTTCAATCTTCTGCATTTACTAGGCAGAGGAACGAATCAATGCAAGTGTCCTGCTTACAGACAGATCATCCTCTGTGTAGACCATGTTTTTTCAATTTGCAACACCAGCTTTTTCAGGAACAAACCACTGTTTGTTACCAAAATCATTTATAGAGCATCCAAGCAGCTCAATCAGAAGGCTAGCCAGGTTTGTCACCATTTAATCCAATAATTTCTCTGTCAGTAAAATTTACTGCTGTCTACTTTACATCTTCTATCCTATTTTTTTACTATCTCCCAGCTTCTCTAGATACTTAATAATTTCTGATATAACAGCAAATTCCATATTTAACAATGTTTTTATTTAAATGCTATTATGAAGACCTAGGATAAAGGGAAGCGGTTTAAAGTGATTTTGTTGACTGAGGCAAATTCTTTTTCTTTACAAGAGGAAAATGAGTATAATAACAGATATAAGTTATTTAATTTGCTTGTCACACACTTTTCTCTGACTAGACACTTAAGGTCTGTGTTCTGGTGTCTGATCAAGCACTGTTTTATTGCATTCATCTTTGCTGCAATTATATTGTGAGGCTGCATGCAATAAAGGTTCTCTTCAGGATCCTGATTTTCAAGAGAAATTGGCCGTATGAGTGTCTGTTATGTGTCAAGAGCCCTTCAGGAGATTTAAGATGGAGGCAACTTAAAAGTGAGGGTTACATGCTTTTCCTCTCTTGAAGAAAAAATAGTGACATTTAGGTATTTGAAAATAAGTAAATGAGGTAAGTAAATTAAATTTAAGGGAATTTCAGTAAGTTTCATTGAATCAAAATTCTTTTCTTCCCCTTGGGGAAAAAAGAAAAGCCAGTTAAAGAAAGTAGTATAATTGCTTACATTTGAAAATACTTTTTCAGTGCCACTTATGACAGGATTTACAGTACAGGCCTTGGTAAAAAGTACAGCACTGGCTAGAATATGTTCTCATTTTTTAAAGTTCACTTTTTAAAATTTTAGCGAAATTATGTGATAATGAAAGAAAAAATATGTATACAATATATCTGAGAATTGTCATTGATGTGATTCCAGTACTTCAGCACATTATGTTCATTTCATGCTGGATATTTAATACCATTTGTGTAACCACTCTATAGTGAACTATGCAAGTTCCCCTAAAACAATACATTAAACCAGCCTTAAAAATATGATTCTTTAAAGTGGGCTGTGAGGAAGGAGGAATGATGCAGATGGAGTTATGTTATGTCATGGCAAGATGTGTTTCAGCATGTCCAATAGTGAAAGGATATGTAAACTCTCACCATTAGCTATGAACTTTTCAAAGCAAGGACCTGTTCTCAATGCTCTATAAAGACCCAGGTACATTTATGGAACCACATAAATGCATCAGGATAAAATGAGCTAGGTTGGGGTTTTTTTTTCCTTCACTTTTTATCTTGGATTGATTACCTTAAACTATTTTCTTGCTAAAGCATTCAAATTAATTTCCCCACTTACCAGAAAAAAAAAAAGGGCAAATTAACTTATTGAAATTGCAGGGGGCTTTGCCTGCGGGACTGCAGACGCAACTGGTTTTCTCTTTAAGTTTTAATTTTCCTTCTGCTTACCTTATTTAAGAGTTCCAGTATTAGCATTCATATACTAAGGTATTAAGGGCTCTGCTAATCTACCTTGTGAAATACCTAATTTGTTTAGCTTCAGTGCACAGAAGCACAAGAGAGTTAACACAGGGCTCTCATATAAGTTTTACAACTTGTGACAACACAAAGCACCTCTCAGATGTTAATACACTGTGGGGCTTTAAACCTCATGCATTTTGCAAATATGACCTGAAAACAAAATTCTGCTTCTTATAGGTTTAAATACTCCATTTCTTTGAAATTTGTAAGTTAAAAATAACTAGAATTTTGTTTCAAATATTAATGACAAATGCCCAAAAGTCCTTAGAAATCATTTGTTTTGCCTGTAAAATATAAACTACTGGCAAATGTTAATGTTCACTTATTAATTTGTTTTATTGAAAGGTTAAGATGCCAGAATTTTCATAATTTATACAGACCAAGCTTCCTCATAATTTTAAGTTAAATACTTTTTTTCTGGAGTTTTGGGTTTTATCAAATTATTTTTTCCCTAAATTCTGAATATAGGACTATAACAAATACAATTAGGAGTCTAAATGAGCAAGTCTCAGATACCTGATTTTAAATGTCTAGTTGAAAAAAATACAGGTTAAAAATTTTAAATGCCCTTTTAATCCAAAATATTAAGAAGTAAAAAGGTAAAAAGAATCATGAGGTTCAATTTTCAGATAGTTTAGGATGTGATTTAGTTAAAGACCAAAAAGCATGCAATTATTCAATGCACTAGCTTATTTTATATAAGTAACAATTGGGCCATGAAATATTTCTCTGGGCTTATTCCAGGAAAGTTCTCAGCTATATATAAAAAATGTGCAACAGTTGCACCACCCATTTTCCCTTTGGCTTCTATCTCCAAAGAAGGTAGAAAAATTTATTGTCTTATATCTGAAGGTTGCCAAGCATACCTTCCTTTGGGAATCATCTTCATTACTGCAATTCTTAGAAGCTCAAGTCATGGGCCAATTCTCCCTGATGCTAGTCACTGTACAAACAAATTATGTATAGCTGTGTTTTTTCTATAATGCCAGCCAAGACCAAATTAATGAAAATAAACAACTGTAGCTGTATCTGCTGCAGACTAAAAGCCAGAATACTAACATCATTAGTCTTCCGCAGGAATTACAGCATGAAATAAGTAAAATGATGCAGTGAATTGAGTAGTGTAGAAGATCTGGTTTCTAGACAACAGAGCACAGAGGCAATTTTTACATCTTAACTTTGGTATACGCTACCTTGAATTTTATGGTTTCTATCAATGCTGCTTTTTCAGGGTTTTTTGAGCAACTGTGACTTTCAGGGTAGCTTGATAGATGAAAGCCCGCTAATTTTCTGTAAATGTCCTGGCAGCATTAGAGAGGAACCACTTAAGTCTCTGAAGCCACTATCCTGCCCTGCTTCCTGGTGGAAGGAGTAGAGAAGGTGTCCCCAAGAAGTCAGCTTTAGCTAGTCAGATTATGCGTAGTGGTTCATGGTTCATACATTTGTGATGAAGCAGAAGATGACATCTGATGTCATCTTTAAAATGCAGGTTAAGTTCATTTGAAAGAAAGCTATAAAGCATAACTTAAGAAAGGCTCTGTGTTCTCCCAGAGTTTATAATCATGAAAAGAAATCAGAACAAAAGCATAAAAAGATTGAATTATAGCAGGTAATTAAAACAAAATGCTTACTATGCTAGTCTTGTCTGCCACTCCTACTCAGTCAGAATGATAGTTTGTTTAATAAGCAGTCTTACTGAAGTGGGTTGGTTAGCCATTGAGTGAGGGCTGTTCTATAGGAGGAAGCAGCAGAATCCAGAAGGTGATGAGTAAAATGTAATGCTTAATCCTGATAGCTTGCTAACAATTGAGCCTTTGGCTACATCCAAAGCTGCTCAAATATATTTTGGAAGAAAACATATATTGTCTATCAGCTTGCTGGTCTCTTTCCCCTTCCTGCTCAAACAGCTGACTTACATAGTGTGCAGAGGTCTTTTACTCAGACTCAAGATGACTACTTAGTTTCCTTTCTCCTTTTTCCATTGGGCAGATGTGAGAAGCTACCAAACCACAGGTAGATCTAGCATGGGCCTTGTAAGTTTCGTAAGTATGAAATGCATAAAGTTGTCATCCCTAAACAGACACATAGGTAAATACTCAAGCAGTACTTTCAGGTACAGATACACGTTAAGAAACAAAAGCCCTACCCAATGTGTTCCTGCAGATAAATTCTTCAGGGCAGAAAGATGTCTAATAGGTTCTTGTAGATAGATAAGAGCAAACACATTTATTGTGAACTAAGTGCTTGCCCTCTTATCTAACGTTATCTCTGAGATGCTTGTGCAGCTTTAATTGTTTTTCTCACCACTGATGTATTTGTTTAGTGCAAAAGTGCACTTCCCATAATGTTAACTGGGAAAATAAAGAAATTGCTATGAATTGCATGCACAAACTCCATCATGTCTTCTGAAAACTACATCAGAATCAACAATGCCATATTTCATAGCAGCGGACAGAAAACAGATTTTCAAGTCATTAGTAAAATAAATGTCATCAGTTTCCCTCTAGGAAATAGCTGTACCACCATGCCAACGAAAAGGGCAGTTTTGATGGCTAAGGAATATTTAAGATTTGCATTGAAAAATAGATTTGATTTCCAAATGAACAGCAAGAGCATTTAATGCAGAGGACTGGAGTTTTGTATAATAGAAGCTCCTTTTAGCTAAATTTTACGAAAAGAAATAACTGTGAAAAATTATAATAATAATATGTACCCTTCCATACACTCTGTTTCAGTGAATGTGTAAGTGTCTTTGAATCATTTATGCATACATGCAGGAAATTGATAAATTTTGAACAAATTTAATTGAAATCACCCCTGGAGTGAGTCTGAAGGAAGGATTAAATTTAATGGTCTCACAGAGTGTAGTGCTGTAGCACTCCACTGCCAACTCTGAAGTCTATATTTTTTCCCAATAAAAGATTTTACACCTCAATCAGCACATGAATGTGTTTAATCACATCTCAGAATGAAAATCACTTTGCTTGTGCAGTAGTGACACTGAAGGAAGACGTTGAGACAGACAAATCACGAAGTTTGGTTTCACTTTAATGGTGTTATACTAAAACACAGAATTTTGTCCCACATGATTTTAAGGGAGTTACCTTGGATCTCAAGTAATACATCAAAGTACCATTTAAAAAATGTGAATAGGGATGAACAATACAGGCAAATTTTGGCATGTCATTGAACCTGCAGTCCTGTCAGTGGAATGTCCTGGTTGTATCTGGGTGCAGATACATCTTCAAACATTCATCATCATCATCATTGTAGTACTCATGATTTAAAGATGCGTGGTCTCATCCTATATCCCTCATTTTGTAGTCTTTTATTTCTGGCAGCAGCTTTTGATGGCTCATAGCAGAGTGTTGTAGTAGAGTATTGTATCCTGGCGTCTATTGGAGCACAGCAGAATCCAGCACTGTTAGTATTTTACTGTTACAGGGGATACATATTCTTTTATTTTATTATCCTTCTTAACTATTTCTAACTCTGTTGTGCTTCTGAACTGGTTCCTCTGTGATGGCCCTTTAAAGCAAATTTCTCCTAGCTAACAGCTAGCTGTATTCCAGTCTCTGATGGCCAGTATCAAACCCTGTAAACCAGTTCACAAAAGCACTATAGAAGCGTAGAGGAAGCTGATGTCTATGAGAAATGTGCTTTGACCATTTAGACAGTCTGTGCTCTGAGCTCTGGATTTTATGCAACAGCTAACTACTCTGCTAAATTAAATTGTAGTTGTGGGGAGTATCCAAAAGAGCAATTTTTGCTCACTAATGTAACCATACCTCAGCTTCTCTTGTGTGAAATCAAAATAGCAGTCCCAGTTCTTTGCAGAAGTATTGTGAAGATAAATTAATTAATCTATGCCAAATTAAGATAAATTAATTTATGTGGTGAGGAATGCCATGGAAAATGCTCATGAGGAAAGTAATAATTCTATATTCAAGAAGGGCTTGAGTTAAAGCTGTGTGAAGAATTGATTTTTCACTTCATTGGCTGACCTGAAAAATTGTGGAAAAAATCAATTTTGGACCAACCTGAAATGATTTTCTCTCATTTTTCTCACGGGAACATAAAGATAGGAGGAAGTAATATATAAGTTCTAGCTCAAACAAAACATATAATTTGTCTGGAAGTCAAAAAATTCATTGCAATCTTAAGTACTCATATCTTTTTAACAAATTGCAGGTAGGTATTTGAGGGAAATAATCCCTTCCAGCCTAATTATTGAGAGTTTATTATGAAAATAGACTAGCAAGTGTTGGGTTTGTTTGCTTGTTTGTTTGTTTGTTTAAGCCCCTATCCCTCATTCATAGGTGAAATGCAGTTGTGGGTGAAAAAACCATGGATAAAATGGGGTCTAGTTAATAGCTGTCATGAACCAGGTTTGGTGGACATGCAGATGGCTGTATTGGCTCAAGCACAAAAATCACCTTTTTGTAGATACGACATTACATACTTCAGCATCTTCTGCTTTATTCTTCACAATTTAGAAAATTCCTGCTTCACCTTTTCACAGTCTATTTCAACACCTAAATGTCGTTTAGGTAGTCACCTGTTCTCCTTCCCAACCACATCTGATCAGTGCAGCTGTCACTTCAGTGTAAATAGTTGTGTCCATTAGATAGGTGCCAACACTGTGATAAGTTCGCAGCGCCAGGGCAGTAAAGTGTCTTTATACACTATAAAATAACACCTACTTAGTTGATGGCACACAGCAATTGCAGTATGCAACCATACTAACCTGTGAGGTTGATGGTCAACCAGTAGCTCTGTCAGGGAGAATCTGATGTGCCACTCATTCTAGATGATGCATCTGTATGTCGTCTATATCTCACCCAATTAGCAGTGTGGACAAGCAAAATAACTTCAGGGCATCTCTAGTCTGGAAAACCTCAACCTGAGGCTGACATTACACTCTCTCACTGGTAAAAGACTGTAGTTTCAATTAAATACTGTAAATATGATGAAAAATATGCTTTAAAAAATGAGTGGGTAAAGCAAAACATTAGATAGCTGTTGTTAAATGAGCACTATTTAAAAATGTTGCCAATGACTATGTAAGATATAATACCAGAATACGTATTAAGGAGATGCAATGAAGCAGCACAGGTAACAGGGTTCAAGAACTCAGAAAAAAATATCTCTATGTCTTACTGTGTTTTTTTCCATGGCTACTAATTAGAACTTTTTGGAGTCTTGCTAGCTCCTTTTCAAATTATGTACCAGCATGAAAAACTTCGTTTCTCTGCTTTTTGGTACAAGAGAATTTTTGTTCTAATAATTGGAAAAATAGTGGCTGCAGTATGATGTTCTCCACTGAGGGGAAAGGAATATATTTTAAGGTCTTCTCTAACAAGCTTATCACACTGGTACTAGTGTTTACACACGTTATGCATAAATTATATAAACATAAGCTTGTTATACACTTGCATGTATGTGTGTTCACTTTTTGTCAGTATTCTCACCCTTCATAGCAGTATTTTGCAACAGACAAATTAGTAGCTTGTTTGGGTTTTATCCTTTAGCATTACTTGTAAAGAGGATGGCAGATTTAAATAATTCTTCCATATATGTATTTTTTCTTGAGAACTTCTCTTGGTAGTGTTCTTTTCCTCATTGCTCAGTTAGAACTGTGGCATTTATAAATGCTGATTGTGTTGAACTCACCAACTAGAGACAAAGAGCTGTGAGAAAGGCTGTTGAGCACCTCCATCTTGTCATACTAGGTACAAAAGAATCCTTGAAACAAGAAACTGCATTCACTTCGAGTGGCAGAATCTGTGCAAAATCTGTATAATCTTTCAGTCTACCAAATTACCACAGCTGTTATCCTCCTAATCAGGGCTACATAGCCTCCTCCCCGCCCCAGTGACAGACTCCTAGTTAGCATCAGTGTGTTGTGTAATCTGTGTGGCCTTCACAGATTGAAGAGCCACAGTTTCACTGCAAGTCCTAACTACTATTTTCATTGCAAGTCCTTGTCCACAGAGAGTTGTCTTGGGGTGAAATTAATTTCACAATTCTAAATATTTACATGTCAAACTGAATGCAGGCTGCATGTTACAGTCTGAATCTGATTCATGCTATTCTCTACAGTTCTAAGATAGGCAATAGAATGAATGATTCTCTGTGTAAGGACATGGAAGAATTATTGGGAAAATATTTTTCCACTGATCTGGAATCCAGAGAAGAATTCCAAGGATTAAGCTTATATCAACCTTGAGTTGACTTTACTGTCCTTCAGGCCTGTTGACCTGAAGAGGCAAAGAACTACCTGGACTAAGCTCTGACTTACTTTAGGATAATAAGACTACATCACAAAAGTTGTCAGTCACTTCCATTGACATTCACTAAGATGGAGTTCAGGGAATTTCCTATATCCACATCTCTTTTTTTTCCCCCAGAAGATTAATGTCAGAAATCTCAGAATGAAGAGCTGTTGGTAAATCTTTTAGAGCAAACTGTTTATATGATAATAACATATTACCATGATAAGTAGAATTAATCAAAGAGTTCAAAAGGAACTTACATTTTAAACATAAAAGCTACTGATATGAACTATTGATTTCTTAGATGGAACAGAATATTACAAGAAAAGAAGGTGTCAAGGTTGAGGCCAGTCCTTAAAAATAACTCCCAATGAGAATTCAGGGATTTTTTGATCAGTCTCCAGAAAGAAAAATATGGACTGATTTTCATAGAGGCAAATTGGTAAGCAGGAAACTTTCCCTAAACCATGCATTAGAAGATGCTGGATGGGGCAACAAGGACAAATATCTCTGTTGCCTGGTTTATCATTTCAGAGACAGGACATAGGGCTGAATAAGCAAAGGTCTGTATCTCTGTTGGAAGGTCATTCCTCTGTATCTCTGGTATCAGAACTGATTAGTATCTATAAATCTTTAAAAAAAGTAAATTAAAAGGTAAATACATTTCTAGAATGACCTGTGACTTGTTCTGGGGATTCTCTCCAAATCAGTCAGGCATCCTAATGTAGATGAACAATCATCAATATGATGTTTAATGAAGAAGAGGTGTGAACATATAAATGAGTGTGCTGGTTTTGTGCTGGAAACAGTGTTGATAAATCAGGGATGTTTTTGTTACTGCTGAGCAGTGAAGATTCAAAATAAATGCCTTTTCTTCTTCTCACCCAGCCCATCAGGGAGGAGGCTGGATGTGCACAGGAAGGTGGAAGGGGACACAGCTGACCCCAGCTGACCCAAGGGACATTCCATGTCATATGGCATCATGTGCAGCATATAGATATGGGGGAAGAAGAAGGCAGGGGGGAACATTTAGAATGATGATGTTTGTCTTCTCAAGCCTTGGAGCTATGATGTGCTGGAGCCCGCTCTCCAGGAGATGGCTGAACACCTGCCTGCCCATGGGAAATGGTGAATGAATGCCTTGTCTTGCTTTGCTTGTGTGAATGGCTTTTGCTTTCCCTGTTATTTTGTCTTTATCTCATTGCACAAATTTTCTAACTTCTACCCTTCTGATTCTCTTCCCCATGCCACCAGGAAGAAATGAGAGTGTAACTATGTAGAGTTTAGTTGCCAGCTAGAATTAAACCAAAACGACGGACTAAGGGAAATGGTTCTCTGCTGATAGTGCAAAACCTGTGAAAAATCCTGAGAAACCTCCCACAGATCATATGACTACAAAGGAGAAAATAAATGTTCTAAAACTTGGAATTGTGAATCTATCCAGCTGATGCAGAGAAGGAATGGTGATTATTAAGGAGAACACAAAGAATTTGAAACAGATAAAAATATTTTAATGCTGAAACTGTAACAAAGCATCCCAAAATTGCAGACCAATGCAATTATCTAATTTTAAAGACAGCAAATAAATTTTCAGTGTTTCAGGTTTACCACTAGCTCTACTCTCAAGCCACTTAATTCATAAGCCAGACATATTGTTTTCAAAACTAGCTAGTTGGGATTTTATGGCTTGCTGAATAGATTCAGAAAACCATCCTGTATAAAGTTCCTTTATCCCTAAAGTCATTTAACTTTATGTAATGCTTTTCTACAAAGTCAATCCAGTATGTGAGTTCCTACAGAGAACACTAATTGTCTATGAGCTAGCATTTACACAAATAATTATAATAAAAAAATTAGGTGGTGGTTTACTGAAGTTTATAATGGGATAAGTTGAAAGAACCTCAGAATTGCCTTTAATTGGTTTCAGGAATAACCATCTTAGCAGACTCACTTCTCTTTATTTGACTCACCGACTAAGAGTCGGAAAAATTGACTTGCACTGGCAGGCTGGCTTTGACTGCCAATATAAATCGTTTTGGCCTTGTTTTAGACTACCTTAGACTTTCTTTCCCTTGGTAACACTTTCAGATGACAAATACTAATGAGACTGAGGAACAGATTTAACACTTACCTTGACACATTTCTTATTAAACTGCTCAGGAAACAAGTTCTATTTCTTAGATCTTTGAGTAAACATTCTATTGATTCCTACATTTTTTAAAGCATGCCATCATAATCGTAGAATCGATGTTTTGGGTTGGAAGCAACATTAACGATCATCTAGTTTCCACTCTCCTGCCATGGGCAGGGACACCTTCGTCATACTTAGTGCATATTAGACTTACTTGTTATCACTTTATTTTGTTTTCTATTAGAGTTTTTGAGAATTTGGTTCTAGTGGCCTTCATATACTTAGCACTAAGCTTTAAGTAATATCACAGCTTATGAAAGCACAATTCTAGTAATTTCCATGCAAGAAACAATAACACATAAATTACATCTTGAAGCATGGTAGCATTTTATGTGTATATTTTAAAGAGAAACAGCTGTAGAACTTTTAACTTAGCATTGTAACAAAATAGAATTTTTGCACATTAGTTTCTTTTCCAACTTCATAGGAAGGAGCATAGAAGAAGCTGACAAGTCAAAAATACTTGCATGATCTTGTATCCTTCCTTATGACAGAGAGCTAGAACTTTTTGGGGAAAAAAATGGAATATCATTCATCAAGAGCTATTAAACTTTTTGTTTGGGCCTCACAGACTGCTTTCTTTGACAAGCCAATTTCAGCATGAAAAGACCTCATCAAACAAATAAACAAAGGCAACTGTAGCTTTCTTACGTTTTTCAAGTCTAAACATACTTAAGGAAAGTTTAAGCTTTTATTCTGAAAAAGGTGTCTGTCATGAAGTGTGAGGGTTGAAGGATCTCTTGAAACAGGAAAGGAAGTGTCTCAGGTTTGCAGAGGAGAGATTTCTTTCAGGGAGAAGGTTATGGGTTCAGTGATTTTCCTCTAAGTCCATGCTCTCTCCAGCAGCACATCTTGATTTCATCCTGTAACACTTGCAGAGACTGAGGGTCTCATCTACTTTGAAGGTTTAGAGTACCACTGAAAATTTATTTTGAAAACTACAAGCACTGTTATGCTGGTATACAAACACAAATTAAGTTAAAAAAATTTTCACAAGTCTATTTGCATATGTTATGTATAACCATAAACACACTTTTTATTCTTTTACTGGTATCCAAACATCTTTTCTCTTGCATTATGCTCTTTTATATTTCCTTCTCTGTGATTCCAACCTTCACTGGAATTTATAAACGTAAAGCTATTTTTCTTCCTCCTTATGAGATCTTTTAAAGTTTGTTTATCCCCTTCTCCCTCTCCTTGGCATTATACTGGTATGTGAACACACTCACTTCATAATATGGCTGTCCACTTGTGCAGTCCTCTCCGCACAACCAAATCAAATCTTAGCCTCCCTTTCACCCTACTGTCTCACTCTTTGGGTCTACAGCAATGTCAACAAACGATACCTGCAGTATACTTGACAGAAAGAAAATCAAGTCTACACTTTTTATAGGAAAAGATTATACACTTGCTAAAAAAGAAGCCCTTGTCTCTAGAAACTAAATTACTCCAAAATCACAGTAGTAATTTTCCCCCCACCCATGCCCTTGCACAATTAACAACCATATCCAACATGAAAGGGTGGGTGGGGTTAGAAGGGATTGTTGCAAAATTCCCATGAAAAATAATTCATACGAAACTGCCCAGTCTTGAAGCAGCAGATGAAAAGTATTCACTCTGGATAGCTCCTTCGGGGTTTTTTTCCTCAAGTTTGGGGGGGTTTTGTTTGTTTGTTTGTTTGTTTTTGTTTGTTCATTTGTTGGGTGGTTTGGTTTTTTCCCCTTCTTAAATTGCTCTTTGTGGTCATGGCTTGGGGCTTGTGTTAAAAAACTGAGAACTTAACTTTTGCAGCTTCATTTTTTACATTACAGTAGCAGATACTGTTACAAACACAGTTGCCCTCTGAGGGGTTACTGAGCCCAGCAGAAAAAGCGCAGCTAGCACAGAAACACAGTAAATTCCAAATGCATTACTTCTTCTCTTCCCCTTTCCAAATACAAAACATTCAACTACATCGGATTCTTTGATTTTTGATAACAGGGCTCGGTTTCTAAATGTAATATGCCCCAGGTTACTTAGTAAGTTTTCCTGGCCTGTGATCAGGAGCGCACCTGACAGATGCAGACTACCTCTCCTGTCACCTTCATGTAATCCTTCATGCTTTGTATCAAAGAATTCCTCCAGCAGTTGAAAGCAAATTTATCCTCAAAGGTATTTATGACAAATACAATAATTCCTTTTAATGCAGGGACTGTTTAATCCACCAACCTATTAAGTACAATATACCTCCAGCAAACAACCATTACTTCTCATTAACATATTGCACTTAAAAATACAATTAATCCTTTAATAGGAACCTAAAATACATAGTTTCCTCTATGCAGCACCTCTCCCGATAATAATCTGCAGAAAGTGGTATCCAAAAGTTAATTAAAAGCAAAGTGTTCTTACATACTAGGCTTCCTGTTCAGACACACAATGGCCTGATGTTATTGGTGCTTTCACTGATTAAAAGGATTTACAATACATAGTTTTGGGAAAGAAGCTCTATAATTGCTGCTAATTGCCTTCATTTTTAGATGGTTGGATATATTTCACATGGATCTTGTTTAACTGTGCTAGATATTTTCCAAGCATATATATTAAACTTTTCCTTTTATTAATCCAAAAACTAACTGCAAGTTTCTTTTTTTCCTCACCTGTTAGTCCACAAACTATTTTGGTAAAGTGCTTTTCGTACCAATGATAATTATACTTAAATAGAGAATAAAAATAACTTTTTGATTAAATTTACAGGCTTATGGCTCAGAAAATATGGTTTCTATTCTCACTTGCACAATGGATTTTCTGTGTCATTGAGCAAGACAGGCACGATCACAGCTACTTTTCTCCATCTCTTACTGAGGAGTGTTTGCTTTTAAAAATATGTCTTTTTCTGTCTAATTACAGCTAACCAAGAATAGCGACAAAAATGCTGTTAGAAAAGGTATACTGAAAAAAATTGAATATTGAAACAATCATATGAATCAAATGGTTATAATTATTATAAATTTTAAATAGGATATTTTATTTTTTTGATATAACCTCAGTCAATATCTTCTGGCTTCTCGAAGCAGAGAACAACATTTTGCTCAGTTTCCATTTACAGTTAAGCTGCCTTCTGCTGTTTTGGCCTCCCACTTTGACTGGACTAGAGCAAATATAACTTGATACTGAAGTAATTCCTTGTGGTGTGTCCTAGAAGATAAATCTAGGTACTGAAAGGCCTGCTTTTTAACCATAAGTCTCTCTGGTTTGGAACAGAAATCCAACCCGAGGTTTTTCTCATCCAAGTGCATTATATACTACTCAGCAAGTAAGTGAGTGCTGGAGATTAAACTCTGTTCTGCTGAAGCTATTTTACCATGAACATAATGAACACATGACATCAGGACTTGGTGGGTTTGTGCTTGTTTCCTCCTGGGAAAAAAGTCACCAGCAAGATGGGTCTCAAAGGCCTCAGTAGCACAGGGGAGCTACTCTAATAAGTGATGTCTTGCACTTAGTACTTGAATTTCAAAATCTCATAGCCTGAAGCAGTTTTGCCAGTGATGATAGAGCCCAGGACTACTTTACCAAGTACACACAATAGGAATGTATCTGTGATATGTAACGACTGGCGCCAAGAACACAAGGCCCATGTTATATAGATGTCTTGGGGAGCTTATTCAGACTGGTCTAGTCTGTCTCCTGTGCTGGAAATCTCTTGGCAGCTGAAGAATATTAGGTGCATTCTTAGAGCAAATATTCCTAATTAGTTTCATTTGAAAGGTGAAGTCTGTGTGCTCTGAGCCTGCCCTGTGCAGTAAGGGGTAGGAAAATTGACTCAAGCATATTTTTGATCATAGATAGAAAAAGAGAAAACATGTTTCATTTCAATGTAAACTTTTTCATTGTAATTGTTTTCCTAGCAAAATTCTAGAATGCCTTCAGGGTACCTACACTCTGCTGTCTGTAATATAAAAAAAATCAAAAAACATGCACAACTTTCTCAATTACAGTTATTCATAATAATCTTGAGAATTCAAGGTAGATGTCAGCACAGAAATGTTATTGTTGCTGTCTGATTAATAACATCACAGCTCTCTTCTGGCTTTATTTTTGTTAATTTTGGTCCTGAGAAGCTAACAATGTTCAAATGCATTACGTTCTTTAGGAATTTGTCTTCTATTATGAAAACAGTCTGTTAGCAGCAAACATCCTAAACTCTGAAAGTTTTTTATGCCAGGAGCCAGGTCTATATGAAAAGTGCAGGGCTGGCTGATTTGGCTTTTATGTTTTAAAAAGCTGCCCTGAAAACCTTCAATATCTGGCAAGATCTTCCACCATTTAGCAGATTTCAGGACGTGTTTCTAAAAACATGTTTTCACCTGTTTCGTCAATGCTTTTGATTTTTTAACATGTGTACTACAACTTCTCAGAGACATAGCTTGTACAGTAAATTTAATTCAATTTATGAAACAATCAGGAAGCAACACAGAATTTCAAAACACATCGAGTAACATATCTAAGGACAGGTTTTAATACATGATTACGTGATTAGCAGCTGACGTCCACCAGCTTCACAGAATATGAAGGGATATATATCCAAAGGAGCAAGTTGAAGATTCTAGTTGAAATGAATCTTATTTAACTCAGAATTGGCACAAACATGCTTTGTAGTCCTGTAATTTTTTTATCATCAACATTAAAAACTCCTCATGTTTAACAAATTTGTTTCCACCTATGCAATGTAATAATCCTACTTCACTTTTGATTTTATAGAAGGAACACACAGATACTAATTCATATCTGATTTAAATGAACATGTTCCTGCTAGTTAAGGTATTCAGTTAGATTTCAGTCTCTCCAGCTGAGTTACCTGAGTGAGAAGACTTTTTGTAAAGATGTTGATGTGGGAGGTTTTCCCTTTAGCAATTTTGCATACAAATTAGGTGCATGTGTGTCTGAAAAAAAGTATATATATATCAAGAAATAACCTCATAAATGATCTTGGAACTAAAAATCTTGGGCAATTACTGTTGAGTATGAATCTATACTACCCAGTAGAAATTACTGACAGGCAAAATATCTATATTCTTCATTAATTTACCGCAGAACAAAAATATTTATGTAAGAAATGTGCTACTTAATCACTTCTTCATATTTATGACCTGTAAATTTCCAGTATTTGCAAATGTTGTCATTAAAACCACTAATCCTGCAGTCTTTGTTTGAACAATTCTTGTGTGGTTTTTACATTTTTTATATTTTTGTATTGAATTTTCAATTTAAAAAAATTCTTTAGTCAGCTGAGTCCTTGTGATTTGACTCATGCATGACTTTTACCTTCAGCATAAAATTAAAGTGTAGGGAATAAGATCAGACTCAGGGACAGTCATGCCTTATCTTAACTATGTATGAACCTTTTTGTAGACTCCTCAATGTGATGCTCCCTTTTAATAAAAGGGGTTGCATACTCATCCCCTTACTACAGTATCAAGTGAGATTTATATTTTTATCTTTATAATTAATAGTGCAGGATATATAGGCTTTTTGAATTTTTTTTTTTATTATTCTGACAAAAGAGGAAATATATACAATGAAAAGAGAAAGTGCATGATTTCTTTATTTTTTGGTTATGAAGAAATATGATAAAAAACTATTTGTAAAGTCAAAACTGCTGTTTTGTAATTGTGTTTGGTCTCAGGTTCTCCTAAAAACTACCCTAAAAGGAGTCACAGAGGTATCTAAACTTGTCATTTACAAGTAGATAATTAATTAGAGATTGTTTTAAATAGGGCTGTGCAGCTCCTACTTATTTTTAAGTTGTTGCATAGGGATTCAAAACTGTGTCAGAGGAATCTAGTGGTAAGGAGGAAGAGTTATCATTTTTACATTTATCAGTCAAATCCAAGACACTTTCCCCCAGAAATCTATATAACAATTTTTTAGAATGGTGTGAAACAAGATAGGAAGTCTGCTTTATAGGACCCAGTACTTCTATAGTAATATTGCAATGCTGTAAGGCTTACAAATGCACAGACTTGCCTTTTAGAGGGGATTTATCTTGGTATGTGTCAGTTGTGAAAGTTCAGGAGTTCATTCATGAGCAGATGCTGGTATTGACAGAAAGTCACAAAACTGAGAGAAAAGTATTCCCAAATCTTCACTTCTTTAGGAAGAACAATTTCACTGTTATATCATTCAACTTATTTTCTAACACTCTGATCTCTCCCCTTGCTTCCCTTTGGACTTCCTCCTCTTCATCCACAACTTCTTTAAGGTGTTGTGCATATTTTATCAAGAAAATCTGTTCTTTTGCATCTCACTAAAGCTATTTCATTTTTTTGTTTTTGCAAAATGGAACTGATGGCTCATTTTCAGCTTTCCAGTCTTAGATTCTTAGTGCTTAACTATAACTTTGGCAGTCAACCCTTCTCTGTGTTACTTTAATTCATTTTGTTTATTGATGCAGACTTGCATCCATATTCATACTCATTATAACTAATGAGTAACCTGAAAGTTTCTGGGGACATGATTAAGTAGGAGCAGAATGGTCTGTGAAGTTATGATTTTCAGCCAGAGGGAAAGGGATAAACGAAGAAATTTTTTCTTGCCAATCCTGTGACTTAAAACACTACTTAAACTGGTCAACATAACTGAATAGAAGTGTTCCATGTTGTGAGAGAGATGAGTTGAAGATGAGTGGCTCATGGAAATTCCAGATTGTTCCTGTGAGTTATCTGGAACTTAGATGATATGCATCTGTAAAACCACTTTCCACCTTCCTCTGAATCTTGCTATCACAGCTGCTCTGATCATGTCTTCAACAAACAACTGAAGAACAGAGAGTTTACTCTGAGGTATTTAAGGCCACATGAATCTCACCAGTAATTTAGAACAAATCCCAGTTTTTCAAGTGAAAATTTCCTGCTAGGAGTCTTGAGAGTCCCTCTTTTTTTTACAAAGTTAATGCATAGGTCTTTGAGGAATGCTAATATATCGCAAGTTCAGGAATAAGAAAGAGCTACAGGAAGCACAACTAATGGAGAAACCAGAGACAATCAGGAAAGAACTGGGAAAAGATAAAATGGAAAGGAAGAATCAACACTTTGCAGAAGGGCTATTGTTTATACCTCTTAGAAGCTGGTGAGAACTAGGAGGTGAAATACGAGAGGCAATGTTCTAAATGGAGAGGAGACTCAAAGACTCTAGGAGCAAGGGAATATTCTGTACTCATTTAGAGGCAGTCATTTTTGGTAAGGAGTAGGGCACCTGAGACAGAAGAAGAAATGAGAAAATCTCTGGGTCATAGAACTTGTTCCAAAGCACTTTGTATCAAAGAGAAGGAAATTAACAATGGATGTTTAGGCAAGTCAGATGAGTCTCATCAAATAGATACTGAATTTGGGAATAGCAGCAGTGCTTAGACATAGGCAGTTTTCCTGTTTAAACAGAAATAAGTCTGGCAGAGACAATACTGTTTTTCACACAGATATTCCCCATTATGAATTTGTTGAGTGTCAGGATTACGGGGATTGGGATGACTAAGAGATGTCACAGAGATGGTTTATTGCTGAATCAGTCTCATTTTTATTGAAGGGTAAAACAGGAGAGATGTTGTGAACAACATCTCTCTTACCAAAAGCAGCAGCAGTTACAGGAGCAATAGCAGCAGCAACAGCGGTGGCAGCAGCAGCAGGTGCAGATGCTGATGCTGTAGCAGTCGGAGTTCTAGTGGTATCTACTTTTTTGCTACAAGGTCTTATATATTTTTTAAGCCAATAAGCAAATGCCACAAAGCTCGTTAGCACATTTGTACCAATCATCACTGTACATGATTTTACCGCAATGCGTATTTTCTTAACCAATCATCAAATTGCTATTAAGGCCCGTTGCACAAGCTTATATTGCTACCTCTTAACTTTCTAATGAACACTACCATAAAATTTATTGCTAAACTCAAAATTCTTTGCTCTTTTACTTATCATTATTCTTTCTTGCATAAAACATGTTTTCTACTTGCTAAAAATATATGTCTACTTTTATAAAGCACACTTCTTTTAAAACTACAAAACTACATTCTTACTTTTAACTGCAAAAGCTCACTGTTCTAACTCAGGCAGCCTTCGCCAAGGTCTCAGATCGAAACATGTATCCATTTCTATCTGCTCAAGCACTATGCTGTTTATGTTCTCTGTCAGCACCTGCAAGTTTTCCGTAACTTCATTTCCCACAGTTGAGTTTATTGTTCTAAGTGTAGAGTTTTGCATTTGCCATTTTGGTTTACGTGTTGCTTTTTTCTCCAGCTTAACAAGACCATTTCAAATTCTAATCCTGTCCTCCAAAGTCTTCACATCTGTCACAGTTTGGTGTCCTCTGTATATTTAATAGGCTTACTCTCTGTGCTATCATCTGATATTGTAATGAAAGTATTGAATCATATTAAATTAAAGACAGGCTCCTGAAGAGCCCAATTTGATAAAACTCTCCAGTTTGACAGTGAGCCACTGATAATTATTCTCCATGTGGTTTTCCAACCAGTTAGGCTCACCAAACAGCAGTATCATCTAGTTTATATTTCCATGACTTAGTTATGAAAGTGTCATGTGCAACAATGTAAAAAGCCTTACTAAAGTCAGCATGTGTCACATACTTTCCCTCATCCACAAGTACTGTTAACTTTCATAGAAAGAAATTAGATTGGTTTGACATGATTTGTTCTTAATGAATCTGTGTGGGCTGCTTTTCAACTTAGTCTTATTTTTAAGGCACTTAGAAGTGGTTGGTTGGGTTTTTTTCTGTTTTCCAGAAATAAGAGTTTTTACCCTTGTTTACTTACTTTGACAAGTTTGCTGACAGTGTTTATGTTAATATACCTGAGAATAAGGCTTGCATGTTGTGTTGCTACTCAAAATAGAAGGCCTATATCCAGAAGAGACTTCTCATGCATATGTGCCTATACTTGCACATCTATCTGTGCTGGTTTTGGCTGGAATACAGTTCATTTTCTTCATAATGGCTAGTACAGGACTAAGTTTTGGAGTTGTGTTGAAAGCAGTGTTGAGAACACAGAGAGGTCTTCACTACTGCTGAGCAGTATTTACAGAGAGTCAAGACCTTTTCTGCTTTTCACCCCACCCCACAAGTGAGGAGGCTGGGGGAGCACAAGGAGTTGGGAGGGGACACAACTGGGGCAGCTGATCCCAGGTGACGAAAAGGTTATCCCAAACCATATGTTGTCATGCTCAGCACATAGAGTGGGGGGGGAGAAGGAAGGCAGGGGGAGATATTTAGAGGGATGGCATTTGTCTTCCCAAGTCACCATGACACACGAGGGAGCCCTGCTCTCCTGGAGATAGCTGAACACCTGTCTGCCCATGAGAAGTGGTGAATGAATGCCTTGTTTTGCTTTGGTTTTGTGCATGGCTTTGTTTTATCTATTAAACTCTGTTCATCTCAGCCCACAAGTTCTTTCACTTTTACCCTTCTGATTCTCTGCTCCATCCCACTGGGAAGAAGTGAGCAAGCAGCTGTGTGGGGTTTAGTTGCCACATGGGGTTAAACCACACCACTATCCAATGCCTCTTTGCTATTTCCGTATTTCCCACCATCTAGTTTCTTCTCTATCACATCTTTCTGAAAGTTCAAGGTTGTCAGAATGAAAGCATATTTCTCTGTCCACCTTGCAAAAGTTCCTGGATGCTTTTGATGGTTTTCACACCCTTTATTTTCACAGATGGGACCATGAACAGAACAAAAAGAAAGCCATGTCCTTCCTTCCTTTTCTGAGTGCCTTTCTTTCCTCTCTCTCTTCCTCCAGAAACAGATGCTTTAGACAGATTGGTGCGTTTCAGTTCAGACAGTTTTATGTTTGTCTTATGTGGGAACAAGTTGGTTTATAGGACAGAATCAATACTACCACTAGAGCAAAATGTGTAAATTGCACACTTCTTTCCTCTCAGCTTGTGTGACATTAGAATCCATTATCTGTACCGAGTTTTCAACAGCTCTCTTAAGTGATCCCACTGAAGAGTAAAAGAGTAGTAACCTCTCTCCCCTGGAACCCTTGAAAGACATTAATTCACCAGTACTTGGTATTAGTTATCTAGAGAAAATAGGTGGTGTACATGGCTCTGAAACTTGTATGACTATGTTTTATCTCTGTTTTTAACAGGCTGCTAAAAGACCTTATTCCTGTCAAGGGCAACTACAATTTTGAAAAAAGACTATTGCTAAGGGGACATCGTCTATGTGTCATCATAAAAATTCTTTCTTGGTATATTTTAGATAGCAAAAGTTGGAATTCTGGAAAAATGTAGTTGAAATTACAATTGATATTAAGAAATATTAACATATATTTTATAGAGAATAGAAACAATTGCAGCATGTGCATAAAGAACTTAGTAGTTATTTTGATAAAAAAGATATTTTGACAGAAAAGGAGACAGAAGCAAGAAATTGCTTTTCTTGTTATGGTGGAGGCTACATAATTTAGAGTATACACATATGGTAAACAATGATCAAACGAGAAGTAAATCACCTCCCAGCATCTTAGCAGCTGTATCTAAGTTTCAGTGTTGTATTAACAGCAATATTTCAACTTGCATTTGGGATAGCTGAGTTTATATATTTAGACAATCAGGCAGGTATGTGGCACAATCTTAAATGGTCCCATCATAGCTGGGCCATGATTAATCCTGTGACAACCTGCAAAGAATCCTGTATACTGTGAGTAGGAGATGCCACTGGGAAACATGGTTACACAGCCAAGCAGAGGTCCATCTTTGCTCTGTGAAGTGAATGTGATGACATAACATTTACTTCTTATATGTAAAGCGTAAAGTACAAAGAGCTTACAACCTGTAGATGTGTTTTTCCCCAGAAATCAGTGCATATAAAATTCATGGTCTAATTCAGAGACAGATAAATTTATGTTGCTTATCGATAGGCATGTTGCCATCGTATACATCATAACAACATCATAATGGTATGAAAATTTAATTTTATGTTGATAATTTTACTATTAATTCTTAAAAACTTGTTCTGTTTTCAGATCTGCTAGGCTGGGCGCAATCCATTCGTGTTTCTACATGTTGATACTCTAATTACCAGAAGTTGCACATTAAGAGACTTACATTGTACAAAGAAAATATATTATATTGTCATATTAGTGCAATCTGAGCTATTAACTGAGATGCCAAAAGATATCTTCTCTCATGTTATTTCACATTCAGTGATGAATACTTTGAACAAGTAGCTACATGCTTTGTTCAGTTCTCATTCCACATCTTCCAAAAAACGAGAAAATTACCCACTCTGGTCACAGATTTATTCCATATTCCTGTATTCAGTCATTGAATAAATAAGCAACTTTTTTAAAAAACAGCACCCCTTTCCCCCTGAAAACCAACAGCCAACAACAAATAAAACACTTGTTTAGAACCTTCAAGAAATAAAAAACTCACTATGGTCAATCAACAATAATTTTCAAAGCTACTGTTACAGGTATATTGCATTTTCTTATATTACAGTATCCACTCACTGTTTCTTCTATTTTGAAAATTCTGATATTGATGCTGCTTTCTGGGAATAGGAATGGCTGGAGATCATGGCTATCTCTACGTTAACAAGAAATATTCATCACTAGACTCACATCAGATATAAAGTTTTTCATGAAGATGCAAATATTTTTGATGTATTTTGGTTCATGGCCATGTAGAAGTCTATCTGAAATCTGTAGCTGGTGTGAGCATTATCAGTAGTTTTCATGAATGAGAATGTTATTAAAGCCCATCAATCTCAATCAAAGCTGGCTAACTTTACTTCAACTCCTGACTCTTTTCTGTGTTTCGCTGTACCTTCATTGGCTTCAAGAAAGGAGCCAAAAAGAGATATATCTCAATAGAGAAACTGATGCGACTTTGGAGACTAGAACACTTCTTATCTGTTTCCATTTAGTTCTAACTGTAGACAGAAACTGGCATCTCAATGTAAAATAATTTCAGTTAGCACTAGGAATTGCTAGTGGGTTTGAACTCACACACACTCATTCTTTGCCCATTTCTAAATCTCAGTTGATATATTCATTCCTTAGAAAAATCTCAGTTGATATACTCTTTGTCATGTAGCTGGTGTCCTTATTGTGTGTTGGCAGAGCTCTTTTTGGTTTCACAAAAGTCATATGAACTGTCAGCAGCACATATCAGGAATATGTGATGGGTATCAGAAACAACAGTTCTAAAACGAGAATCTCATGTATGCACAAGCACAAAGAATGCGAATCCTCCCTAAGGAGAAACCATGGAATCCAAGTCTGGCTTTGAACAACAACTAAGAAGCTTCCTAGACTTTTTTTTTTTGTGGATGCATGCTCCGCAGTAATGTATAGACCTCGGAGAAAAACTTCTGGTACTGAAAACAGGAGTTTAGTAAATTCTGTTGTGAAACTGAGTCATCGTACCAAGTGCTGGGTCCAGAGACTGACAAAAGGAGCTCAGTGTGAGCACAGATGTGTCTAGGCACTGAGGATGTTTACAAATATAACGTAATAATATAGGAATTTCTCTTTATTGATTTGAAAGCAGAAAAAACATGTAAAGAGAGTGAAAGAGAGAATGTGTAAGGGGGTTTCAGGCAAATGAAATCAATTCTTATTTAGGAAAGTAGTTAAACAGGAAACTCATATGGCAGATTTCTTTCATAATCTACTAGAAATTTTTAATCTAAAATTAGGTTTGTATCAGTATATATTGAACTTTACTATAGTGACAGATCCAATGACACACCAAATTGCCTCAGCAGAGTCCAAAGGGTTCTTCAAACTAGAATGAGAAGGATTTCCTAGTTGCAATTGCAGTCTTCATGCTATCTTGTGAACATATGCTCTTATTCCTCAAAGAATATTCTTGATTTTGTCATAAAACTCAATATACCTGTGGAAATTCTCTGCCCCAATTTCATGCAGAATATTATGTGACCTTTTTATGCCTCTGGAAAAGACAAAGGCAGGCCATATAGATCTATAAGACCATGTTGGAGGTCTCTGAGGACTTTGTATTTCATCTCAGGATTCTTCTAGGAATGCAGAGAAAGTTTTTAACTCCAGAGATATCAGATTCATATAAAGCATATAAATCTTCATCTCCTTTAATTTTAATTGTAATGGTGGAAAATCTGAGTAACTCTGAAACAGTAAATAAAATGTATCAATGTACATGCGTGCACGTACTGAGGGAGAAATAAGAACTTATTGTTAAGGTACTGCTTCAGAAGGCAATAATGGTTCTTGGTGACTTAAAATTTGAATGCTTTGAAACCAGTTCTTTGTTCCTCTGTAAAGGAATGGGAACAAACCCCTTTTGCTCCAATATTTTGAGCTCAGAAATATACTCATCCAGGAAGTGAACTGAGCATCACAAAATAGTTAAGACCAGTCACTTATGCTTGTTGTGATCAAGAAGATTCAGTAAAAGAAAACAAAAGATGTCTACATTTTTTCAGCTCCTTATATGAATACTTAGAA
This sequence comes from Eulacestoma nigropectus, assembly GCA_013397775.1. Lineage (NCBI taxonomy): Eukaryota > Metazoa > Chordata > Aves > Passeriformes > Eulacestoma > Eulacestoma nigropectus. The sequence goes on from VZTE01002323.1 coordinate 1,823,629, forward strand.
CTGCTTAGTGTATTAATCTTTTCATTTTGTACTTGCAATGTATTGGAGAGGACAGATGTTTTTTGAGGTATGTATTGTAATTAACTTTTTTTAGCTCTGAATTAATATTTGTCAAAGGAAAAAAGCAACCAAAAGACTTTAAAGACTATTTGTGTCTGCTAGAGTGCTTTTTGTAGTGTATTTGAGGTTTTCAAAACATTCCTAGCAGTAGGTGTTTCCACACTTGTGGGCCAGCAATTCCTCATCTGAGAAGAATCCTAAGGTTTTGGAGGTAACAAGTCAGGTGTAAAAAGAGAAGTATTACCATGTGAGAAACAATATGAAGTTAAATTGGAATTTTTTAAATGGAAACCATATTTAAGATATAAAATAAAAGTTGTTGTTATCATTTTTAGTATTATTACTGCTGTGAAATAACCAATGAGAAAATATAATGAATTTGTGTAGAAACTAATAAGTATTTAGAACTTTGTGAACTTAGTCTCTATTTTACTACATTTCACTCTGTCTTAATCTTATTTTTAGGTTTCCTATACAATTATTCTGGAAATAGGTGTTTCAGAAAATGAGATAAACAATCCATAAATGAAAAGGTATTTTTTTTAGATTCCTAAGAAGGATGTCCAATTTTAGAAAGAGAATGCATGTATTAGAGGTATGCTTTTTTTTTTCCTTTTAATTTATACTTTTAAACAACTTTTTTTAAAGATGGCAATGGAAATGGAGGCAGTTACTGTAAGGAGAAAATATTATCGAATGTAGACAGTAAGTAAGCTTGAAAGTATCATGGAAATCAGTGTCACACAAAGTACAGCTAAGAAATACTGTGCACCCTCAGGCTTCATTTTCTGTGGCCTAGAGAGACTCACCTGGGACCAGAATTTCATATCTCACAATAATATCTCAGCTAAACCAGCTTTTTTGACCTGCTGTGTTTGAAAATGGGAACTCAGATGAGATGCTGGTTGTTAATCACTGTCTTTGCCCTTGGAATATTAAATAAAATGCAACGGAGGAAAGAGAAGGCGGAAGAGGGAGGAAGAAAGCAATGGAAGACATCTGTTCATTATAGTCTCATAAACAAGAAGGAAAAAAATATTTAATAGATTTATCACCAGAAGTGCCAGAAACAGAAATGAGATTGATTTACTCTAGCAACTGAATCTTATTTTGGCTTCAAACAAAACAACACAGGGAATCTAAAATATGTGTGTATTTCATATGAGAACAAATGAACAAAAACTCCAGGTCCCAAATAGTTCAATGACCTATGTTTAAGTATTAAGGTTACAAAGTTAAAACCAGAATGTCCACATATACAAAAGTGAGGTTCCCCCTTACATCCCATATTCAGTTATCTAGTTTTACAAAAAAAATGTGGCGTGACTAACAATATTTTCCTTAAAAACTAAAAATATTTTTCTTTTATTTCGAAAGTGGATTGGGTTTTTAGTGTGTACATATAAGTTATAACTTGAAAAAAAATTCCTGAAGGTCCATTTACAAAAAAAGTATCTTTTTCCAAATTCTAAATTCAGAAATTAATAATGAAAGAAACTTCATCACAATATTTAATAAAAGTCAAGAAAATAAATAGAAAATCCAAGAGCAGAAATAGACCACTATATTCTAAAGTTTGCTAATTATTTTTGTGCATTAAATAACCTCAATCTGCCTGGGATAGCCAGGTAACCCTGTTCTCCCACAGAACTTGATCAACACTGTGAAGAGTAACAAAGAGAGAATTGATGATGTAATATATTTAACAAGAAATAAACTAAAAGGAACAAGATTATCCCAAACATAATTTTTCACTTATAATTTTAGTCAGGAGTTTAGAAAAAATTTTGTCTACCTTCAATAACTTTTGAACCTTTTGTAACTGCCCTGTTTGTCTCTTTGCTACTGTATTTCCAGTGTTCCTAAACCTGCTGTACCAAAGCTGTGAACGACTATTGTAAATGCAAGTTTAATCCATAATGTGATATGCTTTATTTCCGTTCTAGAAGAGCCACCACAAAACCGTCTCTTCTCATTAGCAGGTGTATTCAAAGAATAGGCAGCTTCCACAGCCTCAATAACTGTAGGTTTCACTCATTTGACTTCTTTGAATATAGGATCAGCTCTTAAGGGGACTCTAAATTTGATACATTCCTTCCCATACAGCCTTGTTATATATATAGCACTTTTGCTGTGGGTTTTCATCAGCATTTTAGCATACAAAAGAAAAAGAAAAAGAATTTCAGTTACATCATGATAGAGATTAAAATATTTAATGGCAAAATTTTAGGGTGTGAGAGAAATCAAATTCATTGTCACATTACACAGTGGTTCACTGAGATCACAGAAGGGTAAAAACTAAAAATCATTGAAGAAAATGAACAGGTCTTTAACTCTGCCTTTTGAAGTATCACCATTTACACTGTTCTATGAACTGCATAACTCTCTAGTTGCAAGTTTGTTTACCTCTGAAGTGCACTATAACAGTCAAACATCTTTGGGAAGAAAAAGGAAAAAGAAAATGTAAATTTTATGCTTAGTGTTAAGCTGGAAACAGAAAAGAGGAATATCATTTTAGTACCAGTACTTCTATATCCTGGATAAGAGACAATGACTCAATCCTGAAGAACTTTATCTTCAACAAGGAGCTTGAGATTTTAGTTTTAATCAGCAAAGTGCTTCTGAGGAAAGTTTCTCAGTTCTCCCCACTTGACATTTCTTGATTCAGAACTCATGGCCATCTCAAAGTATAAAACTCTTTTGCATGCAGAGGAGACAAACACTCCCAAATACCCTCCAACTGCTGATGGAGGTTCAGCTGACAGCAACCAATTAGAGCTAGCCTGAGGTGAACTCCCCCAAAATGTGCTTGGTGTGGACACTGGCTCTTCATGAGCTCTACAGACCTGATCCTGTTGTCCTGTACTGCTTCCAGACAGTCTCCTTCTCTTAGGTGAGCTCCAGCTCCAGCCCAAGGCAATGAAGTGACCCTCATACCCAATTCTTTCCACTTGTCTTCTCTGGCAGCTTATTTTCATCTCTTCAATTGCTGTGTTAAAAGTCAGCTTCTCCAAGGGTTGTTCTCTCTGCTCAGTTTCTCGTCTCTTAACAAGACTGCTTGACAGATGTCTGCCTCTCTTGAGATATTTACTTAAAAAACCTACATAACTTTTGTATTTATATCAGTCATAGAAACTGAAAACATAAATAACAAATTAATAACCATGACTTAGAAGTTGTGCACTCGTTTAAATTTTCATAGTTCCTCCTTATTTTTTCCCCTCTTTTGGGAAAATGAAGTGGAAGAGAGAGAAAGGAAGAGAAATATGTCTTTATGTGTGTAAAGACCACTTTACTACCATGAAAATAAAAATAAACATTAAAAAAGGGAAATTAGTTAAAATACATGCTTTCTTTTAATGTTTACCTGAAAGTAGAAAAGACTGGGTAAAACCCTGAAAATAATGACAATAATAATAATAATTTTAAAAAAGTGTCATTTAAAATGAATTAGCTGTTATGGGGTTTATGTATTTATTTATACTTTCATGCTAAGTATAAAAAAAATTACTGAGTTTTCTTCACATGTTCAACAAATTGTTTATTCATTTCAGTGAATAAAATGAAGCTGAAAGAATATGAACTGTTTGCGCTTTTTTCCTCTTTTCGTCTTGCTATTTCCTGCCTTCAGAAACAATGTTCGGCAGACCAATTATCAGTGATTCAGATTCTCTATGCAAAATGCACAAGATAAAACTGAATTCAAATTATCAGCTAACCTTTTCTCAGATAGATTTTGGTACCTGTAAACTTTTCCATCAGGAAACAAAAGGAACGTTGTGCTATTCTGTGCTCCTACTGTTGAAAATGCTCGTTAGCTTGAAAGATCAACAAGTTTTCACAGATCTGAACACAGAACTTGTAAATTCTTCTGTAGTCTGTGGTGAAAGTCTGAGCCCTTTGTTTGGCCTTGAATTGAAGCCAAATCCACAAGCTCTTCATACACTTAGAATTCTGTTGTTACTCTAGAAAGGAGGAAAAAAAAAGCATTTGAGCTGTAAATGTGCAATCAATAGTTTTTTCTGTCACTGGGGAGAACTAGAGTGATGTTTCTGCTATGTCCTTGAACTGGAATGCTATGTCATCAAGTGCATCTGTTACTCTTCATCAGGTAGTCATTTGGCTTAAGCTTAAACTGGTAAACTTCTGAATTGATTCAGGACACCTTTTAAGACTTGTAACACTCATTCCTGGTTTTATAAATCCCCATATATGAAGAAAAAGTCTTAATGTTTTCACTGCCTATGTGTTTTCAATGAATTTTGTGTTTTACTTGTTTCATTGCCTCTGTTCATGCTTGATCATTGGCCTTTTGAATGACTTCTTTTTGATGAAACTTGAAAACTAAAGAGAAATGAATGTTTTTAGTGTTCATATTTTTGTTCCCTGAGAAAGCTGAAACACTTAACATCTCTGTGATTTTGCTTCATGTTGACTTTTCACAATATTAAACTCAAATATGTGATACCACCTTTTAAAACAGAAATTTTTTTCCATTTAGACCCTGAAAAATGACACATGCTCGAGTTCTGCCATGCTTAATATATAAATCCAAGATAGTGTGGATGGGAGTAGACGAGTTTTATTGACACCACAGGACTTGAGAATATTAAAGGAAAACCAAGTGGATTTCCCTTTGAGAGGAGGGTACTTGAGAAATCCTGTAAATGAAACAGCAGCAGACAGGGAAAAAGAGCTAATAAGAAAACCATAGAAGAGATTAAAACCAGGAACAAATGAAAGTATGTTTCCTGCCTTTTGCACTGCTGTTGGCTCAGAAGGATGAATGAATGAAAAAAAAAATTGTATGTTGTTATTAGCCTGTTTTCTATATTCTGACATCAGTCTTCCAGGTGCAAGAATAAAGGAGACGAAACACTCAGTTCTACCTCCTTATATCCAAGGGTGTAAGGTACTGTTTTAACACTACCTTCAACAAAGACCTATGGACTCTTTATCTTTTCATGAAAGAGCCTCTGACCAGACAGCATGCGCAGAATGAGGTTCTGAATTACACTTGAATTTAATATCTAAAAAATTTCTTTTATAAGCTTAGTACATAAGCTTAAGCATTAGTGAAAGAAACAAATGAGGTATGAAAAGCAAAGTTCTCGAAGTGGAACACACTATCGAACACACTATCCAGAGTCAGTGTGTTCCTGCTTTGGTTGTGACTATCCTTGCAGATAAGGTTTTCAGTAGTACTTGCAATGGTGTGGATCCTCACCTAAAAAACGAAAAAAAATTACATTGAGAATTAATAAAATTAAAACATTAATCCAATTTTACACTGGTCATTAAATAAATTTCATATTTATACCGGCTTCTATCTGTCATCTACCTCTCAATATTTAGATACCAACATTTAAAAGAAATGAAATTACAATCTTACAGTTGAAGCATGATTTGGAGTAGTATGTTCTGCCAGGACAGCTGCCCAGCAGAGGCTCTTCCCCAGCCTATATTGAACACAAACTTCAAAAACTGTCTTCCAGTAATCTGGATATTTGCACCATGGCTCGAGAGACAATCAGTGTGGCCTTAGTGCAAACTTGAAACGACTATAGAAATTATGATAATGTTTTTTTGATAGTTGGTAATTAAAGTAGTGCACATTTCTTTCTCTGTTGCTACACATTTCTTTAAAGATTAAGTGAATGTTAACTTTTTTCTTTTAACTGCCTGGTCAAGTAATTTTATTCCTTCACAGTGGGAGGATTTTGAAATGGTTATCCATACTTTATCCTTTATGTGACCCTGGCTAGTGGGGTTTGAGTGCCTGATCTGTGCTGTCTTCAAAAAAAGTAAAGCTACCTGTCTCATCATGTGGGGGTCATCCTGGCTTTAGAATCAGTGACAACTTCGTGACCTAGGTCACTGATTTCTCCTGAAATGAAACTGTGGCTACCAGTAATGGAAATCTATCCTCCTCTTTTTGTTTAGTAGTTCCACTGGTAATAAAAATTGCACAACAATTAAAAGCAATGATTGTATCTGCTGTGCTCTGCATGGGTACCTCTTCATGCATTAGTAATACAGGTATTCAATAAAATCCTCATCTGCTTTCAGCTGACAATTGTGTAACTTTTCTTTACACAGAGGCTCATGTTCTTTTTGCAGTATGACAAAGCCTAATGGAGGTGTTGTGAAATGCTTTCATTGAAGATCTTTAATTATAGATGTCCTGCATGACAAGTTCTTCTTTAGCATATGTTTCTTCACTCCAAGAACATCAGTTTAAGTCAGTGATCAAAGTGTAGTTGAGGGAAAATCAGTATATTAATAAATCCAACCTTGCTCTCCATGAACTTCCCCTGAAACTTAGCCCCAGCTCATCTGACTCAATCAGCACATTAAAAGGTGCCATTCATACCAGGTACAGTGTGTTGAACCAAGCTGGTATAGCTTGGCTACTATTCAGTGTTTCTCATGTGACAATTCCTGCAAGAAACCACATTGTCTTCTGTGGAGAAAAGGTCACTGATCGTCTTGAAATTTACAAATTTCAGTTCAAATATTTTGTATTGAATATGTACTTATTTGGCTATTTGCAATCCACTTATCTTTCAAAGACTAAAAATGTGCTTTTAAAAGATATAATTTCTGAAAATCTTTTTTACAGTTTTCATACAACTATATTTAAATGAATGTAAAGTCAGCATAGCTGTTTTTACAGCATTTAGAAAGTTAAATCTTGAGTGTAGACACATTGAAAAAATGTTTCAGCTGTGCTTACTCCAAGTGAAAATATTAAGTTACTATGTTTGATTGAACTAGGTAAATTGCGACTTAAATGGATGGCATATAAATCTGCATTCATGCCTTACATTGCCAGAGCACAGGTGATATGTGTGAAAATGAGAGAATTCTGTTTTATTGAGTATTCATATCACTTGAGTGACAAAATTGTTTTGAGGTACTATTAAATTGCCTCTGCTTGTTTGCATACACAAGGTATCAATTCTAAAGTGAAAAGGAACAAACATCCTCTTAAATATGGATATGACTACTTTACACATTAGAAAGGTTGTATAGGGAACGATGGGAAATAATTACAGATGCAAAATACATGCTGGAACACTTTATTACGTAACACGGCTGAGCTTACATGTGGTTAGAAACTGATCTCAGTTTGGGAATTGTTTTGGGTTTTGTTTCCATTACCTTGCAGCTTGTAGTGCTGACAGTGAGCTTTGCAGAATGTCATAAAAGGTCAGTGGTGGAGCTAGCCCTCAGCTATAACTGTATCTTAACTATGATGTAGAGGGTATAGAAACATATAAATACAATTTTTTTGTGGCAATATTATTTTATTACTTCCCTGGCTATTAAAGTCAATGTATTGCCTACAGATGCTTACAATTTGCAACTCACAAGCTGTATGTGAGGCATTCACTAAATATAGTGGTTTGGAAGTTCTTGTATGCTTGTTATATGCCTCAAAATCCACAGACATACTGAACTCCTCCAAGAGTCTGAGTTCCTTACATCAGTCCAGCTAAAGACTCAAGTTTTGAAGCCCCAGGTTGGATCATGACAAATCCTTGAATGATACTGAGACAGTGTTCTCTACATGCTGCATCTGTGGGATATACATTCTGTCCTGAACAGTGTCAGCTAGACAGTAAAGGAACCAAAATGAACTCTCAATGCAAATTTATTTTTTATTTAATTTATATGCTTCAGTTTCAGCACAATTACGTTTAAGTCTTTGCCAACAAAGCACTTGAATAGTAAAAGTTGCAAAGCAGTTACAAAAAAAAGATTATTTCTTATTTATCCAGTTAAATTCTTACAGGAATTTTGTGAAGTCACAGGTATAAAAAGCCCTCCTACTTATTGATCACATTTGTATAAATTAATCACAGATTTATATGGCAACAAAACATTAGGAGGTTTAATATTATATTATGAAATCTGAAATCAATTAAGGTGGCAAAGATGGTTTTATTTTCTTAAACAGCAGAGATTATCCTTATTTGGTATAAATTGTTACTGCTCTACTGACTTAAGCAGACATATCCAGATTTAAAAAACTGATGCCGTGAACTAACATGCTAAAAGACCAGATACCTATTTTAACTTTAGCAGGATGTATTCCATCTTGTCATTAAGAGACAGCTTGAAAGATAGCTTTACTGTCCAATGGAAATTCCAGTAACATAATTTTTAATAATGTTTCTAACAAAATAGAGAGCTGAGAAAATCAAGCCTTTTGACAGATTAAAAGGCTGTGAGAAAATTCAAATCAGAAATGCTGAGATATTTATTTGCAATATTTTTTATTTACACAGCATTTTTCTTCATGCTTCAGCTGAAACACTTTCAAAAAAACAGACGTAATATCCTCAGGAACAAGTATATGTGGTCAAGGGCAACTGTTCAATTTTGGGTGGGAATATGAGTAAACTGGAGGAGGTCCAAAGGGCAATTTCTTTTACAAGATCCTAAAGAGACTTTAGCACTTATGAGGGTTTTTTTTTTTTTTTGTTTGGTTGGGGTTTTTTTCTCTCTTTTGTTTTTTAAGCTCAGGCTATTTTCCCTTTCTACGTGAAACACAGTTTGCAAACTTAAGCTTGGGCCTTAAGTCTTAATGACTTTATTACTTCTTTGTCCATTCATTTCCTTTTATGCACATTTTATTTCTGAATCCTTTACGTTTTGCACCTCTTCACCGGGAACTTTAGGAAAGAACTATTCCATTTCATCTAATTTTCTTTTTCAACTCTTTTAAGAAGAGATGAAGATGTAAAGAAGGAAAGAATTGTCATTATAATGACAAAAGCTAACTAGTCACAAATGACTGGCTCATGCGAAAGGTTCATAAGAGAAAAAGACAGGTTCAGCTGACTTTTTTTTTGTTATCCCTTCTTCAAGACAGTTTATTCTAATTTAGATAAAGAATATATGAGGTTTACAGAAGCTGGAAGTGCAGTTGGTGTTGGGGTTACCAAATGTGGTGTAAATGGGGGGTTGTAGACAATGCAGTTTATCAGACCTCTTGAACCCATTGATTAAAATCTCATGCATTTTCCACAGATAATTATTTTGTGTCCTGTACTGACAATAGCCTTCAGTTTGATCACTGTGTTGGTTCAGTCCACCCTGTTTAACCAGAAAAAAATTTAAATATTTGATCTAATCAAGTTTTCTAGACTCTGTATAAGGGATGCAGAGACATATATCTCCAGAGGTGAAATCATACGAAACCTAGGTGGAGTGTCTAAAACTTGTACTTTTGGATGCTTTTTAGTTGAAATAACAATGAAAGCCATTTCTAACTTACATAAATCTACAGTTGGATAGGTGAGCACCTATACTGATTACATGCAGGAATTACCAGCTAATGCTGCAAAAAAAGAAATTAAACATTATTTGATTGTTTTCAAGAGAAAATGTCCTTTGTTAACTTCTTCAGATGCCACACTTCTCTCCTGATCCTCTTTGTCCCAAATAAGGAGACAGGAGAATGCTAGCATTTCACATTTCCCATGAAATATACATAATATATATGAAATTTATGCTGTGTTTTGCATTTGAAGAAAAAGATGAATTAAAGTAATTATTCAAAGTCAACTTTTAGTGACATACTTTACAGAATTATGGTTAGTCATCACAATGCTTATGTTTCTCTGAGTAGATTTTTTTTTCTAAGACAAATCTAGTTGAGTCATAGTTGTATACTTCTGGTGAATTAGTGAATTTAAGGTAGTTTGATTACCTTTACTACATATTTTGTTTGTTGGAATGGATTTCAGCTGTAAATTTTGAAATGAATAATTGTAAAAATCTATCCTCTTAATTCTTGATATGGTTTTAGTTTGATAGTTTCATTTTTCACTCTTGTGTGTACTGTACCAGTATGCTTGCTTTACAAAAAAAACACTTCATATCTTTCCTCATTTTTACATCAGTATAGACCCAGTGAACCTAGGAGAGAGATATTTTGGCTCTAAAGAAGTGAAAAAAAAAAAACAACTTCTTGTTTTGATGCCAGAATTTTAATCTTTGAACTTCATTCAGCATGTTTCACTAGGAAGTCAGATCTCTCTGTGTCTTCTGTATTTCTAGTGTTTTGTTGTAAACAGTATCATCCTCATATGCCCCGACAGTCTTCAGCACCAAGTCCAAACATCTGAAAGAACAAGTACTTTATATTCTGCATGTTTTATTGTGTTTTTTATATTTCTCATGTCTGATAGTTCTATTAAAACTAATGTCTTAACTTCAAAGGAAAAAAAAGTTATTTTAATAACATTTAGAATGGATAATTAGCTTACTTAGCACCACAATATTAGGAAATTTGATGAGTGATTTGTTTGTATGTGTTGATTACAAATTTAAATATTTTTCTTTGCAGCTTAAATACTTTATTAAAGCTACTCTACATTTTTTCCAAGTTTCATTTTATTTAGTTTGATGAGAAATTATTACTTCTAATACACTTGCAAAATATTGTCATTACATACATGATGAAAATATTCTATTCTGCTTTGATGTAACATTTGATTCCTCAATTGAAGAATCACTATCTAAATGTGTGAAACTATATGTATTTCATGCAAATACAGACAAGAAAGAAGGATTTGCTGTCTAAATGCAATAAAAACATGCTTACCTATTTTACACATAAAAGCATTAGCACAGATTAGTATTTAAATTGTTTGGATCTGATTTACAGGGAATTGTGTGCAAGAAAGCTTTAATGATTTAATGATACACCTTTTCCATTACCAACTTTTTTCCTTGGCAACTGTGTTCTGTACATGCATGACAAACTCTAGTGTATGTATTCATGATAAAGTGCTTATACACATGAAATCCTAAAGCCTCCTGAAAATTAGGTCAATGTGAACAAACAAATGCTGACTGTTACACAGGTTAAACCCTCTGACACATTTCTCTGAAGAAGAATGTGGGAAATAATATGGGAAAAACTGCAAATGTCTTCAGATCCTTCTTTGTGTATATACTTTCTCTTTTCCCCTTTTAAAAACTTGTTAAATAGATTTTTTTGTTTTCCACGGAAGACACCGACAGTGTGCTTTTAAATCTAAAAATAGAGGTCTCCTATGAGCAGTGGTTTCCTTTTACACTCTCCTGCAGTCTCTGCTTCTTCTTGCATTCCCCTTCCCTTCCTTCATAGTTGTGAAAAGTCTCAGAGAGAGTGCTTTCAGTATTTTTATTTTTCCTTGATATAATCAATACTTTTCACAAAGCTGATTCCTCTTGCCTTTTTATTTTTTTTCTTCTACCTTTTTCTACTTCTATTTCATTTCATTCAGCCAACAGCAGAATACCTTTCCCCTTGTGTTCAGTCAGCTTACTGCAGGCCAGTAACGCTGGTCCATCAATGTCCTGGATCTCTGACAACATTGTAACAAGTTGCTCTCTTACAGAGTTCACAGGGGAGAGAAAAACCTCTTGCCCTAAAAAGACCAAAAAGGCTTTCAAAAGCCAAAGTAAATCTTTTATATGAAAAAGAATGACAATAGACACATTTTAAAAATTGAGAATACTCATCAGAAAGCAAAGGCTCCCAAATAAATATTGCTCTGCCTGCTGTGGCCTTGCAGGACAAGTTCTTGCTTCCAGGTCTGCTTTCATTCAACTCAGTGGCTTTCTGAGCTGTGGCAAAGTCTACATAATTTCTTCAGTCTCTAGGATGCCTCTTTTATTGTCAGTCTTGGCAATGTTTTTGGCCCCTTTTCCTCTCAGAAGTATCTTTTTCTGTGTTGCACAGTCTAAGCTTTTCAAGACTCTCAGCCTTCTCTTCCTGGAGAGTAAGTTGCTCAGAGGATGAGTAGAATCAATCCTTGGCATCAAATGCCATCTAACAGAGTATCATAGACTCATAAAACCTGCTGAGTTGGAAGGGAGCCAGTTGTTTCCTTTTTTAATGAGGTACATGACAGAAATGAAGACTTATCAACCCCGTGTCCAGTACAAATCCAAGATACAGCCCCATACTAGCCACTGTGAAGATAATTAACTCAACCCCAGCCAAAAGCAGCACATTGAATCTTCTGCAGAAGTCTTACATTAACCTGTGGTATGTAACATGAATCTTAGTGCACACTGAAGTTTGTGCTGCTGTTTCACCAGTGTTGTTCTCCACATCAGCTGCTGGCATGTTACACATCAACAGCGCTATATCTTCATCACATAGTTGATCGTAACTAGCCTATGAGAAGTAGAGAGTCATTCTTATGGTCCGTCAAGTAACTTCATCCACAGCTGTCCTTCACTAGGCTCTGTATGGGTCCTTTTGGTGTGTTAGAATGAATAGATTCACAGGTTTCTCTCCTTGGTCTCACAAAAAGCTGCTCTCAGTGATAGTGGTAGGAAGAAAATATTTTTAAAATGTAACTTCTAACTGCAACATTTGCTATTAATGCAGACATTTTTAAGAATGAATGAAAGCAGCACCTGGTAGGTAGCAAGAGCATTTTCAGATCTGAAAACTGTCAGAAAGTTTCTAATAAATGCAGTTTTTATTTTTTTTTTTTTCAATCACTTGATTATCCATAAATATGCTCTTTGCCAGAATATATGTCTGGCTGGTCTCACTTCATGGCCTATACCAGTCATCGTCACACGGTCTAAATCAATCCAGAAGAAGGAAAGTCTCAGACAGGAAAATACAGTGCAGGAATTTGTTGTGGGATGCTTGGGAAGATTACCAGCTGCCAGGCAAAATAGTCTGATTTCTACAAGCAAGGGAGGCAAGTTGCCAACTCATCCCAATGCAAAAACCAAGCTCCAGCCTATTCTTTTGCTCTGTGTCCTCTACTGATTATACAGTGCAGCAAAGCACTGGCTAAATGCTTTGCTGTAAGCAACCACTAAATGTTACATCATTGCAGATATGATCAAGCTGAATTGATTTGCCCATGATTTATTAATTCATAGTCAGTAAATATCATAATCATTCTCGAGTAGAATGCTCGGCTTTGCATCATGAAGCAGTCTAAAAGTATATGAACTAGATTCTTTTCACTGAAATTAGATGGAAGCATGCTGAAGAAGCTCACCTAGTATTTTCCAGATGGTAAAAGGCATTTTTACCATTAAATTTAGCTAGGATTAGAACAAAATAAAAGCTTAAAATGCATAAAGTGTGGATTTTTGGTCCTGACTCCAGCTGTTTGTTTGAAAGAGCTACTTCGTTTGCACCACAGGACTGCCTAATGGAGACATTTCAGCTTCATTTTAATTAGAATACACTGGAACAGAATACATTTCTACTCTTGAAAATTTTACGTCTAATAATGCATATCAGCTGTTCTAATATTTCTTCCAAGATATTGTCTAAGGGCTTCTGATCTATAAGTATTTGGCTGTTTTTACCCCATTAGAACATTAACACAGCATTGGTTCTGTTCACCATTTAAGGCTACACTAAGCATGGAAAGAGTGTTGTTTAGGCCAGCCCTATGAAAGTTTTGGTCAAACTGCTTACCTCTATTCTGTTACAGCTGTTGCTGAATCCCCAGTCTGTTTTTCAGTCGTGTTAAAAATGCAGAAGGGCTCTGGACTAGAGAGAGCTAATCCAAGAGCTTGCTAAGGACACAGCTCTGCCTTTTGGTTAGTCAGAAGCCAAAAAGTAGCTAGTAGACATGGGAGGGTCCGTAAGTATCGTACATTTATTTAGGGCAAACTGTAGGTGGCTCAGAGTAACCTGGGTGCATTGTGTTATGAAGGGGGCGCATAAGGCCAATGGTGCCAAATAGAAAAGGAAAGGGAACACAGGACACAAATCTGTGTGAAACCAGCAGTCACTAGTTTCACAAACTCAGAAAATAGCTTTTAAGAGAGAAATTAAAAATTTCTCTTCCTCGGGTTTCTAATATGATTATACAGGCCACTTAGGAAATTCCTTTTACATTCCAGTAGCTGAATTTAAAACTCATCTCTGAGGTTTTATTCCTCTTCTGGTATTAGTTCAAAGTAATTCACCCGAAATAATCTGTCATCTTTAGACTTGATCTCTTCTGTTGAACTTAGGCACCTACCATGAGAGTTTCACTCTCTTGCTCTACAAAAATTGCTTCCTGTTAGTGTTTCTCGAGTAGGGCAGTCTATCTTCTCCATAATCACTGTATTTCCAGAAGTGATAGTTTACAAGGAAGGTTCATCACCTGACTTCATTTGGTATTTGTTTCTATTTGTCCTTTTAGTTTTGCTTGTCAAGAAAAATTATCCCTGGACATGTTCTAAAGTTGCCCTACAGGGAATCAGGAAATTCATTGCCTTAGCTTGGTAGAATTCTTTTTAATTTATAGAATTTAATCAGCTGATTCTTCCTTAGATTTACCAATCTCTGCTGTTTCCAGCTCATGTAAGTAACATTTAAAAGTTTCATAGTCAAGATGTCTGTATTGTATACTCAAGTGTTAAGCCTGATTATCAAGGGATGCAGAAAGTTGTATAAATACCCTGAGTAGCTGGTTTCTAATAATTTTTTAATGTCAAAACATTACCAGGAAGGATGATATTTGACCATATACTGTCTGCTAACAAGTCACATATTTTTTCAGCTGCTGTCCACCTTTCTGTTTGGAGCAAAGAAACATCAGACAGGTTTCTCAGGAACAAGAAAGTAAAGTAATTGGAAGAAAATCTGTGCTGACTTATAGCAATAGTTTGTTCCCTCATTAGAACTGGTATAGCTTGTAATAATCTCCAAAATGTTCAGATTATTCTTTGGACGATTAACGAGTTAGGGAATGGAAAATCAGAGCTTTCTTCTGCACCATCCAATGAAAACTACATTATGTGTCTAAGATTTTGTATATTCTGGACATGAATATACATATACATGAAGATACATGTACTTGTGTGGAGACAGAGAGAGACAGAGAGTACACACAGAGAATGCAATAAGTGATGTTTTTAAATTTCTGTCTCTTCATACAGGCATCTTAAACATTCAGGCATTGAGCTACATTAAGCACTAGGACAATGTAGCCTGACAGCACCTCAGCTGAAATACAGGTATTTTTTAATGATTGTTTCTCCTGTCTGGTGTAATCTTACTTGATACTTTCAACAACACTTTAAGGACCCTTTTGTAGAAGTTTCAAATCTTGCATCTGGGTAACTTACTGAAAATGTAACCTGACAGTGAAGTGGAATCTGTCTTTGCTTCTTTTCGTAAAGGGATCAATAGCACTTTACACCTAATCTTTATTTCAGCTTTTAGGCTTTCAATGCATCATTTGCTCCCTTTTGACACATAGGGAGAAAAAAAGCGCTACAAAACAACAATATAATTTTTCCTTCAATATAATTGACAGGAAACTTTTTCTCTAGCTCTGTGGAAAGAAAAATCTAAGAGTTAGGGTCACAGAAAACATTTATTTTGTTTCTCAGAAGAGTGGGCAAAGGAAATGACTTTTCAATCAATATAAAGCTAGTCAGTCAGAGAAAAAGACAAAAAACCCACAAAAAAATGGTACAGAGGAAATTGAAGGGCCTTTTGCACTCTGTGCACAGGGTTGAAGGAAGTGTTTTCCCTAGACTATGCATGAGCAACTGCTCTGCTAGTTGGCATCCCCCATCTAAATCATCAGGAGCCAACATGGGGAGAAAGGGAGACAAAAGATGTTGTGGGTCATTGAGTCAACCAGGCTTGTCATCATTAAAGACTTGTGTTTAGGGTCTCCCTCTGTTCCTGCATGCCACCCTGACGACAGTGGAAGGGATGCTTGACATTTGAACTACGAAAGGAAGTCATGGTCTGGGAATTTTTGTCAAATGGAGGAGTCATAAAGAATATTTTATTCAAACATATTCTAGCTTTCCACTAGACCTGTTAGAGAGTGCATTTTTTTTTTTTTTTTTTTTTAATTTTGTGAATGTTTACACGAGGATTGGAATGTCTCTAATTATTCACATTACAAACATACCTAGATGGACCTCTCAGTTACTTAGCACACTTTGGCAGTTTTGCAACACAATGAAACCAATGAAAAACTGTTGAGTTCAGGATAGCAAAGTCAGAAGTTTCCTCATAATTAGGAACAAACTTGAAGGTGAGAAGGAGCCAGTAAGTACTATTTCTGCAGAAGACAACTAGCAGAGCATATTATCTGGTGCAGCAAACACTATCCAACTCCTGAACTGTGTGGTGTTTCTTAGCTCCTTTTAGGTTTTAGTTTATTATTTTCTAATACAAGAAAGCCAAAGAACTAAATCAAAGAATACAGATGAGAAATTGCACAGCACCATGGCAGCTATGTGAGAAAAGAAATGATGCTAGAGACAAAAGAGAGAATCTCTGTCACTGCCAAAGCAATATAACTAGCATTTTTTTAATACTTGAATTTTTATGTTATTATTATTTTACTTATATGGTAATAAGAATCCAAGGCATTGAAATTTATAGGGTCAATTTTGTATCTTTCACATATTTCTCTGTGATAAAGATGGTATCCAACTCTCTTTCCTGGAGGACTGCTTCATTTCCCCAGTAGTCAGGCTTGAAATTCATAATGACAAGGGTTTGGAATTACAGAATTTTGCATAAATTGGCTTGCTTTAAAGTATGACATGCTTGTTTTTCCCCCAGATGTTGAAGTAATCTATCAGTTCTTCATACAGCTTCATCTCTACCTTACAGATATTAGTCAATTTTCACCTTTCAGGAGTTGGGCTAAGTTCAGTCCAGGGCAGTTATACCATTCTCTAACCAAGATATCTGTGTAAGTCTAACCATTCAGATGGACTGTGCTTCTGGACCTCTCCACCACAGTTTACACTTTTTCACTGCCTAGCCTACAGATGTGGTGTCAACTATAGACGGACTATGTGGACTGCTCACTGCTACGGTTCAACAGAATGCTGCACACCTCCCCTACATGTCCTTTAAATGACAACTTCTCCGGCTGTATGGCACCATCTCTCAGTGCACAGAGGGTGGAAAGAAAGCTTTTATAAAATTCTCTGCATAACAATACCTTTTCCTTCATGGAGAAAAACGTTTGTTCCTTTTTACTTCTCATAAGCTAATAGGAAGGTAATTTGTAAGCAGCCACGTAAGAGTATCCACTGAAATCCATCTCAGCTGGTGCTTCCTATACACACTGAACAATGATTTAAACTTCCGTATTATAGTTAGAGTCTAGAAATATGGATGGCTGCTTAAAGCAACTTTGTGAAGAGAGAAAGGAAACACTGTACACCTCAAAAGGTGTGGGTTTTTTCAGTTACCTTAGTTAATTGGAAAACTTATGAAAGTTCAGGAAAAGGTTACACAAACACTGATTAACCCTCTATCCACTCGCAGGACATTATGTCCTGGATTAATTTGCTGAGAAAGACTGAATGAAACCTCAGAGAGTTTACCCAATTTTACTTAATCTATGAAGTAGAACTGAAGAATTCCAGATAAGATACAAGTAAGAGCATGAACTAATATAGATTTTAAAATGGGAATGAAGAATATGACCTAGAAGGGGCAAAATTAAGAATATTTATACCAGTATTTCAGGATAAATGCTTACCATTATGCAGACTTTCTAGCTTAATGCAAAATCAGATAAAAGGTGTAATTTGGAATACATTGCTAAGAAAGAGTCAAGAGGTTAAACAATGCAGTTAATAAATGTAAATAAGCACATCAAGAAGACTGAAGTTCAGTTTATGAATCCTGATTTAAGAAAATACCTAATGGGGACATGCTATAGTGATGACCAATTCTTGAAGCTCATCATCTATCAAAACTGGTTAAAACTCTTAATATCAGACACCCTAACCAATAGGGCAATGCCAGAAATACAAGAACCTGTTGCCCACCCGCACAGAAAACCAAAGTTATTAGGTGCTCAAATTCTTTAAAACTCAGGTGTTTAATAGAAGAATCAAATCCAAGGCTGAAGTATTGCAGGATTGTCACAAATGATCTACAACACTTATATCTCCCCCGCCTTCACAATGGACTCCCAGGCAGGGGAGAAAGTAGGTCAGAAATGTTCTGCCTAAATCCAGAAAAACTGCAACAGCCAAGAACAGAGCTTTTCAGCCTGGAAAGGAAAGGTGGGGCAGGGAGTACATACTCTTCATGTTCATATGTTTCAGTTCATCCTCAAAAGAGAAAGAGTTGAAAGTTTAGATATTAGATTGGACATTAGATTTTCTGTTCTTTGACTAGATTTCCAACAAAGTCCTATTGTGAGTTATGAAGAGATGAATGTCATTATACAAACCTGCAAAGCACCAGGGCATTGAAAATCCAGTATTATTGGGAACTAGTAGCAGTTTACATTCCCTATTCTATTACACTCCCTGTTGATCAGAGACCTTCAGCCTGTTCTTGAGCTCTTGAGCCAGCACTTCGCAGTTCCTCTTTGACTCTTCCCTGGCCACGGGGTTTGGTGGAGAGCACAGGAGCTGCTCAGGAGGACCCTGTCCAAGCTACACAGGAAGGAACACTCCATCCATCAAGAACTTTTGCATTGTTTCTGCCCGTTGACATACATTTTCTTCCACTGCCATTTTCCACCCACCATAGCAGATAATACATTATCAATCTGAAAGGTTTCTTAAAGGGCTGCAGTCTAACTTTCTTCTATGAGCACAAACCGCAGCACTAACTATAGGAGCACACAGAATGGAGAAATAATTTCTGCAGAAAGAAAAAGTCTCCCCAAATGAATTTTCATAAATAACATTTTGTTTCATTCAAGTATAGGTGCTAGATTTCATTTTGTCTATGTCCAGGTACTTGACAACTGCAGACACAGATTCTTCTGTGTGCGTAAAAAGATGCTTTTTTAATAAAATGCATCTTTTTATTTTTACTTTTTTTATTTTTATTTTATTTTAGTTTAGTTTCGATAGTTGATACTGTTCAAACTCCTGTCCTAAGAGTACTAAACATTGTTTGTATCGCTGAGTGATTTATAGGCTTTATCACTGCTGATAAAGATGTTTGTGAATTAAAGTCCTTGCTTTTGATGTTTGTAGACAGAATAAGTCCTGAACTTCACTGCTTGTATAATTATATTTTAAAGCAGTATCTTTTGGAACCATTTGCTATTTCTAAAAATTAACTGATGGAAAAGAAAACAAACTCTTCCAGGACAATAAGCATAAAAAATAGGTAAACTAGAAGTCTTAAAACAAAAGCTATTTTTTCCAACTCCAGACAATTAAAATTGTCATTAAGTAGAAAATGCATTAAAAGGAGTATCAGAATCTCAGTGGTAAAAAGCATTCTTTCCACCATGAAGTCATATGAGACAGCGACTATTGTCATCTAATTGTTCCCATACCTTATTTCCTTAAATATTTTTTACATTTGAAAATCATAAGTCATTAATAGTTGTATAACTAGATTAAAATTTCTTTTTTTTTCGTGAATCTTCTTACATGTTTCATAGATTGTGACCAATTTGGAAAAATGAAAAAAATATGTAGCTCTAGAACTTTCCCGTACTTGAGTTACGTAGTGAGTCAGTGTGTTAGTGTGCAAAATTAAAATTTAAATAATAAATAATAAATGAAAATCATAATCACTGTCCTGAGAATCAACAGAAGTTTAGCCATTCATTAAATGGGACCATGATCAGGCCTAAAACTAGAACAAAATTTAGCAACTCCATTGCCATGGGAAGTCTGGGAATGACAGGGTATTGCAGGAGCTCATTTTCCAAAGGATACTGGAGTACCAGTGAACCAAAACAGACTATATATGTCCATTCAAAAAAAAGACAATCTTTCCAGACCAGCTCTCTTCGTCCATGGAAAAATATTGTTATACACTTCAGTAACAGCTGTTTACCTTACCAGTCCAAGGTGGGAATGACACAGAGGTTGGAGAGAAGAATGCTAGAAGATTCAGCCACAGGAGAGGGAGATATGCCTTAGTCTCTGCTGGAGCCAGCAGATAGCCATGAAAGTGTTAAATAGTCTAGACAACTTTTTACTTTCCTCTACCGAATTTCCTACATGCTGTTTTCCATTTAACCTGCTGAAGTCAGTGTAGTTAAGCTCTTGTACTTTGATGGGACACAGGTTTAAGTCACTGCTTGAACTAGACAGATGAAGATTTTTCATTTGTATTATTAAATGTAAAATTATTAAGCCCTTTTAAAAAGATCAGTGACAGCATCTGAAGTTATGAATTTCTATGGCAGTAGATTCTCTGGCTTAGCTATATTTACCAATAAAATAATTTAGCATACAAATAGCCACGACTAAACAAATGATGTAGGTTTAATTAATGTTAGTGTGAATTCATTAGTGTGTATAAACCACTGTAAGGTTCATCCTTCTTAAAATCACATAGAAAGTTCTTTTGGTTTTAGTGTATTAAAGTATTTCATTTTCTACTTCACTCATTTTATGTCTGTTCTTAAATGTCTGGGCTGAAGTGTGGGACTGTAAAGAGATGTATATACATTATAGAGTACTGCTTGTATAGAAAGGTTTTTTCTTGGTTTGTTTTTTAGTTTTTTTTTTTTTCCTCAGCCTACTGAATTTTATAAAATGTTTACTGAGAGATGCCCAGTACTCTCACTTCAAATAAAGCAATCAGTTCTAAACAGCATTGACTCAGGGGGTAGCCCTCAGCGATAAGCACTAGTCTATTTAGACTGTTCTCTATTCTGTTTAGGCGTTTCTTCATTTCAGACTACATGGGGTAAGGGCAGGAGCGAGCACAATGATGTGGCCTCTGTCCTAGGCCTCAGAGCATACCCTGTGACATGGCCCCAGGCTCTTTTCTATTAAGCTGACCTTATGTCTCAAAGCCTTATGACCTGTGACACCACTCAATTGTTATTTAATCAATTCAGTCAAAATTAAAAAGGTGTATTTTTATTTGCCTTAACACCTTTTCTTTCTGGTATTTGTTTTGGTGACCTTTGAGTATTGGATTTCAGCTGTCAATAACACACAGCATGCCAGATTGCTTTTTCTAATAAATAATGAAGCAACTTCTGAGGATTATTTGGATTGCATTGATGCGGGTCAGAAATAGTCTGCAAACATAGCCCAAAAAGAACAATGAAGCTGCATATTCTCAGACCATCTCACAGGAAACACAGCAGGAGAAAAAGACTGGAGGCACTGACTAAAACCAAAACGCAAATTTTCCTGCAATTACCTGTATAGAATCTTCACCTTGAGCTTGAATTAAAAACAAAAGACTCTCTTCTGCATTTTAAAAAACAAAGGTGGTAGAGGTCAGCTATAGACAGGGGGGAAAAAAAATTAATCATTTGTCACATTTTGTAAAAAGGCCAAAATATCTGTTGTCTTTACCACAGATTAATATTCATTCTATATGCATATCCCATATCTGGGAACAGAACCCTAATTTTTTTTTTTTTCATCTTGTACTTTAGTGTATTATATTGAAAAAAAAAAAATTCATTTTGCCCCTTATATCATATACCTGGTTCCTGGTTTGGAGAAGAATTTATAGCTGTTGTTATACAAATGTCCTAGACTCTGTACAGAAGTGTGATAATTTTCTGCTGCAGAAATGCACAGTCTTACAATAATAAATGAATTAACAATTAATCAGAATTCTTAGAAATTTAGTAGCAACGACAACAAAAGAGATAAAGTCCCGAAGAATATTTGCATAGTGATGCATCTTTTTGACTTTCCCCATACATGCACAAGTCAGGCTCAAGACAAAGCCAGACAGCATCAGTGGCTACTTTTGAAATTTCATCTGATGATACTTTTTAGGCATTTCTGTGCCATTTTACGCTCTCACCCCAAGTTGCAATATGGAATTAAATTCATGCATTTACTCCAATAAGCTGTGATTTAAGTAACAGGTAGTCTCCATTTCATTGATCTGGTAATTGTGAATCTGAATTTAAAACCTTTCTGTCTTGCAGGTCCCCACATGCAGAAATACATATTTATTTATTTATTGTCTGTATTATAGAGCTCCAGGCTCTGAAAAGGCATCAGGAATATGACTTGACAGAGAAACTTTGATTCTCATGTACCTGAACATTTTTCCTTTCCTTATTTGGAGAAAACCTCAATTCTTCTAAGAGCAGCAGCAAAGACTAAGTTGCAGAGCTGCTCTTTTCTGAGCCTAAACTATATTGCACTGTGCACAGTAAGTAATAGCTGCATGTCCTGGGATTTGGCAAGAGCAAGTTTTAATCTCTTTGAGCATCCCCAGGAGCTACAAATGGGAGTGGGAAGAGAGAGGATTGCACCCCTGTTGCCCTTTCCCCTTCACAGTCTGTGATCCCCAGGGTGGCACAAGTATTTATAAATTAGTGACATTTATTTATAAAATGCCTGAGACGTGCACCACTTTAATGTATTAAAAAATTACATTAATGTAAACTCAGCTTCATACATCACTGAACATTATTAATTGGGTGTGGGGATGTGTGAAGGGGGATGAGATAATTAAGACTGACTGTCTTTTGAATACCTGCAGTGTAAGCAGAGGAAGTAGCACAGACTGAGCTCGTACAAATGGTTTATGGTAAAAAAGAAAGAATTGAAGCAATAGAACAAGTAGTGTGATCTTCTGTGTTTAGCTCCAGAGGTGCCTGTGTATCTTTAACTCAGAGACCAGAGCCTGAGGATTAACTGGGTCAAAGACTTTATTCTATAGTCTATGTGGAAAACAAAATGCTTAGAGTCATAACATGGCAGAAACATGATCAAAAAATTCTTTTAGTATAACACCGCTGAAATATTAGGTTGGGGAATTTGTAGTAAGTGAAGCAAAATGTGACCCAATGTGGATATGACCCATTCTTTGCACTACAAATGATTGACATGCAAAGTCTTCAGGGCAAATCTTCTGCCCTGAATACTCAGTCTTTACAACTCCAGGTTATGAAAAACTATATGAAACGATAGGAGCTTTTGTTCTAAAATTATTCATTCTGTTACGTGCTTTTGACAGGGGCTTGGCATATTGGTATGCCTGATAGCTTAAAATTTGAAAGCAATGCACTCTTTTTTTTTGTCACATATTTGAGTGATGGACTTCTGCTCAACTTCACTTCAATGCCTGGGTTCCTTTTCACTACAGTTTCTTAGATGATACAAAGCTGGAGTCCCACCAGGCAGTTTGTTCCATTCCTGCTCTCTCCTCCCAGCACAGTTTCATAAAGGTCCATATCCATATTCTTACAAAGAGCTATTTGAGGCACTACTGTAAGACAGTGATTTGAAAATCCAGTGCCAAGGAACAGCTACAAAAGAACGCAAGAATCCACCCTTGCATCCCAAGCATCATACAAATGGAAGATATTCAGATACCAAACATCAAAACCGTGGTGCAAATAAGACCAGTAAAACTGGTAAAGCTGGAGCAGCTGAAGATTTTCAGAGGAGATAGATAAATGTGGGTAAACGTTTCACTGAAGAGAGTGGTGACTAGGGTGTATAAAAAGGAGACTATTAGTCTGGAGTGTGGTCCAGTTTGAGACATGTCAGTAAGACAGTGGTTGTATTTTTATAAGGGATCTGACTTTTGCACAGAAGTATTGATAACACCAGTGCCAGGACACATCTTCAGTAGGGAGGAGGATCGGGATATCGCAGTGAAAGAATCAGATAGCCTTGAGATCGACAGGAATAGAAGTAAGGTGAAATTCAATAGCACAAAGTACAAGGTCAGTCACTCAGGGACTAATAACATAAATACTCTGCTATAAACTCTGAGCTCATCTGTCAGAAATCACCAAGAAGAGAGTGACCGAAACTCTCTAGCTGATCACAGTGTGACCGTGAGCTGCCAATATGCTGTAGCTGTGAAAAAAGGTAAATGTGTTTCTGAAGTAGAGTATGGAGATATTTCCAGAGAGGATAAGAAAGCATCTGACACCCCAAAAAAACCTAATCTTGAGGACTATGTACCTATTAAAAGAAAGATGAACTATTACTGGAAAAAATACAGTTCATACATAAATATCAAAAAGACACCAAAGTAATTTGGCATGCTTAGATTAACAAAGCAGACCCTAAAAGAGATTTAACTGTTGCCTATAAATACATATAAAAATAAACACAAGAGATAGAGGCAAAATATTTAAGCTGAATGCCAGCTTTGGCATGAAAAGAAATAGGAGGTACGTTTATACTGGAAATTGGAAACAAGGATCTTATCTAGCACAGCAATCATACCCTGGAAGAGCTTCCCAAGCATGGTAAGGGTGTAGGGGCTGAGGAACAAAAAACTAATTGCTTTTAAGGTGGAGTTTGATAAGAGTAAAAAGATTATATGATATAGTTGCTTGCAAGAGCATGGAATTGGATTTAGTCCCCACATTCCCTTCCAGCCCCTAGATTCCAAAGCTATGCCACAAATCCTCTGAGGTAAAAACAGGAGATTTATACCAGTAAGAAAAACAGATTCCCAGAATTGTATAGACTTTTAGAAGTGAGGAGACAAACATGAAGATCTTTGTGATGAAATATCCTGGATTAGTTCCTGTTACATGGCTGAACAAGAGCATCAGATATACCCCAAGGGGGAAAAAAAACCACATCACTTTCTTTTAAAATTTCTCTTGATAGAAAAGTCAGAATAACCTCTGGTTGGTTATTCAGTTAATTGCTGTCACTGTTTAAAAAAATTTGTAAAGGTCTTTCGTCTACTTCAAATGTTTCAGACTTCCAGGGACCTGTATGTACAACACTGTGTTAGAATTAATCCTCTCTTACAATGTGCCTGTATATTTCTATTCAGATTTCCGCTTATTTATTTTAGGGTTAATTGCATAGAAATATCCTGTTTATTTCTCAGACTAATGGGATGGGAAACTCAACACTTTGTCCAAACATGGTGTTCAGTACTCATACTTTGCTTTTAGTGATAAAGGCTTAATTACTACCGGGAGCTGATGCAACAAGCATGCAAAACCAGAATTACTCATACATAACACTGGATAGTATTGGACATTGGTAATCATTACTTAGCTGTTCTTCCAGTTATAGGATTGTTGACATACAAGGCAGCAGTGGTGATAAACTTATCAGAGTATGAGGTACGGCTAAACCTCTGTAGATGTACCAGATGCCACTGCTAACACAGTGTTGTTTTTTGAATGCAATTCCATGCTTATGATTTTCATAACCAGTGGGAAAAAATAGGGTTGTTTTGGAAATCAATGACCAGCTAGCATTAAGAAAAAACAATGTTCCTGCTGAAGGCCAGAAGGGACTCCAGCGTTATAGTTGCTGTGGAACAAGAAGAGTGTGAATGTAAGTGACTGCAGATAACTAAAGTAATGTTTTGTTCTTATCTTTCTCACTGATATTTTCTTGCAGCTAAGGAGCAGAACTACAGTTTCAATGCCTGCAGTTCCTTCATTTCTCCGTGTGTCTATGTCTGCCTTACTGCGCTTCTCTTCTCTGTTGGTTACTTGGGATATTGAGCCACAATGAAGACCGCATTGTCCATCTCAGGAGCTTCTCGTCCTCTTCTCAGAAGGTGACCATCCACCACTGCAGATGCACTTAGGGCATCTTAGTAGCTGTTCTTCAACAGCCATTTATTTCAGCTACACTTTTTGGAGGCACCTGCCTTGACAATCACTACCTTAGCCCACAGCAACAAGGCATAGATGACTATATCCTATAGGCATATGTGGTATGCTGAGTTCATACCCTGGGTTTTACAAAGCCCTAGGTATGATGGTTTTCATCAGAATTACTTTAATTCTATGTGTAACATTTTCTGAGCAAGTTAGATGGCAGTGGCCCAGAGCAGTTCTGAATGAGTGTTCCCTAAGCCTCAGCAAAACTGCTCCTTGTTCAGATGTCTTGGAATAAAACTCAAAAATCTCCCAAAAGACATGTTTTACATAACTTTATTGAACTCCAGAAATTCCTACTCTTAAATATCTAAAGAAAGTGGTGTTTGGTTCTTTTTTTTTCCCAAAATGAAGAAAAAACTGAAGAGTGTTGGTATTGCCTATAAAGGTTTAGGAGAGGATAAATAAACCATTTCAAATCACCAGGAATTTTGAGCAAACACTGACTTTCTAGAGATTCAAAAGTACAAGTGTAGAAATTGGCTTGTGTTAGGAAGAAATCTGTTACTGCCCTGACTAGATTAACCATGGTAATTGGCACTGGGTTTTTTAACATGTTGTGCAGTGCTTTGCAGGCGGTAGTAATAAATAATGTGCACTTAGCTGCACTATTGGTCATTCACAGTCCTATCACAGCAACCTCCCCCCATTCAGGGAAGATAAATGTGATTTAAATTAATAGCCAGTCCTAAATAACTCCTCAGCTGGTAAACGATGCATTTATCAGGCCCAGACAGGCAGTGTCCTTTGATTCATGGTCCCCCCCTTACAATGTGAAGGGTGCGTACAAAAATTGTTATTACTTTTTAATAAAGTGTAGCAGTCAGTCTTCAGTCATTTATCAGAAATGGAGGCATTCTGACAAACAGAAATATCTTAGCAGTGGATGAATGAGAGGGATAAAGGACACATTTCTCAACAAAAATAATCACTGACTAAATAATCTCATAAAAGTCAGCTTCTAAGTACCTTGAAATAAATGTATCCAGCTGAAAGATACAGACTCCATGTGCTGTTAAACTAAAACCTAAACCAACCATTACAATATTCATCTGCAAACAGAAATGGAAAAAAATTATTTTCATCTTCATTCTGTGTGACAGTAATTTATATACAAATAGTGGTCAGCTAAATAGCAAATTTCCCAATATATTTTCCTTATAGTTTCTAAGACACTAGCTCAAAATCATTTCCCCATTTATAGTTTTTAAAGTAAATGTGTTCATAAATAAATAAAAGAAGCTTGGAGATGGAACAAGAGTGATAGTGAATGAAGCAACTTGTAACCTAATGCAATTTAAAATGTTTTATAGCTTATGCATTTTTTGTATTCTTTTAGTATTTAAAACTTTATTGTTCTTAAAATTTAGGCATCTGCTCAGGATATGGCAGTGCAAGACCTTCCTGTGCAGGAAGGTTGCCTGAGGAGATTTAGAGTCCGTTCTTTGCAGGTGAGCATCCATATCGTCATGTGTGAACTGAGGGCAGAGAGTTAAACCTGCCATTCATCCTAATGATTTGCCCGTGCACAAACTTCAACTCACAGGGTAATTCATATAAATGTGGGAAAGCCATATCCTGCACTTTTGTCACATACTTTTCTGCAGTTCCTCTGGTAACATGAGACTTGGTTCCTCAGCACCACACAATTTGGAGGAGTATTACTGCTCAAAGTGATGCAGAGTTTATCCTTTTAAAGATGTAACATGAGGAGTGTTCAACTGAAGTAGTCTGAGCATAATCAGCTTCTAACATCATATTGACGGTAAGGTTTTCTAATCATTGCTTAGTGCTGTTCAGTACCTCCTTTGCTGCTAAGCTCTGGCTACACAGACCACCCCTGCAGAAGGAGAAACATGAGGCATCACTAACACTGACCTCTCACTGTGCTCACCTCAGCTCCATCTATCCCTCCTTGTGCCATTCCCCTATCCATCTCTCAGCAAATCCCATAGGGGAGCACATGGATGGGTTTGCTGGCACAGGAAGAGGGCTGTTGTTTGATTACATCCATTTTGCTGTGCCTTGGAGCAGCAGGGAAATCCATGTAACAGTCCTCAGCAGTTGCAGGCTTCCTCACAGCCAGTGTAAGCAAACTTCTCTTAAATCCTGTTCAGGCAGGAGCTCTTCGGGTACATCAGTCAAGACTTTTGTTCATCTTTCCCTGTTAAACTTTTAACTTTGTTCTGGTTGGTGTCACATTTTAGGAAAGACTCAAATGCAAAATCATGTAGTAACACCCTTCAAATATGGAGTCCTGGTACTTAGTGCATCTGTTCACATCACAGTGAAAGAAAACAACTGGTCTTAAATACAGGCCAGTCTCCCCTTGTCCTCATGCTCTGTTCTTTTGATAGCCAGAAGGAATTGCATCTACTGGGTTTAGGCAGTATTAGGAATGACCTCCTGGCAACCATGTAATTCACTTATATGGGAATATCTCCATCGGGCCTGGTCCTCACATCAGCATCATCAGACAGGTTGTGTGCCCATATGAAGTTCTGCTTTCCAGAATTCCTGTGTTTTCTTCAACATTTCATTTTACATTTGGATTACCCAAAACTGTGCTGCTCTGTGACCAAAAGAACTCTTTGGAAAAACTCCCTTCACTAGAGTACAGAAGGCCACAGGAAGAGCCACAAATTGCATAAACACCTTCCAAAACTACAAAAATAAATTGAACATTGAGGCATTCATTTTTTATGAACTATATCACATTATCCTCTTACAGTAGAGAAATTACACAGCTTTTTATATTGCATTATTTGTGTTTCATCCAATAAATTGTGTCTGGGCCAAATGCCACCAACTTGAATTAAAAAAAAGAAGAGCATAGTCATTAATTTCACTGTGAGTATTAGCTGAGAATATATGGTATTTTCCTGTCTTTAATAAACAAATATTTAAGAAATAAATACATAGATGCATAATAAAAATTAGCGTGAAGAAGTGATAATTAAGACTCATGTTGGGTATAAATAAGGATTAGAGTGTTCAGGTATGAGCAATTGCTCATAACACAATCTTACCAGCTGTAGCTGGTATGAGTGTGTGAGGGTATAACTCAGTCTTTGTGCTGAAAAATCATTTGAAATAATAGACAGGGTGAAAGAATGAATATTAGGAAATAAGTTCTGGACAGTAGGATATATTAAGCTTAGGAGTAGCCTTCCATGAAAAATGCTGGAAGTCGCCTGAGAAATTTAAAATAAAATTGGGTAAAGTACCCAAAAATGAATGTTGGGAAATGATTCAACATTGGCAAGGAAGGAGGATAACAGGTCATATTTTAAGGAAGCCGTTAATAAGCCATTTCTAAAACGTCAGGTTTTTGAAAGCTGATATTCCATTAAACTAACATATTGCTAATTACTCTTGATTTGGAATTCTATTATGTATTTCTTTTGGTGAGTCTCCATCTCAAAATTACAAGCAAGCAGGGAAAGGATGTAAGTTTTAATGACAGTTTGTGAATATTTGGCTGATTTGCCCCTTGGGTCTGCTTCTAGCACTCATGCTGATATTATGTGCTCAGCTTTTCCCTGAAAACATGATTTAATCAAGTGGGAGGTGGTGTTTAAGAAAAAGTCTAGATAAAGAAATTGATCATGATGAAACAGCCTTTACAAAGTTCAAAATCTACAGATGGCCTAAACCTGATTTTAGTTGGTTTCCTTTCATTATAAATGCGTTTGTCTTCTGTCACTGCTTCTTCTACGGAAAGGAAGATTTTACTTAAATTCACTCACAGGGAGAAGGCAATATGACAAGTTCTATATCATAATAATTTGTCTATATTGGTAACAGTAATGTAAACATTATATACACCAATTATTTTTCATGATCATGATGGCATAACTGAAAAAAAAACAAACCAGAATTTTGAATTTATCAGCCTGTTTTGGTTTTATCCTGAAATTAGTAGTGATAATCTTCTTTTACTGTATAGACACTAACTTGACTGAGTAATTTACAAACAAGGAACTCCTTTCCCACTTTTTGTTAACTCTTTATAGACCAGCTATATGCTGATCTCCTCACTTGAAGCTCCTCTAAGAATTCACAGCCATTGATGTCTAACATCTATTTTATAAATAGTATAGAAAGATATCTTAAATTTGAAAAACAGAGATCTGAAGAAAATATTGAATTGTTTTTCTCTTCTGCTCTTCAGAAAATATCACTCTTTTTGTTTCTAATTGAGATACAGTCTTTTTAAACAAAACCTTTTGCATTTGAAATATAAGAATTAAACTAATACTCTAAACTTTGTCTAGCTTCCTTGAACAACATAAAAAATTCTTCCATTTAAATTTAAGTGAGTGTCTTCATCCAAAAATGCTAATTTTTTCTCTTCTTTTCACAAACATACTGCACTGGAAAAAGCACCCTGTACCGGAAATAAACAGCAAACATTTTGAATTAAAAATGTGTCCTTGTGTATTAAAACAACAACAACAGCAGCAGAATCTCACTCTTTTATCCTGGAATAAATTAGCCCTTTAATTTAGTTTCATGAAAAAAATACAACCTCGAAGCAATTCTCTTGTGTATAGACCAACATTAAGCCTCATACACAGGTAACAGTCAATCCATTAACCTTTGCTTTGAGCTTAACCTGTGTGTCCCTCGCATCACAGTTGTTCCTCCTTTTAATACCTTTTCCTTAATAGTTGCTCACCCACAACTGAAAAGGGCAGAGCAGCTTCTCATGACATTGACTGTGCCATGGCAATAATAAGCTTCTCTTTTCTTTTTTTCCCACCTCCTGCCTCACTATGGTGTCAGCAACCATTTTTTTGGGGGGAAGGTAATCTAAAAAGAGCTGTAGAGGCAGAGGTCATGTTAAACTGTAACGCAAATGTTATTCCTCGATTATCTAGCTGGGGTAAATGTCAACTGCTTCGGGCTAAAGCAATTGGAAAAGCAGAGTGTGTGAATCTAACAAAGGGAGAGAGACACACACACACAAGGAAGGTGAGCTGGGGGAGGGGGAATTTAAACTGGGCCTAGCTTGTTGGCTGGGATGTTAAACCAACACTTCTGTGTATCTCTTTTCTCCAGTGGACAGCAGTGCCGTCAGCTGCTTGTGGTCCGAGCCCAGCATTCCTCACCTGTTCTTTTGTAATAAGTGTGTCTGTAACAGAAACCATTGTGCACTGAGGCAGCGGCTTCAATGGCATTTAAACACTTGAGGGATCAGTGTTCGTCCCACTTACTGAAGAAGTAAGTAGTAAATTGTGTGGGGAAAAAAGATATATTTAATCCTGTAGAACAATGCTACAGTTTGAAATTCTTTAATATGCAGTGCACTTTGAAAAAGTAAATTATGACACAGCATTGGTCATAGTTATAGCTAATACAACTTGAAAAAAATACATGTTAAAGTAAACAATGTTCTTTATGAGACTAAAGAGTGGGCACGCTAGTTATTATTCTCATATAAGAATGTATTTTTTAGCCATCAATGAATGCATTCAATATTGAATATCTGAGATTCTTTTCTCAGTTTTCTGCCATCATGTATCATTATTAATTGTGCCATTGATTCCTATGCCAGCTGACAAAATAGGCAAATAAAAATATTGAGTGCTAATATAAAGAGAATATTGGAAAGATAAATATTATGAGTAAGAAATTCTGACATAGTTTCTGGGAACACGTGAAAAAACTCACCAGATCTAGCTTTAGTGTCTAACACCCTTTTCCCCCTCTGGATGCGGTTATTTCAATTTTCAATGAAGATGGTGTTACAATTCATACACCGAACTGAAGTGAGCTGTCTGATGGCCAATGCTGAAAAATTTTGGCAAGTTTAAGGAGTTTACGCTTCTCCGCTGAGAAGCCATCAGTTTTTTCAACACAAAGTTAAATAGAGGGACTTAAAATGTCTCTGGAAATTTACTGCTTTAACAGTCAGCTAAAGACAATAGTTCCTAAACTACTCAAGCACAATCCTCAAAGATTACCCAGAACACTTCTGTGTCCCAAGGTCCTGAGTTCCACTAGCAGGTGAACAAAGGGGCAGGTTCACAGGTAATTGGTTCCCTAAACATTGCTGGTGTCCTTATTTTGGACTGAAAATCTATTGCCAACAGCAAGAACTTCCCCTAGCAATGAGTCATACAGTACAGTCTTACTGTAGCTTATGATCATTTGTATCACATATCTGTGTAGCATTGATCATACCAGATTTATGCTATGAACGTCCTCCACCAGCATAGTTGTGACCACAAATTCTCCAGGTCAATGCTGCTCCACTCACCGAGAGCTTTTTTTGATTCAGTAGCTGGTGAATCCAGTAAAATTATTATTTCCTTTAGCATAGCACCTATTAGACTCCATCTGTCTCCTTTACATAAGAAACTTATTGTTAAACTGGAGAAAGTTCAGCAGAGGTCACTAAGATGCCTAAGGCTCTGCAACACTTGACCTGTGTGAAAAGACTCAGGGAACAGGTCGCAAATTAGGTCATTAAGAAGTGGGAGCCAGGTTTTTACTGACTTGCAGGGTGGGAGAACAAATGACAATAATCATAAATTAAAACAGTGGACTTCTGACTTAAGGCAAAATATTTTTATCTACAGGACATTCAAGCACTGGAAGAGGTTGCCTAGAGGTTACCCTGAAAGGATGCTCAGTCTCCTTCCTTGGAGGTTTAGGAGGCTGAATAAAACCTTGGGCAACCTGGTCTGATTTCATAGCTGACCTTACTTTGAAAAGACAGTTGAACTGGAGACCCCTGGAGGTCTCTTCCAACCTGATAATTCCACTTTGTGATTCTAGTTTGGATTTTTGCAAAAGAGCTTGTAACAAAAACAAAACAAAACAAAAAAACACACCCACAACAGCCCCAAATCCTTCTGCTTTACAGTTGTGTAACCTCATCCATGAAAGTAGCATGAGGAAGTCACATCAACAGAATATGTGGCATTTACAATACGTCAACAACAATTATACCTTTCAGTCATTTTACAGAAAGGCTCTTAGCTTTTCTGTAGTCTTCTAGAGCTGTGTTTTATCTTTAACACATCAAAACACACTGGGAGACAAGAGACCTTGAGTGATGTTGACTTGGTGTGAATGCTTGACTCACTGTGACACAGAGAGCATATCTGAATATAACCAATTATTTTGTACAGCTGGAGGGCAAAGCAGACTATGATGGTGTCATGGCTGCCATCAAGGCCATGAAACCACTGGCAAACAGTCAAGCAGTATTTTTAGCAAGTGTTAAATCTGTCTAAAAAATTCTTCTGAAAAAAATTGTGTTGAGATTCCACTCTGTTTCTGTGCAATGGAGAGCAACAGGAAGAAGCATGTAAGTGATAAATTTACACTTTAACTTAGGTCTGGTAGTGTGGCTTTCTGAAGTCAAAATTTAACCATGACCTTAGCCTTAAAATATACTTTTATGCCATTGTTTTCTTTCCCAGATTATTGTGATCAGATGAATTGTCTAATCACTTATCTACATTAAGCATGCCCGAAAATTGCTTTTGGGTATCCAGATTAAGTGATGAGCTCATTTCCTGGTGGTGACAGGAGCTAACAAAACAAATATACAGAAATCCATTAGAACTAATTCACCCAAACAACTTGAGTGAATCACTCAATGTCCTTCCCTCACTGGGGAAAGAAATCAGCGGTTTGATGATAAAATTAAAGATATTTTTTAAACAAAGGAATGGGGTGTTTTTAATGATCATAATGGTATGATGAAAAATATGCAGGACTATCTATCAGCCTTCTAATTTGTAAGTACATATGTGCATCATTAACTTAGTTCTTCTAGGGTCATCCCTATGAAAATTAATGGATGTTTTCATACACTTCAAGAAAGAATCACACTTGTAACAAGCACTACTTTAGAAGAGTTAAGAAATCCAGGAGGAAAATCAGCAACAATTTTTGGAAGTTATTTGATCTTTACAGCCATAAACTTTGAATGGAAAAAGAAATGTACTTTCAAAATGAATGGCACTACTTCCTTTATATGGTAATTTGTTGCTAATTATTTAAAAATAATTGTAATTTAGGCAAACATAGCCCTTGGAAACAAGATAGTGTGTAATGAGCTGGCTAGCATTATTAGGTTGTCCAGATTTAATACATTTTATTTCATGAACTTATCAAAAATATGA
Organism: Eulacestoma nigropectus; assembly: GCA_013397775.1. Classification (NCBI taxonomy): domain Eukaryota; kingdom Metazoa; phylum Chordata; class Aves; order Passeriformes; genus Eulacestoma; species Eulacestoma nigropectus. The sequence continues at coordinate 1,857,371 of VZTE01002323.1, forward strand.
AAGATTAAGGCTGACTTCTTTACGTTTTAGAACTTTTATGCTTTAAAGCTTGGGAAAACAAAACATTTTATGGTGGTAAGAAATGTGAAGATGTGACTGACAGTAAGTATCTACACCACTAGAAGATTTATTTTACGACTCCTTAATTTAGAAGCAGAAGATGATAAGATGGAAAAACTAAAAGCTAGTTTGATGAATATTAGTGAGAAATAAGGTACACTTTTTCTCTCTAACAAATATGCTCTACTCCAGCTAAGAGATTTGCACATGATCTAAGAATCACCTAGCAAAATTATATAAACTGAATGAATCAGGATTTCTGACAGGGTAACTAAAAATGTCTATTGAATTTGTGAATCAGTTGTGAGTAGTTGTACTTCCCCTAAGTGCAATGAAGAAAACCTGCTTTACAAACCTCGGGGTTGAGCCTTGACATGTTTTGATGTAATATCATGAGTGAATTCTTAAGTATAGTAATTGGCATGAAAAAGCTTGCATGTGGTAAACTGTTATCATTAGTATTGTGGACTTCACAAATAGGACACTAGAAATATTTATGAAACTCAGACATCAAAGTAGTTTCTTTTTATCTCTCTCTTCACCCAGCCCTGGTAAAGCCTAATTGAAATACAATAATTATAAATGAGCTTAGCTTCTCAATTTAATTTTCTCATGAATAGTTTCATTTATTTTTCTTAGGCTTTGTTAACATGTTTTAATTAAAAGATTTAACAAAGCTCAAGATGCAACGTGCCATTAGGTATAGGAACATAATGGGACATATCCACAGAGAACTGATGAACCTCTTTTTATAAGTCTGCCTGTTGGTGCAATTGGGAGAGTAAATTTACTCATGAATCTGTGGAACACTATCATATAGGAAGCCAGATCCCAGAAACAGGCTCTTCCATGTCCACTTCAAGCAAAACTTGACAAAAGAATTCTTCATCCTTACCACTAGATTTTCATTAAATTAAACATAAATTCCACTCAGAGATAGAAAATCTTAAACAATAATAACCACAAAAGTCATTCTGTAAAGCACTTTTTCAGCAGTTACAAAGCGCCATCTGCAAGAAAGTTGACCCCAAATTAACCAGATACTCACCGAGATTCACAGCGAAGACAGCATACAAAGTCAACTTCTTAGCTAGAGTCACTAAAAGGGAGATAAATCATTTCAAATATCAATGTCTGTGCCCTACAGCTGTCTCAGTCTTTCCAACCCCTTGCTGGAAAATATTAAAATGAAGCACAGATACAACTTTTCTGTGAAACTCTTTACGATGTATAGACAGCAGATGCATTGGAAGTCTTAGTTTAAGGGACCGGTTGAATTGATAAGACAATATTGGGAGACCCAACCAGAGAAGAAGGCAAAGGAGGATCACAGACTGCCTTTTGGAATGTCCATGTAATTATCACAGGTAAAATTGTTATAGTCAAATAACTGCTCTTACTCTGATACAGAGAGAGGAAAATTTACCACTTGTCATTACAGTTTGAACATACAATAGAAATGGGTTTAGTACAAGTCATTATAGCTCCCACAGTTTTTTGATTGATAAGATTATTTGGGATTAAATTTCTTAAGAGCGTGCACTCAATAAAGGAATAGATGGTCTAAGAGTAAAGAGGCAAGTTTCTCCAATTCTTCCAGCAACAACTATCCAACACACTCAAATTCTTGTTGTATCTAGAGCAAAATAATACTTAGATAGGGCACCATGAAAGAAAAACTTATGATGATAAAATTTTAAATTATTTATTCTCATGAAAAACATAATAGCATATTCACAGAAGGCCTCATCCTTGTGAATATTTTCTGGTTTTGATGTTCCATTAAAAAGTCTTAAATATGTAAAAATATCCATGCATTTCTCATGTTTAATGCATTCTTTGTGCGAACTTGAATTGTACAAAAAGAATTAGGCTACTGTCACGCATGACTCATTTAAAATGTGCAGAAATACTAATCTTTCCATTTGTTAAGCATCTTTACTTATTTCAAATCATACATGCATTCCAAAGAAAAGAACAACTGCCCTTTGCTCTCATCAGTCTTCTACACATTAAAAAAAATGTATCTGAACTGAAGGAGACTGAAGGAACCTCCCTTCAGCCCCAGTACTCAGGATAATTTTCTTTTTCAAAGTCTTACTTTGCCTCATCTCCAGTTTCAATGAAAATAGAAGCAATCTACTAGAATTTTTTGCCAGAGCAAGTGTTTTTCCTGTGAAACTTCGAGCTTTCTAGGTGCATGTAAACAAAAACAACCCAAGTAGATTTCAGTTTCTGAGGTTTTGCTAATTTGTTTTGCTTTCTGTTTCTCCAGAAAGTTTGGACATCAATATTTCTTTTTAATTTCATCATGGTAGGCATAGAGCTCTCACTAATTTGTCAGCTGCCTAGATAGAAGAGTTGTGTTACTGAGAGAAAACCTGCAGTGAAGCAAATCCAGGTGAATACAGAGAGAATACATTTTGTGTGACACAGTAGATCTCCAGCTCCTTTAAGCCTTACCTGATATAGTATAAGCTAAAAAGAGTCTGCGGCGGCCATACATGCAGAGTCAGAAAGCTGAAAATCTGATAAATTTACTTTATCTGAGAAAATGCAAAGGATGAAGGCTATGTGTGGAGCTGGGAAATAAGATGGTGAAGCCTAGTAAAAAGCCTGTGTAAACTGCAGAACCTCCACTTGTTTCTCTAAACAGATGGCAGGTGCAGTCCTGAGAAGCAATACTTGCCGCTGAAAATCTTTCTAGCTATTACAACTTAATATATGACTCCTACAAAGTCTTACCATTTTACAAGGCTGTTTTCTTTGTTTAAAAAAATGGAAAAATGGAAAGAGAAATAAACAAATCATAAGGCCCAGAGGCTTTCTGTGAGAACTCATAATCATGAAATGCATTTGGGTTTTTTTTTATAGTCTTCAACAAGAGCAATAAAACAAACAAACAAACCACAGAATTATTATTCTCCTTTTACCATGTCTGGGATAGAGTCCCTGTGGCTGATCCAAAGAAACCCTTCCCACCTATTTGCTCCTTGGATAAAACAGAGATGATGCTTAATCTCCTTCTGTATTGACATTTGCTGTGCCTGCACTTCTGCTCCTCAGCCTGCAGCTTGCCCTGCACCTTCCTTCTTGCCATGCAGAATCCTGTTTGGAAGGAGTAAGCTAGCACTGATCCTGCTGCCTGTCTCATGAAGAGCATAAAGTAGTGACATTCTCATGTAAACAGCCAGCCTCTGAACAAAGGCTCCCTTCCAGATTGTGGCAAAAGTAGAAGCTTCTGTAAAGCATTAAAAAATGTATGTAATTAGTCAGTGGCTAGAGAAAATGGCATGGCTAGCTGTAGTTCTCAGCTGGAAGCAGTTCAAAACCATGTCTGTCTTCTTCAAAATCACTCTTTAAACTGCTAGACAGGAAAAGGAAAACATTTTTTCTCATACTGAAATTGCTGTTGTAAATAATACATTTAAAACCACACTGGCTGGAAAGAGGTTATGTTTGAAAGAAATTCTTTAGCCTTGTGGCTTGTACTTTCAGTCAGAAAAGCAGGAAGGGGGAGAAAAGAGCTCACCTTTAGGTTCTGCCAGAGGACCTCTTCATCGGTTTTATGCAAGACCTTTGCAAGACTTTTGCAAGACCAAGCACACAACTTTTTCGAATCAGAGTTTAAAATGGGTTCTCTTAACTTGCAAGAACCTCTGCACTTCCAGCATCAAGAAAAGATCAGAGGATGAACACAGTGGGAGGGTTAGAGTGCAGAGGTTGAGTTGAGGTTTTACAGAGGACTCCAGGTCTGGTGGACTCTGTTTGTCCAGATAAACACAGTTTGATTTTATATTCCCAGATTGTCACATAGAAGGAACATTTGTTTGTACTGCTTTTGAAAAGAAAATATGATTTATAAATTCATGTAGTCATATTTTATTCAGATTAATGATCTTTTCAGAAAGGGTCAAGTGCCTATTACATTGTGAGGGGAGTGCTTTTGTACCAGCAGTCAAACCTTTGCTACTAGCACTGAAGTTAAACTTAAAAAAAAAAAAAAAGATAAGAGGGGATAGCAAAAGAATTCTTTACAGAAAGTAAGGTAGCACTGAACCAATTGAATTTTACTGAGTAAGAATGTCATACAGCCAGATTTTCAGTAACGCTCCTTGAGCATGAAATCAATGAGGCTGCAATTCACCAGTGTCACTGGCTTAAAGTCCCTTGGTGCTAGGGATGATAGTGCCAGTCAGAGCAAACCAAGCCCAGTGGGTTTCCAGACTGCTCTGCTGGCCTGTAGCACCAGTCACAGCAGTATCCAAAGGGTGAACTGGCTGCACCAGTGGCTTTGCTTTGAGTCTTTCTTCCTTTGGTCACTCTGAAGGAAAGATTTGTGCTTTTCTTTCCTGGCTCTAAGTGCTCAAAAGAGAGATATGGTAATTTGTACTGAGTAAGAGTGCCTGTAGCATGTCCCTGAAGGTTTTTTCTGGGAAAAAAAATATTTCCTTTTCCCGGTCATTCTCTTCATTCAAAACAATAATTATCTGGGTAATTGTTCACTGTGTACCTGAACCTGGAAGGTGGAAAATTACATCTGTGGAAAATAAAAGTGCATCAGGTGAAAACATGTCACATATGGAGATATTTTCACCTTCAAAACAGCTCCACGATGAATAGCAGCACAGTTGATGTATACCTACTCTACCTTTTCTCCTCTTTAGGTATTGTTAATTAAGCTGTTTGCTCTGTTTTGTGTTGTTGTCTTAGCTACCTTGGTATAAAGCACACAGTAAAATTTTGTTTTGGAGAGTGAAAAAGTTATTTGTGAACACACGAGTTACCCTGACAGCTGCAGGTTGGCTGCATGGAAACATTTGCAGGCTGATGACTGTGCAGTGGTTGCTGCTGCCAAGCAAGGCCTTTAAAAGTACTGTAAGATCCTTTAGCTACTTCTACAGACACTGTCGGTTTAAATATGAATGTGAAGAAAAATTATAGACAAAATACCATATTGAAGGGGGGCTGCAACTCCATCTACAGAACTTTCATTTAGGAGCTGACTTGCCTTAGAAGGATTTTTGTGCAGTTTTGCTAACATGGATATATAGTTAAGCCTGATATGTAGAAAGTTAATGTAGTCTACTACAGGATTAGCACACACAGATTCTAGTTCTCTAGCTGACTAAAAGCTGTTGTGCTTTCCACAGCGATGGGCAGACTGAGACTGGAAGTTTCACAGAGCATTAGTAAAAACTTCTGTTCACATAGCAGTCTGAATATGATGGCTTTTATAGTTATAAAGAAATCCAGGCATGTATTTATCTATCAGAAGTTAAGAATGTTCACTATTTTGAAATATTATATATAAGGTATTTTTGTTTACAGATAAAAAAATCAGACAAGAAGATGCAGTGATACAAAGCGTGCAGAATTCTGCAGTTAAATGGTAGAATTAAGAATAAGAAAGTATTACACTTACAAATAGATGTTTTACCACAAAATGTATATACATACAGAAAATGATCTATCAGAAAAAACAAATATTACAGATCCTAATTTTCTGAAGACACTCCTTTAATTTGTGGTGGGAAAAGAACCTTCTGTGCAGCATTTCCTGTGATAGGAGTTTTAGACACAGTTTTAATAGCAAACTTCACTGAAAAAAAACAGAACACGGATGCTTACCATACTATCATTTTCATTATTGGAATATAAAAATGGAAAGATAAATAAAATAAATAGGAAACCAAATTAAGATTTTATGTCAAAATAAAGAAAAACATAATAAATCCATTCTAAACTAACGAGAATGGATTTCTTGCATCTCAGCTTGCTTTGCTTGTATTACTTAACTTTTACTTATACTGTGTTTATCTTATTTTCTGTTGTAAAACATTCTCTTACTTCGCTGAAAAAGGCATGGTGTGTATCTGTTCTGGGTGGCTGAGAGAACTCTGATCCCTTTCAAGACTCTCCTGGATTCATAGCTTTTTGGTCCCACAAGGACTACTTTGGGTATCTGATTTACATTCTTTGAGTAGCAGGCACATAGCTTTATCAGCAATATTTGAAAGAATTCCTTGATCATGACAGAGGACCATTCATGGTGGGGGAAAGTTAGTGAGTCATGTCATACATGTGCTATTTAAAAAAGATGGTTTATGGAACGTTTCCAGATAGCAATTCATAAACAAAAATTCATTAATCTTCTCAGTAAAAAAATTCAGTTTATGAGACCTCAGAATACTGAAGTAAATGAACAGTCATGGTATTTGGTGTGTTCGGATATGCTCTAGAACAAAGTACATTTCCCAGTTTTTTCATCCTTCTGAAGGATAAACACCCTGGTTGCCTATCAGTGAGAGTAAATATACATAACATTAAGGTGTATACACACTTTTTTTAAGAGTAGTATGCAGTTGCAATGTTTTGTCTTGAACTAGCTTTCATAGGATGGGGTACAGTGTATTTAATGAAAAGGGTTGATTTGAATGACAGCTGAATACCACAAAGGGCAGCCCTGCATGGGTCATGACTGAAATTGGCTGCTGCTGTGATTTAGTAAGAGCTTTTCAGTTGGGAAGTGGATATTGTAACTCACAAAAGGTAACTTACAGCAACAAATTGAGCTGAATAGAGCTCTGAATTAATTCATGGTTTATTGAGTTCCCCTCTTGTCATTGATAGCCAACAGTTAACAGAAGTGATTAGTTCAATATTCAGTCACAATGATGTACAGCCAACTTTCCAGCTTACAGAAGTCCTGAAAGGTTTAATTTAAATCCTGGCAAGTATATAATTTAAAACCAAACTAAAACAAACAAATAAAAACCACCCAAAATTAGTAGCCTGGGCGAGGTGAGTTCGGTACAAGCCAGAGGATGATGGTTTTCACCACAAAACACACAGCCCTTCAGTCTTTGCCTTCATATAAGAGGGTTTAGATAGGTCTTGTTACTGCCCAACATTACCTGATACATCAAGGAATTTTCAATCGGGTTTATGCTGTTGTCTGCAAACCTCCAAAAATAAGTAATAATTAATGGCTAGTATGTACACTAATCCTGAAACTAGACTGAGCTGGAAACTTTCATTTTCCTAGCCTAGAGAGAAGACAAGAGCGAGTTAAAATATCAGTAGCTCTTTGCAACATTACCATGATGAATAAGAAATAAACATGAATTCGCATCAAAGGGTAGCTTTGCAATGTCAGGATTTATAAACAAAAGCTTAAAGACGAGACCTCATACAATAAGGGGCCTCAGTCCCACCACAAGCTGTGATGAGGTTCAGCTCTACTGTTCCTTCACCATTTCCAAGTATGACTGTATATTGGTCCTGGAGGAAAATAGCTGGTTAATTCCTGTGTTCAGCAAAACAAAGGTATACTTGTGTGTGTTTTTTCAAGGTCTACCTGCCACTGCTTATGCAGATTGTGCAATGAAGTATGTAAAGTCACACTCTAAAGCACAAAAGTTCCCTGTAAACCCTTAGCAATATCACAAAAACATCTGCTTCATAGAAAGCTCTGACTGGCAAGAATTTAAACCAGAAGTTCTGATAGAAAATGTATGCTCTCCTTAGAGAATGTAAAAAGGTTTGAAGAAAAGTTGCCTTTTCATCCTCTTTTTAGAAGACTTTTATGTGATGTTATTGGGCCAGCCTAAAGGAAATGGGTCCCTGCTTTTGGCTAGAGGCATGACAGTTCTGTGCCATTTCAAAGGCTCAGACAGCACCTATTGTTATTAGGAAGGCTTCCTTGCAATCATTTAACTGTAAGCTTAAATGATCTTAAAGAGTACTCCATGAAAAAGATCTCAAAGCAAAGCAGGTGGGCAGTAAGGAGACTGAAAAAACCCAAATATGTTCAAGTATACAGGTATCTAAGTCAAAGGAAATCAAAAGCATATTATCTCATATTTGCCCTACTTATTTTAAAATATATAATAAAGAAGGAAATTACACATGAGCGTCAAATTTAGTCACTGGTTTATCTGTGATCCCCGGCATTATTCATTAAGTGCTGAGGATCAAATTCCTCTTTCTTGTAGCACTCTTGATTTTAGTGGAGTTTCACTAGTAAGAGGTTTGGTCTTTATGTAGAGCAGATTGTACATCGTATCTACACATATAAAAGCATCTTTTTCATAATGGCAGCAGTTTATCTAGCACCATCATGGATGTTTTGCAACAGATTATCATCCTGCTTCTCCTGGTAATAATAGCAAAAGAGCCATGAAAATAAGGATAAATAAATAGGTGTTCCCGTAAAATGGAAAGTTTTCATCTAAATCTAATTGGCTGTATTCATACCCACTTGCAATCATAGGAAAAAAAGAATCAGTATTGAGAGACTCAGCTTATTTTATAATATTGGATTACTAATACTCATAAAGGCAGCTGCTCATAGTCAGTCCACTAAGTTAAAGAATGTCCAGCAAATCAGTGGAAAAAAAAATAATAAATTCAGAGAAATAATGATGTTCTGCAAACACTAAAACACAATCACAAGTTAATTCAGAGTTATTTATTGAATTCTTCAAAGCAACACATCTGGCACAATCAAACCAAACTCTCAGGCACGTGATTAACTTGAAGAATGTGACTGGCCTGACTAAACCCAAGGGATTACGCATATTTTAGAAGTCATAATCTTCTTAGGTATTTTGTATCGGAAACAGAAGGCTTCTAAATGCACCACATGGAAATTTTGCCCTTCATTTCTACAGAAGATGTGTTACGTTTCCCTCCATGTAATTATTTATTTTTTTCTTAATTGTTCATAATTAGCATTCATTGCCATATCTCTACAACTGTGTTTCTGCCTGTGCATTTCAGAGAACACTGGAATCATCACATCACATCCCACACCTGGGGAAAACAGGTATTCACTAAGACTTCAAGGTTTGCCTTGCGGTTTCCATGAGTTGCCTCATCATGGTTGCAAGGCAGAAGATGCACCAGTGACTCTAGTGGCGGCTCTCCAAAGATCTGTGTTGGACTTACCACTGAGCTATGGATGTAAACCACTAAGGAATTTAAGAGGGAACTCTAGCCTGATTTAACAGACATCTTAATCTCCCAAGTTACACAAAATTATTTTTCAGAATCATGAGAAAAACTGTTGCAGTGTGGCAGCACCATGAGGTGCTGACCGGTGAAAGCATGGACCGCCAACCCAAAGGCCTTCATTGGCAGGACCAAGGGGCCAAAACCTTTAGGTCATGGTGACAAACCATAAGCCCCTGCGGCTGCATGTAAATTCCTCACTCCTGGTTGGCCCACTACCTCTCCTCCCTTCTTCCCCCATATATAGTTGTGTTCTCGAATGCTCTATGTCCCTCGACGCCCCATAGGTTCCCAGGTTTTTCTCCCCGCCTCCTATGCTCCCCATTGGTCCATTGTATGTTTCCCCGCCTTTGTACCTCCCATTCACTGGTTTCTGATTTGTTCCCTGGTTATTCTCCGCCCCTACCAGCCTGAGGTACGGTATGTCACCATGTGTCATCATGTCACCCCCTGTTCGGGGCTCTTCGTGCCCTTCTTTGTCGGGGACCGTGTCCACCAAAGTTGCTCAGACCAAGCCCAGGGTGCTTGGAGAGCTATCTGAGGGCCGGCTGTACCCTCGGACCCACTGTTCTCCAGCCTCCATCAGCCAAGCTGAACACACTGAGAGGAGGAGCAGGCAGGATGCCAGTGTCTGGCACTTGGAGTGGGTAGCTCTTCCTCAGGTGTCCTCCGGTGCGAGACAGGCCACACTGGGACAGGAGTAAAGAGTATGGAAGGGGGTCTCCCGAGCTCTCCTTATTTGGGGTAGGCTGAAGGGGTCCGAGCAGGAACGAACAGAGAGAGATCTCTGGGGAGAGAGCCCCCAAGCATGTCCGTGCACGGGGTTTTAACTGGGGGGAAACTGGGAGGGATTAAAGGGTAACAGCCAATAGAAACGGGCCAGGGGAGGGGTTTATCAAAATAGGAACAAATCACAAGGTCCGGGGGGAGGGTACAAAACACACTAACCAATAGACAACCGAAGCATGTAGAACCTTCTGGAACCAGGGGCGGGTCTCACCAGATGTTACCACCTTCTTCCTGCCCATTGGCCGGAGTTAAACTGCCGTCGCGGAGTCCTCCTCCCAGGAGGAGTCATCCGATAGGGCGGGGCTAGAAGCGGGGAGGTCCCGAATATTTTGGGGCCGCCCCTCTACACTTCTTCCCTTTGCTCTTATAAATCTGTTCATGACTGTGCTTTAGCTGCTGATGGGTGTTCAGTTCACAGGACCACATTAGTCCTAGTCTGTAGGAGTCCCTCATCTTGAATCTGAGAGATCTACTCCTAGTGCACAGCATTACTTCTTAGTTTAAATACAGTTCAGCATGTCTAAACTGCTTCAGTGCTAAGCAATAGATCTATTCCAGGTCATAATAGATGTTAGTCTGAACTATTCTTTTTCTATAGTCTAAACTGTTTAAAGAAGAGTCTTTTTAAAGGTAAATATATGAACAACATTCTAAAACTTTACAGGATAATTCAATCATAAAATACAACTTTCCAGCATTCCTGAAGTGAGAAAAGGGGCAAAGATTTGGTGAATTTTTGTACTGTTGTTTGATTGCAGTATCATATTAAGTTCCTGTTTGTGAATTTTTAAAAACTCAGAATCTTCTTCAACAGATTACCTTGTTTTTTATAGTCATGAAACCAGCTCTGTAAAAGGAAGAGGAACGTGCACTCATTTCAACTTTATCTGTTAGCTACAAAGAATGAGTTTAATCATTTCATTAATCAGCCATCTTTATAGATCAAACTATATTCAGTCTTCCCTAAAGATTTTATTCTGTGATCACTGTATGAAAAACTAAAATGGTGAACAGGAAATTGAAACTGTTATTATACAGGAAATAACAGCACTCTGTCAAAATCTACAGAAGAAACATATGTTAAAACTTACTGTCATCATCTAACATATCAGATCAGATAGAGAGAAAGACCAAAATTACAAGAATCATTATAATATCAATTGAGGGCAAAGTTCTGTGTGAAAATAAATCCTTTCCAGCTTCATGAAAAGGAGCTGAACACAGAGTATCTGATGGAGCAAAGTTCCTGTCATAATTTCATATACTGGTGGATCATATGGCAGAAAATTCACTTCCCTCTCCCATCCCTCTAGATTTTGTACAGTCACAACTGTAATATCTAATATATGCAATGAACTCTGTGCCTTTGTTATCTATACCCAGCTTGCAAGATGTGCTCTGGTGCTCATTACCAGCCAGGGACAAAGTGTTCAAGTGCTGCTTTCTTTAGTACAGTCGTGGTACTGTTTACTTGAATTTATTTGCAAATTTAACCATTGCTTGATTAAAGCTGTTAGAAAAAGTTGAGATGGAACAGGAAATCAATGAAAATGCACCAATTTGTGAGAATTACTGGCAAAGCTTTCGAACTTTTGCAAATGAACGGAGAAAACTGTACTCTGTGATAATCATTACTGCCTCAGTACCTAACTGTATTTGTTTAAGCTATTTATTGTTCATATAGCAACTCATCACATGGGAAAGCGATTTGCATTCTTAGGCAACCTTTTTATGGCAACAAGTGGAATGAAAAACCTACCCATCTCGGTGACGTGCAGCATTAACCACCAACTAAAACATGTATTTTCCACATAGATTTCACCTCAAAGGGAAATTTGGAACAGCATAACACCTGGGATTTACCATCCACAGAGCTTCCAGGCAGTTTATAGCTTCTCCTTTCTTAGAATTTGCTAATTACAGCTCGCAGAACTAAGTTTTAGTCAGAGTAATCCCCAAGATGCTTAATACAACAGAGGCAGAGCAGCAGTGTATTTTTCTGCTGGTGAACACTGTTCAGACATGACTCAGTTTGCTGGAGTCCTGAGCTGTGCACTCAGCATTACCTCAAGTGTAATTATCGTAAGAAATCTGATGGTCAATATTTGAGTAAGTTCCTGTTAAACACTTCTTCTGAGCCCAAGTACTCTTCTCTCCCCACAGATCTGTGGAGCAGTAGACCATAAGATCCCCAAATTCTCAGGTTGTCCCGTGGAGTTGAACTAGGCATTATGAAAACAGTAAGCAGTACCAAAACAAAAAAACTTGTGCAAAACTAGTTGGAAAACCACCTACAGTAACAGACACAAGAGGCACCTTCTAATAGCTTCTGACTTCTCTGGTAAGGACCCATCACCAGTATTGTTGAATAACTATTAAAATCATAACAAACATCCTGTCACCCTTCACCTTTTACCTTTCCAGTGCTTCTTTTTACTTATGAGCAAACTTTTCTCTCTCATCTTTTTAAAGAAGATTTTCTACTATACCGAATACTGGTGTTGTCTCTACCATATCAAAACCAAATTCCTTCTTCTTTCTTTTTGCTTCATTCTCTAGGACTGAAGTTGGCTCCAACAGCCTTGTCGAGACATCTGATTCCTATGTGTGATACAACCCAAAATTTGAGAGTAAGCCTAGAACATTAACTTGTTCCATGAGTTGTAGACTAGATTTTGTTTTAGAATACTAGTGTTGTGCTATTAGCAAACTGAAAATCTGAGCACCTCTAGTGTAGAATTAATGTGCAAAAAGCATATTCAAATGTGATTGTTATAGATCCAAGCAGACCAGATCTTTGAAATTCAGAAGAGGTAATCAGAGCTGTTGCGAAAACTGCTTTTTCTACTCATACTATGGAAGGTTTCAAGAAATGTTTAAAAGAAAAAAGAAGAGGAAAAAAAATATAAAACATGCTGTGACTCCTGTGAGACCTCCCTCCCCTCTTCTAAACCTGCAGGATTGCTGAAGACCTCAGATGACAAAGTAACTGAATAGTTTGGGTCAATCCCAACGATGTTTTGGTGGCCTGCTTGGGCCACTATAGGCACAGCCATCAGATGGCTGTCCTTGTACTCTTTCCTGACACCAGAGTAAGACTGTTCCAGTCTACCCGGCATCTATATTGATAACATCAGTCATTGTCTTTATTAGTTACTTCAGGTAAAAGTAATGGAAATTATGTATTTGTCAGATCCATTTCTACTAGCAGTCTCTATCCACCAGCTGATTAAGCTTGCTAGCCTTAGAGGCTAGAGCATGTTACAGAGACGTGGAAAGGAAATAGGAAAAAATATTTTAAGTAGAGGCCCTTCCACACAAAAGAAGAGATATTTAGGTTCTGCCCTGTATGGTTGAATCTACAGCCACAGCATGGACCCAATGTTATTTAACAAACAATATTACTCTACCCTATAAAACAATTTTTTTCTAAATTTGCACAAATATTCACTATATTTGCAACAATAATCTTGCTGCAAGAAATTAGCTTGTACGTGTTGATAAAACTCTTGGTGAATCAAATTTTGCTCTGCTGAACAAGTCTATAGTGACTTGCAATAACTTACATTAAAAAAAGAAAATGTGGCATTGATTTCGCCTTGAGCACAACATCCACAGGAGAGACGTCTGCTGTTACACACTGGACCATAGAAAATTACAGTATTATCAATACCATGTTTCTTTTGGTACACTCCTGGAGTACCTCTCTAATTCTGACGTGATATACTATGTTACCTCCATGTCTGGTAGACTTACTCCTTTCATCTACCTTTCAAGGTAGACAACCTGAACTCAATTTCTTTTTTTTTTTTTTTCAGTCTGGTAAAGGCGTTCTCTGGGTGAGCCATAATAAGAAGCAGTGGTTTGCACACCACTGAAGTAAGCAGTCATAAAAAGAAAACTGGAATTCACAAAATCAGCTGGAGTTGATGTTCATTCATTCTTGAATGCAGTCTGTGGAAAAATTGAATTCACTATCTTTGGATTGACTGTTGTGATATACACCAAGCTCTAGTTCTTCAGAGTTTGACCACCTTGAGTGATATATATTAATGACTTGCTTTAGCATTGCACCTAATATGAATCTTGCTGTCATTGATGAAAGGAATAAAAGTTTTATTTGTTAATGAAATATGATGTGGTCTTTCTGGTGCTCTATTTAAACATCACCTAGGAGTAGATCATGTTTTCAGAAGTCAGGAGGAACCCCAGGCCCTCCATAATTCTAAATGATGTAAATAAAGAAAATAATGAAAGTTTGTGTGTGCTGACCCTGTTATACGGAATGGTTTCACCTGAGTTAATCAAAGAACCTTTAGAGATGTTGCAAGCATCTGGCCTGAATAGAGAGTTCTTCAGTCTCTGATAAACTGGCTGCATTCAGATGAGATACTGTGCCCAGATTTCCAGCAAAACAGTTTAATTTCTAAATGCTGACATGTTAAAAACAAGGTACGGTGGAAATAACATGAAAACAAAATTAAACTCCTCTCCCCAGAAAACATCATCCTTGATGTTGGATGAAAATGAGACGAATGGATAAATCTGAGAACCAACTCCTTTGCTTGGGATGTTTGTGTTCCTGCTAAGAAGATGAAAGCACAGATAAATTTTAATTTTGTATTTGAAATGCCAAACATCAGGTTTGACAATATTAATACTATCTAGAGCAAAAACTAGGAATAACACTTCCTTTTCAGTCACTATCTTCATAAAACTGACATTTGTAAAAGCTAATGAGATTCAGAATTATTATTTATTTTTACTCTGTAGTAGCTTCTTACAGCATTTTTCTGGAAATGCAGATACTCTGGTAGCATTCTACCTTTGTCATATCTGATATGTGTACTTTCCATAAAATGACCTTCATGCTTTGCAGCCAATAATGTTTGCAAGTAAAACCTGAAGACGAATGAAGGTCTGTAATAACACACTGGAAAGGTTATGTTTATTGATTACAAGACTGAGTATTTTCACGGTGATATTCCTTTCTCATAAAAATGAAGCATAAAGACTTTTTTTTTTTTTTTTTTTTTTTTTACAACTAGAAGTATTTACAATTGTTTTACAGAAGTGGTTATTTAATTTTTTAGTGAGTTCATAGAGTGTTCAGGATCAAAGCAGTAATTCTAAGTACTGGTTGTGTACAGAATGAATTAAAAAAAGAAAAAAGAAAAAAGCAAGGCTTGGGGAGAAGGTCCACCCATATGCTGCTCATACAAATTTAAAAGCCTAGCTTCTTGAATGCTAAGCAGTAGATAATGAAATTTCTATAAGTTTAATGTCTTTCAAATGTGTAAACATAGGCTTGTTTTTGCAAATTGTGAAAGGTGCTGTAAGACAAGAAAAGAAGAGGTAGGACAGGAAAAGTACAAGGGTGTGGTGAAGATTTACAATGAGAAAAGGAAAAGAACAGCAAGATAATATTCTGATTAAAAAGCAAAGGAGCAGAGAAGCTGTTTAGTACTCACTGTAAATGGTTTTGCTTCTCAGGCACAATTGCTTCTTAATACCAGCACAATTCTACAAACCATATGTTATTTTCTCTGATCACCCTTTCCTTTGAAAAAGTCTGTCCTAAAGTAAGAAAAAAGTCTGTTTTCATACTGATTTACTGGAACCTGTGTCAATTTTTTAAAAATTTGTCTTCCTTTTCGAAGAAATTCCTGCAAATACAAGGTTGAAACAACCTGAAGACTGATTGAGGCGAAAAAGTCAGATGGGCAGAAAGTAGCATTTTCATTTGCTTTCCCAAGTCTGTCAAAATGGTCCCTGCATTGGCCTGAAGGTAGCACTATAAATCTTTATATATCAGCAAAGATTAAAATATGAGAACCATCCTTTCCAATTGAAACTAAAATAAAATGCAAGGCTGAGTAGGGAAGCCAAGCAAGGTTTGCAGAAAAGCCCTGCTGGGCTGAACATTCCTCTGTGTATCTCTTTCTGACATTTGCTTGTGCCATTGTGGAAGAGAAATGAGAGGACTGAACCTAATTAACCCTTATCTTTCCTGTTCTCTCTGTTACTGAAGACTGCCTTCCTAAAGCTATAAAGTGTTTTCTGACTAAGAGAAAGCAGGGAACTCGAGAAGCAAGAGATAATCTACTCTTCATTAAAAGGAAACCATGTTCCAAGAACAAGGAAGAATTACAAATTTTGACTTGAAAAAAACAAAGATTTTGAATATATTGTATTTTTGCTAGGGATTTAAACTTCCCTTGGATCACTTACCTGAGATATCATTACAATTGGTTTCACTATGGTCAATTTTTTCAATGTAAAATGAAGAAGAGAAAGTCATCACTTGCACAGTAGTGAGGCTTTTTATCTGTATTATAGGCTATGTTTTATAAAACATATTAAGGAACAAAATAAAAATGACAAGTAACAGCCTTCCTGCTTCCATTCCTTAAATGAAAAAAAAGCAAATATTTTTCTAATATATTTTTTAAAATTGTGTCTGCAAGAGGCTTTTCGTTTTGTAGAAGCTGTGGGATGAATGGACACCCATGAAGAAATCCTAGCTTATAAATACAGCACAGCAGAAAAGTTGACTGGGTTTCTGATTTCTCCACTGACCTTTGAGTGCAATTGCCATATTAATACACGACATTAATATTGACAAAGGTCCCAGGAGGCACTTTTGACCCTGAGTGAAAGCAAGGACTGTTCCCTGAGGGGAAAAGAGAATGGCAACTTGAGAAGCTGCAGTGCAGAGAGATGTTGGAAGTGGAGTGGTGTGATGGGTCAGGAGGTGCCTGCAGGCAGTCCAGGCCCTGACTTCTCGGTCTGACCAAGGTAAGGGAGAAGGCGTGGGGCAGCTTGTCCACACAACTCTCCTTTACCTAGCACAGACATTTTATGACACTTCTTGTTTGGAGCAAGTCACAGTAGTTAATCATTTATAACATAAGTAGATGACATGCAAAAGACTCCTTGGGCTTGCAGTACCAGGCTTCCCTCACAAGAATAGTGTTCTATTCAAATAAATTCAATGCTTCATGTGAGAGCCAAAATCAACAGCTTTGTACTTCCTAGATAACATGGATCAGTTGCTACGGGCTACTTCACCTTTCACTTAGTGCATTGGTTGCTGCACATTTCTGTAGATTTTTAGATAATCCACATAAATTTGAAGCATCTCTCTCCTCTCTCCAAAGGGTTAAGCTTAATTCCTAGCTACATGCACTGTCACAGTGGCACATTAAAATTAAGATAAGAGCTATTCAAAGAAAAAATAAACAAAACTTAACATTTTCAGGCAGGACAAAAGCTTTAATCTAAGCCTCTGAAATACTACAGATCATTAAATCACGGTTTAAATAAGATCATAATTTACTACTCTAAAGTCTTCCTTAAACGGAACTATGATTTGCATCACACTACATGAAACTCCCACTTTTTGCTTTTTTATTTAATAGAGCTGTCATATGAGATGTTTGCTTTGGACAAAAACATGCTTCAGCTTGATTTCAGCAATTCATTCTGATCCAGTCTCCTATATTTGCTGCATTATTTTTTTTCAGTGAAGGCTGCACAAATCTTGGGCCTAGTGCTGCTGCGTGTCTGCTGTCAGGAGGTCTGTATCATTCTTTCTGTCTAGGTAGGAAATACAAAGATGAGGACACATGACATTGGATGAAAGAAGAAAGCAGACAAAATATAAAGAATATTCACTTAACGGTATAAAATATGCTAATATTTTGCATTAATATCTGGTAACTAGCGCTTATGATACATGATTCTATATAAATAAAAGGAAGACTTTTTTCTGCAAAGCATCTGTTTTTTCCAAAGAACTATGCTTTCTTATGTTTTTAATAAATCTGAACTGAAAGATCTATCATATTACTTTCCACACCACCCAATGACCACTTTAAGGTACTACCTTGTTTTCTTAGTATAAATTTCCAAGTAGGAAAAAAAATCAATACAAATGAATAACAATAATAAAAGAGTCTCTTTAATTTGTGCTTATATGAAAGAACACCATGCCATATTATTGAAGACCTATAGACTTCTGTGTTTTCATGAGAATACCTCAGGGATTTTAGTTTTCTCACCCTCCACAAATTGTACTTACTATTTTTTTCAAATGTGACTATACTAAATTCACAGCTGAACTTATGTGTGTTTTCTATTACCATTGTTTTCTTGTTATCTGAGTCAAAGCACACCTCACTCCTAACTGTATTCCCTGGAGCAAAGTGAGAGGTAGACACAACTTTGATAGATGATATCTGGACAGCAAGTGTGCCGGACCTGTTGTGGTTATACTTGACAAGACTCGTTGACATTTTTGTACAGGGATAATTTGATCCTTCCATCACAGTATCTGAAATGCCTCTATGTACAAAAACTTTGGCTTAAATTAATGGTTAGGCTTATTTGTTTTTTCTTGAGTAACAACACACTATAATGCAGGAAGTTTCCAGTCTATTTCATTCTAAGAGCAATACAGCTGTGATTTAAATATTTGCTTCTGTGATAGTCAAACTTTTTTTCAGACCAGGTCTGCCAACTGACATTTTTTCCAAGACTGCTGAAATATCAAGAGGTGTTAAAACTTCCTTGGTGTTGATCCCACCCCAGCAAGTTCACTATAGAATTAGAAACAGAAATGTTAGGGAATAAAGGCTCTTCTCTTATATATATCTTGAGATGCCTAATCATTAAATAACAGTATCAGAATGGGAAATGCCATCTGAATTTTCCATGATAGTAAAAACATATCATGATATAACCATGTGTAATGATACTATTAAATCAAATATTATGATAGGCTAATGATTGCATAGCAGGGAGAAATAAAAGTATTGTGTAACTTCCTGTTTTATCACATTCTTGCTGTAGTTCATCCTTTGCAAGGATGAGTTTGGACAAGTCCGAAGGTAGCTTCTAAGTGGAAGCTCAGCTGACAAGAGGCAAGGGGCAATATGAGCCTGTGAAGATGTAGGTATAGACTGACACCAGTCACTCAGATGCCCTGCTGCCTTACCGAGTGTATTGCCCATCACTATTACAGAGTCATGTTTCTCTCCCCTTGCTGTCTTTCCAGCTCATGAATCTTTCATTCCTGTGTGCACAGTGAGCTGAGCTTTAGCAGCAGTATTGAGGGCGTGAGAGGAGGACAAACTATTTTATGAAAAACGCTCATCATATCACTGTGGAGGTTTAATTAAAATGTTTGTGACATTTATGATTAACTCAATTGACTTAGGTTAGATATCCTCTCAACCTGACCCCAGGATCAGAACTCTTAGAGGGCTGAAGGACTTCACTGCATCTTTTCCTTCCGTACAATTGTTAAAGGGCAGGGGCAAACAGAGTCTCATCCAAGGCTTGTCTCATAATCAGGTTCTCTGATAATGACAGAGACTACATTATTATCATATTTGGGGTTTATAACAAAGAATAAAGATTTCCTGACTTATAGTTCTTAAGACATGCCTTTCCTCTTTTTAATACACTTTATTTTTGTCCAAGTAACTGGAGCAGTGTTTAAGTTCAGAAATCCAATCAGAATAAAATAGCAGTAGTATCATATCAGAGCACTGTTATCTTAGTATCCTTTCTTCAGTACTTGACAAATGATTGAAAGGTAGCAAAAATTCACCAAAAGAGCCACCCACTGCTCAATCTTAGGAAATATTTCCTCTCCACTCCCATTAATTAGTAGATTAGTAGATATAATGAAATATTTAACTTCATCTGATGTGAAAATGTATATCATCTAATATTTCCCATTTTTTTTTCACCAGCAATTGATTTCACTAGGGCATTTCTCAAAGCCCTGGTTATTTCTCCATGCAGATCAGTGGAGCAGCTCATTAACTCCAAAAGTGGGTTTTGCATGGGATAAGAGATTTCCTCTCACTTTGGTCCTTAACCTTTCTGAAGCTTGGCTATACAATAAAGACACTCTCAACTACCTGAGATCAGCTCAGTTGGTCCGAGTGTGGTGCTGATAACACCAAGGTCGTGTGCTTGGTCCCTGTACGGGCCATTCACTTAAGAGCTGGACTCAATGATTCTCACGGGTCTGTTTCAACTCAGAATATTCTGTGAAACAAATACTTATTTATCATGTAAAGTTAGGATAATTTTTCTACAAGCTATTGCTATGTTCACCTATTTTGTTCACTACTCTATTGGTGGGAACGATGGCATATCAAAATACTATGCATTTAGGGAAGAAATGAAAGCTTTCTATATCTGTGTTAAATCTTATCCTTCAACTCCTCCCTCTAACCTCTCCTGAAATTCCATTAAAAACCACAAACACTAAAGCAAACTGTTTAATTAAATGGCTATCAGCTGAATGCTAATTTTCAAGAAATCATTGGTTTATTCTTTGCACAGCAATTGCCTAATCCCTACTGACTCCTTTATATGAACTAGCAATTGGCATTGCTACTGCTGCTCAGTGGCTTGCTCATGTTTTCTTTTGATCGTGCATTTTAGGATTTGTTTTCTGGTTGCATGGCTAGTGTACACCTTGCAAATTTTTGCTGACAAAAAAATAACGAGAAAAAAGTAATAAAGAAAAATAATAAGAAAGTAATTACTTATACTAAAGATCTCTCTGTTATTTCACAGGGCTTTACAAATGTATATCAATAGAATTTGAACAAAAAATCTGGTTTCACAAATTGAGTAACCAGGTACATAAAAACCAGCTGCTGCAGAACAGGCAGCAAACAAAAAGTATACTAGATAGAAATTAAAAATTCTGTGAAAATAATGTACAAATTAAGGGTGTCAGTATAACAGAGAACAGACTGAGAAGAGAGATGAGAAGAAGAGAAGAGAGGGGGAGGGAGGATGGGGGAGGAAGGTTTGTCACCAGCTTGAGTTAAAAAAGAATGTAGGGTTACTCCAGGGTGCCTTTGCTAATAATGACAAGATCGTTTGCTTCTCACATCTGTAGGAAAAAAATGAGAGGAGAAGATGGAAAAGAGGTCCTGGGATGTACCAGCTGTTGATGTTGGTCCTCCCTGCTGAGCACAGAGCATTGTGCCCCTACCGGAAGGCATCGCAATCTGTTGACATCTCCAGCTCTCTGCTACTTCGGGACACTCAGCTGAATCTAAGGCGACGATCATCTGGCTGAGTGAACAAAAATCAGTGCCTACAGTGAAAAAGCAGGAATAACACACAAAGCAGATGGCTGGAGGCCTGCTCGTTCCTGTTTCTGGAGCTGTTTACACTCTTAAGTGACTAATTTTGACATGTTATACTACTAATGAAGTTTTTTGGTTTGACCCAGTAAACTGCATGTAGTGCAGTCTGGGACCACTCTAATTTGGTGTCTGCAGCCCAGTGCTATTTCTGATCTACAGAAAGTCAATTAAAATCATGGTGAGTGTGCAATCAAAGCTGAATTTCAGAATGACAGCTTTCTCCCATATATAATACTCAAAGCCTACAGTTTTACATTTTCTTAGCTAAAATATCTTGAACATTTGTAACATCAGTCTTTAGTATTTGTTCTTCTGAGACTGAGATCAGAGCCACGGCACAGAATTTTCACAGGCTTCCAAGAATGACATCACCATTCAGAAGCATGAAGTTTTCTCCCGCCTTTCCTGTATCAAGTCATGTGGACCTGTAAACTCCAAGAGAGTATTCTCTGATGAAAATGTTAATATTCCAAAAGCATTATTCAAAAAAAATTTTTTTAGTTTACTGCCTAACTCTTGCTCCCAGACCTGAAGGCTGTTGAGATTGCATTGACTGAAGTACAAAATCTAGAACTGAAACACAGAGTCAAAACTTTAAATATTTCAAGCCAATTTGGAATTTAGTAAAATGTCATGGAGAAGCTTGATTAAAAACTTATTTCATCCCAATCCTATATTTTTTTTTTCTTCTCAAAAGGCTATGAAGGATATTAACCATTAGAATCTCAGATAGCTGACAGGTATTGAAATTGAAAAATAAGACAACCACCTGGCCTAGTCTTTAGATATCTCCTCTGCATTTATCTTAAATTTATTCACAGTCTCACAGTGATGGTTCCATAGACACTGAGGATTGGTCAATGATTATCCCTCTAAGCAGTTAAAACTAAAAATAAAACTTACCAGCAAACAGTTAAAGGTTATTCTGGGGCTGTTATGGACAAACAATCTAATAATAGTAATGTTTGAATGACATCTTAGTTAAGTCAAAGACTAAAGAGCCTGCCTAGTCTGGAAGTATTTTCCAAAGGGCTTGAATTAATATGAACCAAGAGGAAACAGCAATAGTTTTCATGAGGCCTGATGTGGACTTACCCTTAGCACCACTGGCTGCAGTGGCTAATTCCTTAACATTCCTCAGCTTCGTGGCTGCTGGGGCTTTTCCATTTTAACCAGGGCCTTACCAGTTCAGCCACATCCCGGTGGCTAAGTTATTCACGGTAGAGGTAGGGGGGTTTTATTTACCATGTGCTATTCACTGTCATTTCAGATCTGGTTTATCTAAGTGGTCTATTATTATAGCCTCCATAAAAGGCTCCAAAAAACCACAAGAGACAAGGAATGAAGCTATTGAGAGAAGAGTGTATATGGAGGTCTATATTTGTCCTATCTTTAGGAAAAAATCCTATTTTGTGGAAGTCGTCTGATAAAAGGTGACCTGTGAATTGTCTCAGTGTCAGTACAAAACACTGGGCTGCTGAAACGGCACAAACTGTAACGCTGTGACTGATCCCCACCTGAACACTTGCGTAAGGCACTGGGATCCACAGCACAAGAAGGACACTGACCTGTTGGAAGCACAGAGGAGCCCATGAAGATGATCAGAGGGCTGGTGCACCTTTCCTGTGAAGACAAACTGAGAGGGTTGGGGTTATTCAGCCTGGAGAAGAGAAGGCTCCAGGGAGAAGTTATAGCCCCTTCTAGTACCTGAAGGGGCTACAAGAGAGCTGGAGAGGGACTTTTTACAAGGGCCTGTACACAGAACAAGAGGGAATGGCTTTAAACTGAAAGAGGTCAGTTTTGGATTAGATATTAGGAAGAAATTATATACTGTGAGAGTGGTGAGACACTAGAGCAGGTTGTCCAGAAAAGCTGTGGATGTCCCGCCCCTAAAAGTGTTCAAGTTCAGGTTAGATGGGACTTTGAGTGAATTGATCTAAAAGAATTTATCCCTGCCTGTGTAAGACCCAAAGGTCTTAATGCAATCTTGAGTCAAATATATAATGCTCACAGAGATATTTCTCTTGCGTTATGAAATGTACCGAAACCAGTAAACAAAGTATTTATCTGTCAATATTTGCATGAAACTTTTAAATTCATTTTCTTTTCTTTAATAGTCCCTTCTGTCAGCTAAAAAAACCCCAAAACATTTGGGTAGTGCTCACCAGTATATAATTATCCAAATATTACTTAATATGGGAATTCTAAAGTCTCCTCACTTAAACCCATGCATATTCTGATTCCTCACATCCTTCCTTTGATCAGGAAGATAACTCTGAAGAAGCTCTGCTTCTTCATTTTAGATGTCCTAAGAACAGAGCAAGAGAAAATAAGCTAACACCACAGGCCTCCATTTTTTTTAGTATTTCTCATTTCCAGGGCTCAGAGGAAGTCAATGACTGCCTTCCCCCACCACTCAGGCATTTCTAATTTTCTGACTTCTGAGCAAAGTAGCAGTTGATTCATGCACTTGATTCATCTTCCCTCCACCATTTTAATCTGCCTTGTCCTGGTACTGCCCACCCATCTGCAGAACTTGACGGTAACAATCAAAAAGTTTTAGTTATCCATAAGGTAACTTACAATCGGTAAGATTAAGGAGATAGTCTTAAATTTCCATTGTCTCAGGTAATGAGTTCCACTACTCTAGTAAGGAATTCTTTCATAGCAGGACATTTTGCAGTGACTTTGCAGCTGCAAAAGGCTCCAAAAAACCACAAGAGACAAGGAATTTTTGCATCAGAAATTTAAAATACCAGATCTTCTCCTGTCACTATTCATGTATTAACAGAGCACAAGAAGTGGAATAAAGACAGGATTAAGTTTAGCAATGACTGGTACCATCTGAGGGTGATATTCGTGCCATACCTCTTTGCAAAGCAGCAGCAATATAAAGGTGTCAGTGTTTCCCTAAAGAAGAAACTGAAACTTCTTTTGCATTTTCCAGAAGCAGTGCCTAATGACGGAAGAAGTTATAGCCCAAGTTAGCTAAATGGGATAAAATTCCCAGACCTGATCAGATAGGAACTTTCTGATGAGCTGCCAGATATATATGAAGAATGAAGTTCCCATCTTTCCCAACAGGTTTATCACTACCTGTTCATTTATGTGAAACTTCAAAGTGCCGCATCTTCTGTAGGATTTTACCTCCAATTATCCAGCTCAAGGTAATAACTCGACGTTATTTTATTTTTCACTGGGAAGAGAAGTGCAAAGATAAAGATGGGAAACTCCTACAGTGTATGAACTGAGAACAGTGTCAGGAGTGATATTTGCTGGGCTTCTGCAATCCTTTGTGACCTTAACAGCTTTTAGAGGACTTTTCAGCCTTAGGGTTTATCTAACTTCCTCTGGAGATGGAGCTGGCCATGAATTGTTCCCAAAGAGGACAATTAGGGATATTTGTTCTTTAAATATGTTTCATGATTATGTTTGATGTTGTCTAATGCTTGACACTGTGTAGATATTAATTAAGTGTAAGAAAACTATTTCCTCTACTTTGTTCAGGAAAAAAAATAATCAACCCTGGTAGGTTTCACAATCAAAATTATAATCTTTCTCAAGCATGCAAATTAACAATTAGAACATCTCAACAACGGAATTCCACTAATCCCTCCACAGGAGAAAATTGGTTATCTGCCTACAGCACCAATTAACCAAACAAAAGCTGTTTAAAGCAGAAAAATAGAAAGAAAATTTACTAGGATTGAATTTTTTTACATCCCAGATAGACATTCCCTCCCACTGTGGAGCTGGACTTACAGCAGGGGCTTGTGTGTGTGGGTGCAAGCTGCCGAAAAAAGTGTTGGGTTGAGGCCAGCAGGAACTGAAGTTCCTTGTTTTAGGAGGTAGAGTGTGGTCATTGCAAACTGCATTCCCACATCCCACTCTGCCTGTGGACTTCAGCACAAGATGATAATAAAATCACAGCCCTCTGCAACATTTCTTGTGCTTTCTTTTCCAATGCTTTTACTATCCTGGACTAAAGACAAGATAATGAACTAGCTGGACTATTGGGATCATTCAGCTTTCCATTTCCTTAGTGCAAATATTTTTGTTTACTCCCTAATTTTATCTCATGCAATGGTTCTGGAAATCTCTGTATAATAGCATCAGCTACCCCTAACATCCAATAACAAAGAGTTGTTCAAACTTCAAAAAATAACTCTCATCGATAACTATGTCATATTTGGCTAACATAACCACTGCCAAAAAAAAAAAAATTATATTATCTCTAGGTGTGGCCAATCTCAGTACTAACATGTTTAAATTTTGACCTACCTGAGGGGAACACCCAAATCATTGAAGCAGGTGATGCTGGGAAGAGGCGTGTGAAACAAACCTCTGCACTTACAGAAACGCTGTACAACTTGGCTGTCTTCCAGTTTCATAAAATAAGGGAAACATCATTTGTGCAGGTGTAGTATAACTCATTTTGGCTGTATGTAAAAATAAAACTTTCATTCAGAAACCATTACTTGCTCTAACATGATTTTTCTTGGGGTTGGAGTGCAACAGGGATAAGTTATTAGCATTCTGGAACAAGCCTACATGAACGAAAGAAAAAAAAAGCTGAAACATTTCTTAAAAATAAAAGATTGAAATAATTAAATGTACCTTTCAAAAGCTTTCTTAAATTGAACACAAAAGCAGTTAAAATAAAAAAAGAGAGGATAAACTGACAGTTCTGGAAATTGAAACTTTCGGTCTGTGTAATGAATATAAAGCAAAGAATGGCTATGGATCTTCCTCTTCCTCCTTCTTGTCCCCTCATAATGTGTTCAACTGACCAGGCTGGGCTGTCTTTACCTCTCATCAAAGTAAAATAGAAATATTCCTTTTTCACTTTTTCTTTTTTTAGCAAGATGATAAAATTATAGCTGTACCTATGACACTTAAGTGCAATTTTTATCTTGGCATTTGTGAATTTACAGCTAATACCTTCATAGTATATGACTGTCTTTTGCAAAAGAATTTATTTAATGTAACTACAGAGTCCAGAGTCTTCTAGGTACACTACGTATCCCCTGGGCAATATGATTTAAACTCATATAAAGTGAACAGTAACATTGCAAGTTGTGGGTAATAAAGTTTTAGAGATTCAGAGGATTTTCTTTGCCTTCATAACCACTCTTAGTTTTTAAAGTGCCAAATTTCATTAATTGATCCTAGTTATAATATCTTGCACTAACTGGAAAGTCAGGCTTGCTAGAACAGGATGTTTATTTACTAATCTGCTTTAAAAGAGCAGTTTATTTTTGGTTGTAAGTTGCAGAAACTAAGCTGTGCATGAAAGCAAGCCCTTGAAGGATGAAGCTCAGTCCACCCTGACTAGATCTCTGAGATGACCCACCCACCAGCCATATTATTGCTTCTCTCGAAACACTGTTAATTTGTTTATTCGTCTTTGTGGTCTGGAAGCAAAAAAATATTTTGGTGTTTCCCCCT
The DNA here is from genome assembly GCA_013397775.1 of Eulacestoma nigropectus. Taxonomy (NCBI): domain Eukaryota; kingdom Metazoa; phylum Chordata; class Aves; order Passeriformes; genus Eulacestoma; species Eulacestoma nigropectus. The sequence goes on from VZTE01002323.1 coordinate 1,883,866, forward strand.
CCCACACACCCCAATCCACTTCTGTTTTGCAATAGTGGGTGCATCGTTATGTATTTCTAAAGGAAGTCCAGCTGAAATGTCTACACCTAAATCTTACAGTTAAAATTCCATTAAACAATGAGATGCATTTAGGAAGCCAGAGAGAGAAAACACATTTAATAACCTAGAGGCTGGGTGCAACTTCATGTTGCTTCAAAGTAGTTCCTATTTTAAATCCTAGTATTGCTTAAGGCCAAAAACTGACTTTATTACATTTCAAAATGAAAAAAAAAAAAAAAAACGACCAACGCAAGCACCTGCTTTTGTAACAGACTTTTAAAAAAAATACTGACACTTAAAGAAGGAATATATTGTATAGATGATATATATCGTTGGTTTAACAACAATAACATGAAAATTCATTGTCTGAAAAACAAAGCATCGAGGTTCAACCTATGTTGGTTCACTGAAATTACAATACTTTAAAAGGGGCTACAGCTCTAAACTATGAGGTGGAACATTTAGGTTATTGTTCTGGCACTATCTGACCTGCTCTGTCACTTCAAGATAGATCTCCAAAAATACTTAGTTATTAAAATACAAACCATAAGAATGTTAGGTGTCTATGGACCATGTAGGTCGGAAAGAAATGCAGTCAAGTACATAAAGTCACATTCATGTGAGATTTCAACTTCTGATTGCATGACCTTTAAAACTATTCCAAACTTAACCCACTTTTTTTGCAGTAATTTCATGATGACAGTAATCTGACAGGTGAATGACATTGTTAGGGCTATACACTTCTGCCCCATGAAAGATTGCAAAGCTGAGCCAGAACAGGACAAGAGGATTCTCATTTAGTTTCCAGAAAACTTATCCTTCAGGATAAAATGGTTTATAGGTGCAAAGAACAAATGAAGGTTTTCTGTCTTTTCTATGCAGCACAACCTGAGGGCTGGCAGAAATGAGTCTTTTCTATTTGCTAGAAGAATGGGAACAATTGAGGCTTTATGTACCAGTGAAACTCTGGTAAAAGAAAACCAAATATTCGCATTTCCCTTATTAGTAAATTAGACTGTAGTTTCCATACAGCTTTTTTCACATTGAAAATAATTTAGAAAACTTTGAGCAACCAGACTCAAACTTTTCTAAGGGTCAAAATGTGAAAGAAATGTAAGCAAAGGAATATTTATTTGAGAACTCTTGTGAAATGTGATCTGTGAGAATCAAGTAAGATAGCTAGATTATATGACACATACATATTTGAATGTAGAAATCACATTTATGCTAGAATATTAATCCTTCCAGAAAAAATTCACAATGCATTTAAATAAGTCCAGGATGCTCCAACAACCTCTGAACAAAATCTGCATTATTTAAACTATTTTTTTCTCCATTTTGTGAGTCTAGTACAACCGTAGTATCAGCCAGCCATACGTCAGCTTATACATTTGATAAAACCTCTGTGAGAAGACAGGGAAAGGGTAAAATAATGGAAGCAAAGTTGTGACCCGCTGTGAGCTGGCACAGAGTTCGGCTTCTATGCAGAATGGCCACTCCACAACACTGCACAGTCTTGCAAGCTGAAAGATATTAACAGTGCTTGTGGTCATGTAGGAGTTGAAAAGGTTCTGAGGGGAAGGATGCTATTAATTTTTTAATTTAATCTGACAATTTATTTTAGCTAGAGGAAATATTGACCACTACTTTTTAAAATTTCTTTTTGTAATATTTAATGTTACTCTTCCAGCAAGCACACAGTTAAATTGACAGGACTTCATTTGTAATCCACAGAACAATAGATGACCTGAGTAAAACTGCGCGCTATCCTCCAGATGTTGTGTGCACTGAAACACCTGGAAGAGCCACGGGAGAGAAGCAAGAATGACCGCTGCATTTGCTAAAGTAGCAGCTGTATGTTCAGCAGGCAGAACACATTGCCCTACCTTCAGCACCTATCATTTCCATGCTTTCTGAATTTATTAAACCCTTGACTTAGCCCATCATATAGCTACTGGCATGTTCTGTTTCCCATGGAAAAAATCTTAGTGGTTCTCCCTTCCCTCAAGGTAAAACACTGTGAAACCATAAATACAGCATTTAGTGCTTGATTTAGTGTTTATCTGACTTCAGATGTGGGCCTAAATGCTTTGCTGGGTTCACACTTTGTCTTGCCTCAATGCCATACCTCTGTCAACCTCCAGTTTCATGTGAGGGCATGAGAAAAGTAACACAGCCGTATTGCACCACGAACTGTTCACAGGAATCTTAAAATCTTACCGTTTTTTTGTTAAACATTTTTATAGCGACATGTTTCCACAATTTCACCTTGAATTTGCTTCATTTAGTGCTCTCTGGGTTTGCAATACATGTTTTCTTACTTTTAAGAAGTTGGGTGTCAGTATGCATACTTTTTCATAACTAGTATATAAACAATTTTTTCATGTTTTTCCAAGAAAACACTCATAATTCTGAGTTGTGCCGGATCCCCCAGTTCTCTAGAAACAAATCTCTTTCTTGGTCCCCTAAATGTTCTATATCTTATTTGTGTGCCTCTTACAAAAGAATTCTAGAAAGAAACTCAGACCACAGGAGAAAAAATCAAGTCAGTAATAGCTAAGTAATACTAAGTGAATAATTATGCTTGAACATCTTTTCCACTGACACCTGTGGTCATTAGAATTCCCTCTGTTTACCAATGGATGTGAGAAGGAAAACGAGCCTTCAGAAATTTAGAATTAAGTAAGTGCCAGTCGTGTTTTCTATTCCCAGGGCAATTACCACCCCAGTTTTTGCCCTATTTAGTTACATACAAAGACTGTTCTATTCAGGTAGTCTCATTGAAATTAGTACTCTTCAACATAAGGCTGTTAGAATTGAGTCTTCATTTAGTGGATTTATTATGTCCTGTTGAACAACTTGCCACTAAAATGACAACACCGCAGAGACACTAACTACTGAGCTTTTCAAAATACAAAGAGGATCAACTTAGGAGTTTGTTTGAACTCAAAATGTTCTAAACCAAGGTAAAATTCTGCAAACAAACAGGAGAAAACTTTGGGATAGAAGCAAGTTCCATTTAATCTTTACAGAACAAATCTCTCCACCTTTTTTTTTTTTTCCTATAAAATTTCTTTACCTTGACAGCAGCAATTCTGTGGCTAATCTGAAGTCATATATATGCTCTTTGATCTTCTCACACATGTAGCCTGAGAGAAATCCTGGCTACCATATAGATCTGCTCCCTTGTCTGTGGCAGTAACCTAAAATTGGGTGTTCTTCCTCTACCTGGCTAACAATTTTCAGAGAGCCTGTAGGAGCATTCTTGTCTGTGAAACATTTATGCTTCCTTCAGACCTGCTCAATAAAGGCAAATGCATTACTGCCATAGCAAGTAGGCAAGGAAAAAGATATACAAAAGACAGAAAACCTGACCTTGTATGCTTTGCTTCTATATCTTTTTAAATATGCTTCATTTTTTAAATACAAAAGTTTTCACACTTTTTCAGCTTGACTGAGAAACCAATATATGTATGAATATGTGTTGGAACAGTTTTTGGCATCCCATCAGAGACATTCTTTGGAATCCACTGCAGCTTCATCCAAAAGGCCAGTAACTGAACAAAAACTGAAAGTGAATGGAACTTTCTTCCTGAGACTCATTACCCTCCAGGTGTTATTTTGAGCGTTAATAAATGAAGACAAAAAACCTGCTGCTCATGTCCTACGGCTCTCGTCCAGGCTAAACCTAACCTGTAGCCAGAAGGAGCTCTGGTGGATTATCAGTTAGCTATCTTTGGTGAGATGTAAATTAAGTTATAAATACATGAAAAGAAAAAAAAAATCTTAAAACCTGTTGGCTAAGAAATCTTTACATTTTAATGTCTCTCTTTCTTTGTTTCTTCTTTTTTTTTTTTTAATGAGGTAAGTTTTTTGACTATAAAGACATATATATTTGAGCAATGTTTTATGCAATAACACAACTAAGGTTTCATATGAATTTAGAAGAATGTCTTGATTCTAGCATTTTGCTTACAAAACTTCAGATCGTTTTCATTTGCAGAGTAGTTTGCAGAAATATCCCCAGCAGAGGGAGTGGCTCATCCTTCTGAGATGAAGCCTGAAAGATTAGCAAAAGCAATTTTTACTTCTGCTTTACACATGAAAAATAGTGTTAAAGAGAGTAATTTCCTTAAATGTCTATTAAAAAAAAGCATTTTTACTCTGTCACCAGTATGAAAGAAGAGCATAGTGGTGTGTCCGCATTAAACAAATAAAGAGAAAATAAAAAGTCCAATTATTATAGCAAGTTTCATAAAAAAACCTTATCTTTTTTCTGCTTTGTGCCTCACATTTTTGTTGCATTTAATTACATACAGAGTAGACATAAGATGCCTGAATAACAGAATTTTAAGCTCACTTATCTTGATAGTATGTAGTTATTTAGACCTAGTTTTCAAACAAACGCATAAGGAGATAAATTGAAAATCACTGGAAAATTACATCTTTAGGCCCAGCCTTTCTGGATATAAACCAGTATTGACAGATGAGTTTAAGTGGACTTATTCTGATTTATAACAGTCGAGTATTTAAGATAGGAACTTTAAATAAGATGGATCTTTAATTAAAAAAAAAAAAAAAACAAACAAAAAACAACTTTAAAATGAAAAGCAAGTTTTAGTTGGTTTGTAATTCATTCTTTTCAGCACTATTAAAACTGATGTCAATAGCACAACATAGGAAAGTCAAGTTACTTAAAAGACCAAGGTGTGACTATAACAATTTTGTTTAAGCCAAAGAGCATTCCCCGGTAGTTTTCAACCCCCGATTTCATGGCCACCATTTTCCCCTCAGTTTTAACATCATAAGGGTAGCTTACTATTTCTTCTGATCCTAAAAACCCACTTAGTAAATCAGCCCCTTCGTATTTAATATCAGCACTCTGCTGCACCCCTGTGTGACCATTTAGGTCCCATTCCGGTGGTGTGACTTAATGAGATAGGGTCCACTAGCCAGGGAGTTACCCCTCAGAGGAAGCCAGAGATTTTCCCAGTGTAAAATGTGTTTTAGTTGGTGATTCAGGAGTCTCCTGAATCATTTCCCTCAGGGAAACAAGAAGGAGCACACAGATTCAATAGAGGTTGAGAAATTTCATTGTGCTCAGTTTGCACGGGGTCTGGTTGCAGCTAATTTACACTGAGCACCCTAAAACTGCTTTAAGATAGGGATATATCTCGGGGATCAGGTCCCCAGTTTCAAGGGCCCCAAAAGGCCATCAATCAGTCAGAAATATAGTTTTCATGAAAACCAGCTGTTTTCCAAACACTCAGCTCTGGGCATCTGGAAAAATAGTTAGGTAAATTATTTCATAAATCACCCCCCTGCTCACTACATCCAATACTGTTCAGTTAATCTCCACAATGCATTGGGTTTAGTGCATATGTTCAGAGTGACATTATATCCCACTGCTATTAGGCTCAGCTGGGAGATTGATTGATCTGTGTGGGACTGCAAGGGCTCCCTGAGAGTATTGCCTTAAATAGGGGTCAGCAGAATAGCCACCTTGGGCTTCTGGAGAGCAGACTTTGGCCTGTTTGGGAGACTGGTTAGCAGAATGCCTTGGAAGACTGTCCTGAAGGACAAAGAAGCCCAGGAATGTTGGATAGCCTTCCAGAAGAACATCTTAAAGGTGCAGAAGCAATGTTTAGGTCACCATCCCGGGGGATATTTCAGAGACGTATAGATGTGGCACTTAGGGACATAGTAGTGGACTTGTAAGTGCTGGGTTAATGGTTGGACTCGATGACCTCAGAGGTCTTTTCCAACCTAAAAGATTCTATGATTCTATGAAAAAAATCCTAAAATTACCTGTTCCATTTAGTCATTAAAGTATAACTCATAACAATAAGGTTTCAAACCACAACCCATACACTGACAAGGCACATAAGCCAGAGAGAGAGAGTTAATAAACACAGAGAATCTTTATACAGCCATAATGGAAACTGATTTGGATCTCTAAACCTGGATATTTTCTCAGTCTACTGTATTAGAGTTATTGCATTTTCTCAAAAGTCTTCTAATGGGTCCATCTTTTAATTTTATATTATAAGCAATCCCATCCCTCTGTGAGGAATGTTTTGTGAGTGTGGCTTGATGAAATTACTTAAAATTATGTTTTCAGTATTTTTTTTAAACACTTTTTCCTAAAGCAGTAGGATTAAGATTATAATACCTTTACCCACAATGGACAAATATTATCTAGATTTTTAAGAGGTTTCAAAAATACTTTGATCCATTAAACTAATTAAAATTAACACTGTTGGGGAAACCACTTAAGTGAGAATGTTAGCTGCTTGTTCTTAGTATCCCTGTGGGATTACTATGGCTACATCAGGAAGCATGTAAAGTACACTGTGGTTGGAAAGGAAATTACTGGCTGGAAACAGTGAAGATATTAGGAATCAACGCCTGGGTTATAGCTGACAAAAATGAGATCAAAAAAGAGGAAACTCTCAATAATAACAACACTTGTGTTTCCACAGACCTGGGGCCACTCTTCATGGCTAGCTTTCTGGCTGTCAGTAGTGGATGTTTATAACACTCGTTCAAAGACTTTCTAGCCCACCACTAATTTTGCACATGTAAAGAAAAAATTGACCCGTGCTCACCTTCCCCATGTTCCTCTCCCTCTCCTCATCCAGACAATAAGGAGAAGTTGCAAGAAACTCTGTGCCCCAAAGAACATTCTAGGTCAGGATCTCTGGAGAGGGATTCTGCTATGATAAAGGAAATAAGAAAAAAATAAATCTGTCTCTAGCATGCTATATACCCTATGTTCTCAGCTGGTACTCTAGTGCACAGGACAGGAGTGTGAGCTTTAAAGACTCTAGCACATATATAAAGATGTAAATAAAACACAAAAGAAATCTACATGCACCTTTCCAAATTCAAAGCAATAAGAAAAATTGTACTAAAATGCACCAACCACCTTGGTGTATGTGTTTTTCATTCTAAAACCTGAGCTGATTCTTCAGCTCCTGTCCCTTAGAGATATGACTTTTCCTTTCAAACCCTTCACGACCCATATTTCTTCTCCCAGCTTCATGAGACTGTTCTCATTCTTCCTGACCATCATATAAGAGGTATTGGAATATCTTTGCTTTATATTTGCCATTTTGAGTTATAGAAGAGAGAAGAAAGATGAACATCAATCTCTTCATTACAAAATTTATGCCCAAAAGCCAGATTTTTCAAATATGTTAAAAATTCCCTGCAGAAGTGAGAAGACAGCATTTTCAAGTGATTAAGTTTCAGGGGAGTTTCTGTAGTTGGTCAGGTTTGTTTTTTTTTTTTTAAAGGACAGTACAAAATTTGCCTATCTTAATAGTAATTTTGTGCTACCACAAGCACTGAAATGTATAGCTTTCTCTGAGAGTACTGAGCAAATGCAAGTCTGAGCAGGTGCCATTGATGCTACAGACAACCATCTCTTAAGGCAAATGCTTACTGAAAAAAAAATCATCAGAGATTTTCTACTTGTGTCTGGAAATCAAAAGAGCTGTTTTATACTGAAGAGTTATGGTACATTCTGGGATCAGCCATACCTGCTGGGTAAGAATATCAGTACCCTGTCTGCACTGGCAGTAGGGATGAAAACTCTCTGAAAGGAAACATTAAGGAGCAATAGTTTTGATGCTGTTGACTGATAACAGTTTGACACTGGTGCTTCTCATTAATTTTGGTCAGACAGGGATACGATATTTGGGAAGGCAGTTTGCAAAATTCCCAATGCTTTAACGTGTATACAAAATGCAGCCACTGAAACACAGCTATGTGCTGCCAGCACCTAGAAAACTTGACCATCTTTTAGCGCATTGATAGAGAGATCACTACAGATCATGACTTGTGCAGCAGTAACCAGCATGACCTAATACCTTTAGCAAGTTCTCCAAGGACTCCATGAGATGAATATACTCCTCTCCAGAGCTTCTCCTGCAGGACTCCAAATTTGCGAGCACTATTTTTGTTAGTTTCCCCAGACTCACTCCTCTTCCCTTCCAGTACCTTCTATTTACTCAGAATTAGTCCCAAAAGCCTGCAGGGTTTTTCTGCACCCAAACATCCTGTAGGCAGCCTGCTAAGCAGTCATTCAGGGAGGAAGACACTGAGCTTAAGACCCTTAAAATGGTCACTGTTTCTGAGTGTGGTAGATATATAGGCACCACCCACTCTCTGGCTCTCAGCTGGGAGCTCTTGAAAAATGTTGTTAAGGAACTTGGAATCAAAGGACAGGAAAAGTTGTCAGCTTGCTTCCCACATGCAGTTTTATGCCTTAGGCCTGGATCTACAGCTACCATAGCAATCAAAGCATTTTGAGGACTTCCAAAAAATTACAACCTGTCCTCTTAGTCCTTAAACAAAACTCAAATACACACTTCTGGTTGATTTTATCTCCAGTCCATCAGAGTATTTGAACTCAAAACCAGATTTTGCTGAACACGCATATGTAACCATAAGAGCTAGAATTTCCTACTAGTGTACAAAGGTATCTGTTTTCATCACCTTTAAACATTCTGACCTTCAAATATGGAAATTTGTTTACTATGTCAGGAAGAATGGATACATGGAACTTTCTTCCATGTTGAGTCCTTTCAAGTTGTGTGATAATTTTCCCAAGCACAACCACATAAACTCGAATTTCATAGTCAAAAAGAGGGCAAGTTGAACTTTATTACCAATTATAATACCTTTGATGACTCCATAGTAGTCACAGATAAAATCAGGTTAGAGAAAATAAGTTCACATCTTTTGAACTGAGAAGAACATAACAATTACTTACTAAACAATTAAAAATTATTAGTTATACCACTGAATGTAGGCCTTGCAGGGCCTAAAGAATATGTGCTGCTTACACTTGTATATGCACATTAATCACAGTCTGTTACTGTAATTTTAATGAATGTTTATCTTATTTTCTTTGTGTAATCCAATTACTTTTTTTTTTTAACCATCGTCAGGGATCTCTTTGTTTCCGGCATCCCGCCAATCAGCCCCCTTTAGATGTGAACAATTCAATTCATTATCATTAGGTTTCTATTTTTGATCCCACTTCTGGGTGAACCATTGAAAGAAAATCCAGGAACAGAAGTCCTTGCACAGCAGGGGGAATGAAATGTGTTCTGAACACCTGAGCAATTATGTGCAACAGTTCTCCAGAATGGTAGTCTAATGTCTTTCTAAACTTGTACCACATTAACAATTAGATCATCTGTCATTTCTGCTTTAGTATTAAATTAATTGCAAATTGACTTTAGGATTGAGAAAAAAGATTAGACTGCTGGAGTGAATCTAAGCATTTTGTGTTTGTTTATTTTTTAATTGGCACGTTGAACCTGTCCAAATAATTTCTGTGATGCAGATGCCATTACTGCAATCCCAGTTGATTATGCCAGGCCCTTATAGTAAAGACAGGAAAAATCAACCCACTAGATTACCAGATTTAATGAACAAGGTACTTCTAAAACCTGCAGTTTTCATGAAACATACCTATAATTATGAACCAAGAGTAGAAGACCAGCAAACAAACACCAGCATGTCACTTCTAGCAAGAAATATGGGATGGTGAGTACTTAATCATAAAGGCAAGTATTTAAAAGCATAAATAAAATTACAAAATTGTTTTAATAAAGCAGAGACTAAAAGAACTGAGTGCATGAGGCAATTGAGAAACATAAGAGTATGACCAAGGTTTCTTTGTTAACAGAGATAAAGGAAGGAAAGATAAGCAGCACCACCAGCTTGGTAGGCTCAGATACCGGAAAGAGAACAGGTGCACTGCTGGGCTGCTAGACTAGATTCACTTCCCTGCCCTGATGATATGGCCACACAAGTTCTGGTGCTGCCACTTGGCAGTGGCTCAGGGTTCACAGCACTGAGCACCATGGCTTTGGTGCTACAGTGCTTGTTCATACAGCCAAGATGGCAGTGAGTATCACCCACTGACACAGCAAAGGCCTGACAAACTAAACAAGGAAGGTAACAGCTGGTGGAAAAGCCAAACTGGTTTTTCTTCTCAGGCTGATGTATGCTTTCCTTCAGAGCATTCTGTTTTCAAATTTTAAACCTGTTTTCTGCTTAAAAGAAAGTCAGATTATAGTAAAAGCTTTATGGGACAAAAATACTGTAACACCAGAAATTCTCTGCAACACCACAAGACCAAATATTTCAGCCTATCAACCAGAAAGTCTTGAGCTGGAAATCATAATTTATTCCTGGCTTTAGGCGTGGGCATTTTTCTGACTGACACTGGCCAGCATTCTAACTGCTAGCATGCTACCTGATGTGGCTTAAGTAGCAGTAATGTCCCTCTTGATAGATGGAGAAATATATGAGTGTTATTGCTGTGTCTTTTAGTCAACGTCTTCTGAGAGAGCAAAAGGGGGAGGTTTGGAAATAACATGATGCCATCGCCTGGCAAAGACAACGGGCATTTACTCATTTGGATTGGAAGGTTGTAGAAGCCTTATACATCTCAGTTTGCTTTACTTCTACTACCACTCAGAGACAACAAATCTGTTGACAGAGTGGTAAATCTAGATAGCAGTTAACCAATCAGATGGCAAGTAAGACAGCCTGTCTTCTAAAACTTATTGGAGGCACATTGGCAGCTTAGTGTTCACTCTTGGGACCCGCGAGGTAGTTCTGCCTCAGAAATTCTGGTGAATTCAGCTTCTTGATAGTCAGCATTTCACAAATGTGTAGGGTTTCAATAAATAACTTTCAGTAAAGTTCTTTATTCAAGTCTGGTAATCCTCTTCACCAGGCAATTATTATTTCTACTAGCAATACACTCTTGGTCTTTCAAAATGTAATGTACTTCACTCAACTCCCCTTATCTAAATTCTGTCTCGGGCAACCACAAATCAAACAATGGTACTACTCGTTACTTTTTTTGCTTCAGTCAGAGGTAGTTTGTGCCAATAGTTTTTCATGTCAGCTATAGGTTATTTGGTCTACTGCTGAGGTGAGGAAGCTAGATTGAGGAAGAAATTATAAACAGGCTGGTCAGGGAACTGTTTTTTGAGCATAACACTTTCATAAGGATAAACAAGCCAAGGCAGAACAGAGTTGATTATTTTCTCCCCAGATGCAGTAATGTGAATCTGGGAAAAATAAATTGTCCCAACCACAGAGCAACAACTGGTAAAAGTGTAAAAAGAATTAGTTTTTATCACAGTTTTTTCAATGAAGAAGCAAAAGTGAAGAAAAAACAAAGGAATCAAGATGTAGTTTTTTTGCTCAACTCCCCTCAACTTCCCGGCCTATCCGGTGTCAACATTCTCCTCTCAGGTTTCTAAAATATGAATTCTCTTTTTAAATTTTGAAGATAAGTTTTTCTTTGTCTTTATCTGTGAGAGTAAAAGTCTCTCCATCAGAAACAATATCTCATTCATTTCTTCCAAGTATATCTTCCGAGTATATATATATGTGTGTGTGTATATATTTATGTGTGTATATATATATATATATAAAATTAAAAAAAGAACTCACCTCTCCCCTACAAACCTGATGCTTACTGCAACAGCATGTTTTACATTTCAAAAGTTGTGTGAGTTAAAATGCAGTTAGGCAACTCCATGGGAAAGGAGGATCCTCAAGCGCTATTAAATGCAGTAGCTCAGCTTTCCTCTGAAAGCTGGAAATAGAAGTGAGCAAGTTACTGAACACTTTGTCCTCTTTTACTCTCTTCTTCAGTGCTTCTCCCAGATAATATTGGATGGGAGCTAGTGATGCTAATGAACAACTAAGGTGATCCAAATGAGCTGATGTAAAGCTAAGGTCTCAAAAAAAATCAGTAGCAGTAAAAATGCAGATTTCATGAATTTTTCCTATTAGTAAAAGATTCTGAAATACAATGCCTTTTTTGTCTCAGTTCTTAGAAATATATTCAGGATAAACTTTCTGTGTCTGATATTGCAAGACAAAATGGTTTAACTTCCATTGGAAATAATAAAAATTTTTCTGAGTGGCTCTCCTTCTTTACCTCCAGTGTGGTGCCCGTGAAAAAAAATTAGAAAAAGAAAGGAAAATAATCTCCCATGACTTTAACAATTTTACGACCTCACTAAAAGACAGAGTTACAGTATTCTGAGTGTTCAAACTACATATTTACCTTCCTGAAGATTTAAGTTTATCCTTAAACATTTTAATTCTGGGGAATTCATAATGGGTTTTGTAAGTTGTCAAAAATCTTGATTACTACAGTATTTTACTTCAAGGCGTCTTTTTAAAAATCACTCTATTTCAATGTATTTATGAGGAGAGGAATATAAATAAGAGGGCAAAAAAATTTGACATTCATGAACCATTTCAAATATTTGTGTCTTAGCCCATCTGTTCTTTAGCTTTTCCAAACTTCTTACTATACAAGATTTTCTGTGGTGCTTTACAGAAACAGCCGACCATGCAGTATTTGAAGACAGCAGCTAGCCCAATACAGATAGCCAGATGTGGTGTAATCTTGACTGGGATTAATGGGATTTCAGAACAGTTCTTGACCTCACAGAAATCAGGTCAGGGAAGGCCAGGTGAAAACAAAAGAGGAGTCCTACATAAAGAGAGTTGAAACGGTCTATTTGTGAAGGTAATTGCATGAAACCAGGGTTAGGAGGTAGCTGAGCAAAGGAAGGCACGACTTAATACAGAACATGTGTGTATGAGGAGAGGTACAAGGAAGGGTAGAAAAATGCATTAAGTTTGCTCGAAAGTATTGACAAAGTAGTGGAAAAGGAACTGCCTAAAGCAGTATGTAAGAATCTTCATAAAGTCTTTGGGAAAAGTCCTCTTGCTAAAGACAATGTTGCACAAGTGGCACCACTGACAGGAAGAAGAGAAATAAATGGCAAGTTTCACAGTGGGAAAAGAGTGAAATCAAGATGCCTCAGAGTCCTGCCCAAAGATCAGCACTTCTCATTTGTATTCTAATGATCTGGAAGAGGAGAGAAGCATGATACCATAAAGTTATTTCAGATTTATCCTCACAATGATCTCTGAACTCAAATATTTGGAACAAGTTAATCAGGTAAAGTGATCAGGAAAAGTGAACTAGAAAATTAAAATCAGCCTTAATGAATAAAATATAACATACATTACAGAAAACTACTCTAATGTTAATGCATTCCTAATTAATTGTATCAGGTCAAGAAAAGATTCATATTAGTTTGAGTGGCTCAAGAAGATTGTAGCTCAAAGTTCAGCAGCATCAAAGTTACTCAACAAAATGCATGCGAGTGGCATCAGAAAATACCAAAAATCTGTGGTCTTTTGCTATACTCTGAAGATAGCATTCACCTATAGCTATGTGATCAATCTTATCATGTATGAAAGTAAAGATGTAGCAGAATTAGAGGTTAAAAAACTTCATACTGTTTCTTCAGATGCATTATGCCTGAACTGGAAGAAAATAAAAAGGACATTGTGAACTTCAAGGTAATAATCTGCAATACAGGAATAGTAGTATTTAATCTTCAGAAAAAGCAGAAGTAAAAAAAGAAATGTGCTGAAAATGAAAGCAGACACAGAATGAAAATTCCAGTAAGGGTGAAACATTGACAAAAGACACTGAGTGCCCAGGAAAGGACAGCATAAAATGCCTTTGACTGACTTACAAGAAATAGCATTGTTTTTAAACAAAAGTATCTTTTATTAAAGAATTTTAGCTTTGCTTTAAAAAAAATCTAACTTGAATGATTTTGAAAGCAATGACTATACTTGAATATTGTAATGGATACAGAGCCATCTACAGCCAGCTAGCAGAGTGGGAAACAGCATATGCTACAGAAAAGAGAAACTTAGCTGAATTAATCTCTAAAGACATATAATTTCATAAATATAAGTCTACTTAGAGGAATTTAGCACAATAAAAAATCTAACCAAAACCAAGCAAGTAGCAGCAGGTTTCTGGTTTAAATTAAAGATGTGAAGATGGAAGGATACAAATGGAGAATTCTTAGAAAATGGAAGGAGTTATCATGGAAAACAGAGAAAATTACTCTCAGATCTCAAAGGGTTAATATGACTATAAACCTTTGAACCATTTCTACAAATAGAACCAAAAATAAGAAACTGCTTTGGAGAGCAGACAGGAACAAATGTTTCATGATCTGTTGTAGGTAGCTTTAGGGTAGAGAAGGAAATGGATGATATTAAGGACTTTCATGAAGCTGGAAATACAAACTGACTTCTTAAAAGTAAAGAAGAAACAAAACAGAACAAATATCCTCAGAAAAATAAAAGAAAACTAATCCAAAGAACAAGATGAGTCACTGAGACACAGCAACAGAATGTAAAATAAGAAATCACAAGCCCCAAAAGACAGAAGATACCAAATAAAAAGAAAATTACAAGTTGGGGAAATTTCCTACGTTCTCTAACAAAATCAGTACTGTCTCACAGCTTTGCCCAGCTCATTATTTGGTTAAGAAGCTGTTAAAAAAAATCTCTTTTTCAAAGGGGTGGTGTGAATTTCCACATTTATGGAATTTCCACATTTATGGAATTACACCATTTATGGAAAACAGTACATGCAAGGAATATAAAATTAAAGACTCCTTCAAGTTCTGGAGGTGAGGTAAAGTTACAGATTAGTTGGGCATCAAATATTAAAGCTTGACAGTTAGTATGCATGGCAGGCTGTATAAGAATGAAGGTAATATCAAAAAATACGAAATGGAAACCCAGATTCTAATCACATTTTATTCTGTAAAGAAACATCATAATCTTTATTCAATGCACTAATTATAAATAAGTTATAAAAATATAATGAGATTCATAGTTTCAGAATCAGAATAATGCCCTGAAAACGAAAAGAATAAGAAGATAATACATGATTGGTTGGTTAAACATGGCATAGGTTTGTTACAGTCTTTAGAGGGTTCAAGGACCCTGGAAGATGGTTCCATAAGCAAGAGAAAGAACTCTTCTGTTACCAAAAACTCATACTGTTCTTAAAAAAATGCCAAGCACTGCGATATTGGTCATTAGGCCATATAAATGGGAAAGGAGTAGGTAATAAATTGACTAGAACAATCTGTTTTTTCTTAAAAGACATACTGATGGATGTAGAACACACTGTGGTTACACTCAAGTCAGAAGCTATTTAGCAGGAAAACTAACAGTAGCTACTCTGCTTATCCCCATGTAAGGCTACCTCCCTCTTTTCTTTTTTTTTTCCTGAAGATCCATCATAAATTTTGGGAGGGGGATTAGAAAATTAACCACAATTCATCTGAATACTCAAGAGATGCACAAGACAAAACAGATAAAAATATAACAATGTTTTTAAAAGAAACAGATCTAAATATTGAGCCAAGGTAGGATACTCATTTTTGTCTGCCTTCTGACCTAGTCTAATACGTTCCTGTGGCAGGACTTTATATGGACTGAAATCTTAAGGTGGATCCACCTACATGACCTCTGAAAAGAAGCTCTAAAAAGAGAACAAAAGGCTTCTGATGCTTCTATTAGTGACACTCTTAATAATAATCTTCATAATCATTGTGAGAAGCATTCTTTGAGCAAACTCAAAGCAAGCAGGGAAGACAGAAAGGAAATGAAAATGGTTTCTACAACCAACCATCTGCCTGTTGTTTTTGTCTTTCTCCTAGACAAGCAATTCAGAGGTGAGTTGCAGCAAGCTCTGCCTTTGTTCCCTCTGGCTCCTGCTACATTATTTTCATCCCTTTAGAAGCCTGCTTGTTTGATCCTTGCTCTTTCCTGTGGTCTCCCAATCTCTCTGCAGGAGCTACATGCTCTTAGATTTATGGGTTTTTTCCACCACACCCCGAGGTCTCCAAACCTTTCTGCCCCAACATATTCATTTGCTCTCAAAGGAAAGAGGCAGTGTGTCCCTCCCTCCCTCCCTCCCAGGATAGCATTTGACGCAGTCATCTAAAGGAGGGTAACAGAAACTGGAAATAAAATCTGCAGAAAGACTTTCATCGTGGAACAGCAGTAAAAATTTTCCTTGGTTAATTCAACATCCATAGATGTCACTGATCTAACTGCGTAGTGTTTTGGCTGGCATTCAGAGCCAAGAAATCAAAACCAAACAGTCTTCTTGGAGACTGGATAGACCACTGCTGTGTTAGCCTTAAGGGCAAAAGGTTTGTGCATATATTTCTTGAAATAGACAAACGAAAGTGGTGAAAATAGATAAGAGGAAGTGATGAAAATCAAACAGAGAAGAAAATATGGTGATGTGTTACCAGGTCAATGGTGGGAGGTAGACCAAAATAAATTTTCCTACCTTTAGGAAACAAACGGAAAACAAAGCAAGCAAAAAAAGGGGAAGAGAGCAGATCTTATACAAACTTACATTTCTGAGTCATATAGGGAGTTTCTGTACTAAGGAATGGAGTTTCGTCTTGAAGATTTCAGTTAACCAGAAAAACTAGACAGGGCTGGCTCCATTTGTTTCTGATTGTTACCCCAAAGAAAGCAGTGAGGCAAGTTTTTCATTAAAACAAACAGGCAAATAAAGGACAGATTAATGCAAATAATATAGTAAAGCATGCTTTTAAAGAATGGGTAGGGCTGGACATTTGTTGGAGGAGGCAGAATAGCTATTAGTAAAATAAATTTGGTCCCCAAACTGTTTTTCAAATTCACTTCAATAAATGCATCTATATTTGCAACTGTGTTAAAAGTTTGTCACACTCTTCTTGGAAACTTCCTCTAGAAAGATAAGAAGCACAGCATCACTGAACTCAGTGATTTCAGTGGACCTCTCAAGAGTCAGGAAAGTGGGACAGAAATAGTGTCCCTCCTTTATCTTTCTTCATCACTGGGTTGATGAAGAAAGATAAAAGAGGGACACAGGTTTAAAAGTGTAGATGAAGAAGCTTTCACTAGTGTGAAAGTCAAATAGCAAGGAAATATTTTCCTTATATGCAAATTTAGCTCACTTTCTAGGGTAACAGTTAATGTTTTGCTCTCAGTTCCTCAAAATATCCCTCAGTTGTGACTTTGATCATCTGATCTTTGCCTGACACCAGTTCATGGTTGTTTCTGTGAGAGACTATTAATGTTCTCACTGAATTCAATACAGGAAACTAATGCAAAACCCTAAATACTTCTATTGCCCTAACAACATGAAGCTTCTGACATGTAAAGCAATCACTTCTATCTATCTATTAATATTTTTCTTAGCGTTCCTTTGAGCTACCTCCAACTTCTCATTCTATTTCTAATAACAAAATGGTCGGAAAAGGATGTAATTTTATAGATCAAGTTACCTGAAATGGACAGGCAACAAAGGTCTCTAAGCATACATTTCAAAGCTGTGCTGAACTGTTTTTATTTTGTTGCACGTGTTTCAAGTTTCTTTTTTTTTACTAGTTACATATTTATACACACTTTGGACCATTTTTAATCATATGGATTGCTTTACTTTTGCACTTCTTACATCATCATGAGTATATTGAAGATGTAAACGTGTAAAATTATTTTACTTCATCTTTTCTCTTGTTTTACAGGTAGTATGAGAGAGTTTTTTTCAATTTGTTTTGCCACATGTACCCTTACTGTGCTTTTCAGCTCTTTTGCATAGACAATTCAAGAAAACACTGGATACACAACTAAGCCTAACAACAAATTACTGTTTGCAAAATTTGGAGAAATTTTAGCAGAAAAATTCTTTATGTGAACCACTATTATTTTCGTATTTAAAAAAAAACATCTTAGGCGTTGTGAATTTACAGTTCTCGTCTATAAGCATTATGAATTTTAACTTACATGACTTATTTATGGCAGTAGAAAGCTCCTCTGTTTTGGGAAGATCTGACAGGTTTGTATTAGTTATTAAAGACAACAGTGCCTGCAGTGCAGATAGAGCACTAAATGGCTCACTTTGTGATGCTGAGCAGCTCAGTTTGAGCTGTTAATTTCCAGCATTCTTCTAAGGACTCCTGGCCATGCTGTAAAGCAGAAAGTTTAAAACTATGTTCCATGGATGAAAAAAAATGAAAATAAAAGAAACTTTTAATGCATATTCTCTTCACCTTCAACGGTTTTCTCCTTTTAATTTTCAGTTTAGGGATTTTAGATTTTTTCTCCAGTATCTTCAGAATTTATAATTTTAATTCAATTTCAAAAAGACCACTAATCTGTTTTGATAATTACTTAGGATCCTACCTTTTTCCAAGTTCTACTACATTTTATCTTCTGTACAATGTGTCTCTATCTCTCACTATTCAAAAATATTTCTCCACTATGACCAAAAAGAGTAACAGCAAAAATCAAAAGTCATTTGATGAAAATTCTATATCTAAAAATAAGATCTTATTGTTATCCTCCATTCCTTACTTACCACTGCAAATTCTAGTGGTTCCTGGCTGATCAGAAAATAAATTAATTGTTGATAACATCTTTGTTAAATATTGCAGGAATTTATGGTTATAATTGCATAGTTTTGGAAGATTTAATGTTTTCCCCACAATAAAAAAGCTAATACTTAACTATTTTAAATACAAAGATACATATGCACATATATATGCATAGTTTTATAAATATTATAGGCAAGAATAATCACTTTGGTACTGAACTGGAGTTAAAAAGAGTCTTTGTGATTCAGAAGAATTTTGATATATTAATTGTAGATGTGACCTTCTTTTGCACATTTTTTTAAATTATTGGTTTTTTCCTAGGCTTTACCCAGGTTTGTAATTCTACCAAATACCATTGCAACCAACAATAACAAGACAACTGTTAAACAACAAGCCCTGCTCTACAGAGCAAAAGACAGAAACAATCTCTAGCAAAACAGTAAGGTATTACTTACTGTTGACTGACTTTTCCCTAATTGTGTGTACTTTACAAGTAAGCCACGAGGACAAGGGAGGTAGGAAGGCCCCTCTTCTGCATCCTTACAAAAGGAGTTTCTTTTTCAAGTGAAACAGCATTATTGATCAAAGCAAAGGGTAACACCATATGTAAAGAAGAAGCAGCTGGCAGTCACCTTTCTGTCATTCACTTACGCAGTTCCACACAGACCCACACTTATTAAAAACAGGTCGGATCGGATTCCAGGTTCACCCTGCAAAATTAATGACAACCTTGCAATAAAGTAACAGCATGAATTTGAGCCTTGTAATACAACGTGATTACTAGCGTTTTTATTAGCTGGGTTTGAGCAGCAGGCAAGGCCGGCTGGTATTTGACACACAAACGGGGATGTTACCAGGTGCGCTGCTCTAAAGTGTCACATCAAAGTCACAGCCCTGCTGGCTTGGTTTACACCTGAGCCAATTAGCCTAGGAGATCAGAAGAGGCTGAAAAAGAATACGTCTTCCTATTTTTGTGCTGGAGAGAATCACTTGATCCCAAGTAAGACGATACGAGGGGAACAATGGTAGATAAAGTATGGCAAAGCAGGAAGCGGGCACTAGGCAGGGGAATCGGTGAGAGGCTGTGATAAGAGGACTATCATCAAATAAAAAGCAAAGTGGAAAGTAAAAGTGTCATATGCCTGTCCCTCTCTCAGTGTGTTTGTCAGTCTTTTGTTAGCAACAAAGGGGCTAATTGAAATGAAACAATCTCCAGTCTGTTTGCTGGCACATCAACTATGCTGTAAGATCTGCTGGTTCTTGCTTCTTCTGAATTATTGAAAAAGTATGGCTTCTAGAGAAAAAAAGAAAACATGGAGAGATCTTCAAAAGATACTGCTTTTTTGGGGAGGAGATGGATTTTGCCTTTTTTAAGTGATCTCTTCTGGCTTTCCCAGATTTTATTTAGAATACTGTAATAAAAGTCCTGTACAAAAGATGGAAGAACTTCAACTGCAGTACTTAACTGGGGTACTCCCATTCCAAGTTAAGTGTCTGAGCCTGAAGCTTCAGATACTTTGGGATGACTTTAGCATGACAAACTCTGTCCTCTGTCTCTTCCTGCAGGAAAGCAAGTTGTCAGCTGTGAGTTTTGCCCTCTTTTAAATATGCAAACAATTTAAGAAAACAGAAATGAAAACAATTTCAAGGTTGCAAAATCAAAAAGTATGATTTTTTTTTTAACCAGTTTATTTGGCAGTGAGATTCTCATTATATAAACATGAAAAGCAAATGTTGCTGTATATTAAGGCAGACATAACAATATACAGAATTTAAATAAAAACTGACCTGGTTAAAGTTGAAAAGCTGAAATACTTGAAACAGGTGTTTGCAGATCCTGTGTTTTAGCATTCATCATATTTTTTTTTTTTTCCCCTAATCACTCAGAAACTAGATGATAGAAAAGGCTGATATTTCCAGAACTATTTTACATGAGAAGAATTGAGAAACTGTTAATTAAATTGAATTTGATCTCTGTAGAGTATGAATTGCAGGTGAATAACTTCAGTTCCTCAAGAGATATCTACCAGAGTAGATCATCACATTTATTCACAAAATGTCTTCTTTCCAGCACAGATTTTCAATATTTAATTATACCTATTATTGAGACCAATTGAAGCAATCAGACTTCCAGACCAAGTGACTCTGCAAGGCAGGACTGAAAAAGAATAAAGCAGCTTATTCCTATGCCAAGATAAGAGGGATAGGTGAATGTCTCTCACAAAGAGGCAGAATTCTAGTTGTGCATTCTCTTTATCATGCTGTGGGAGGTGACTTCAGGGAGCTGAGGCCCAGAGCATCCATGAGACAAGGGGATGTACTGACCCCAGAGACTCACAGTGTTCTCAGTAGGTACTCTCTGCTCTCAGAAAAGATGGACCATTGTGCCAGCGTACATGGCACAGTGCACAGCGTACAGGGCAAAAAGTAGCAGCCTAGATACTGCTGGGACAGAAAAACAGTGGGGTCTGACCTTTTCCCTATACTGTTTGTGGCTTCTAGGCAAACATTTGCTAACCCTCTCTCCACTCTTCCTCACATCACCTGAAGAGCAGCAGCAGCTCCTCTGGACTCCTTGAGAAGGGCGCTGCCTGCAGTCAATGCATGAGATTTGAGTTCTTAAGCTCTCTAACTGCTAGAAAGCGTCATAAAAGATGGATGTTTTTTTTGCTATAGCCAGGGCAGAGTGAATTACTGTGACTGCGATCATATCTCACAAGTGCCTTTTTTTCTGTAGCCTTCATTGCTTTGGCTAGGGATATGTGGAATAGAAAACTCCACAAAGTCAGCTACAGTCACCAGGAAAATCTTGTCAGTATGTCATGCCGCTAAAGTGACATGAGTAAGTCTTTACTTTCTCAGTCCTTGTGGGTGTGGGCTCCACAGAGATTTGATGAGTCAATGCGAGGTATAAATGAGGGAGCTTTATATTATTCTTAGAAGCACAATTGTTCCCTTAACTTTAGCACAGAAAACTGTCCCTCATCTTAATAGACCTGGAGCCTTCCCTGTAAGGGTTCTAGTTCTTTCAAGATTATTTCCCTCCTTAAGGATTTCTGTCAAAAACCTTAAAGATTCTGTCTTAATATGTTCTCAATTGATATATAATGCAAGGCTGAATCTAAGTCATATTCTCTGGTGGGTCTAATTGCCGCCCTTATACAAACCTCATTGTGTAAGAAATGTGAATTCACTCATTCTATTAATTTCAGATAATTGACATCATTTTAATCAAGGGCCTCATCAATTCCTCTAGTATATAGAAATGATCACATATACGTGTGAAATTACCTTGCTTCTTTTTTTACTATTTACACTTTGTAAAGCACCTTATGCATTTGTAAATTCTTGATTAGAAGTCTTTGAAAATAATTTATTATGATCTTGGCTCAAAGAAACTGAAAATACAATCAAAAATGGCAAGGAAAAATTTTTCTTCACTGATTTTTAAAGTGTATTTTTTTTTTAATTTTTGTTTTGGAAATATTTGGGTATTTCACTCTCTCCCAGCAAAATCTTACTATCACACATGAATATGCATGCTTTTTCTCCCTCCAGCAAGTTTTCCTTCATTGGCAACAGTCATCCAAATGACAGAGGAGTAGATTTGTTGCAGAGAATAACTCCTACAAGCCTTGTCAAAATAGACATTGTTAGACATTTATTATTGTCCCCACTGAAGAAAAGGCTCACGTGGAGAGAATCCACACAGAAGGAAATCCAGTAAAAACTCCCACTGTGGGAAAACTTCAATCACATATTCAATCAGAGACTGCACCTTCTAAATGCCAACTTCATCAATCTTTGGTACGAAAAATGGGTGTCCATGCTTTTTATGCGCAGAGAACTTATTCCATACTTTTTTTTCCTCTCCAGGCTGTTCTAAATTTCCCTTTGTTCTTTCAGCTTTTTTAATTGCATATAGAAGAAAAGGGTGAGAGGAGATAGGAGTCATGGGGGAAAACAAATTATGAAACAAAGGAGCATGTCCTCCAAACATACTTTATAATGGGAACTGCAAAAACTTCACCAGTAAATGTAGAAGTTTTCAAGAGTTTGAAGTTTGTGATTATTTTAATCATTGTACAAAAGTATCCAGGCAACTCCAAGAATATTTTTCTCACTTATTTTAATATTGTACTGGTCACAGTACTTTTATATAGAACGCAACTCTCTTTTCTGCAAGCAGCTTGCTCCATTCTACTGAAACTGTTTAATTTCTTAGTGCTAAAGACTAGTTTTTCTAGAGTTATTACCATTATGTTAAAGCTGAGTCTTTGCTGATTACTGAAAGTTATGATGTTTTAAATTACTTCACTTTATATATATATCAACATATGCTAGAGAATATTTTTTAAATTAAAGACAAAATGTGATATATTGTACTACTTCTCAAGTACATTTTTTTCAATACAATCTAAATGAAGAGAGAATGTAAACAGCAAGATCAGGTTGGTTGGAGTCAGAACCCTCCCAACAAATCAATTAATGCTCCTCTACTCCCCTTAAAGCTTTCAAATTAGATTAACAGAATGCTGACCCTCCTTTAATAAAGCCTAGTTTCGCCCTGTGGTGTGCATCTAGATACTAATATCAAAGAAACAAGTCTGACAAAGGGAGGATAAAACTTACCAGTAGGCCCTGGTTCCCTGCTATTAGGATAATTGCTCAGGCTGTAGAGTTGTTAAATTATGTTAAATATGCAGACTTTTTTTCTTTTACTGACTATGTATGGGAAGAACTCACTGCAAGAAACTTTTATGTATTCTCTGACTGTTCCATTTTAAAGAACTCGAAGTTGGAACTAAACAACAAACAGTGTATTTTCGGTACGAAGTAGTAGGAAGAAAAACACTGTATGCAGCCAGTTGTCCATTGTAACTATTTCTAAACTGTCATATTTCAAAGGATGTCAAAAAACCTCAGAAGCTAAAATAACAGAAAGACCCAATAAACAGCTGAAAATAAGAAGCTGCAACATATATATATGTGACTACAACGTTCATAGTACGTACAACATAAAGCATAATGGATTAAATTTCTGAAAACAGTGTGATGAGATGTGAAAAAAGACAATATAGAAGTAAAGTGCTAAGTCCAGGAACTCAAGAATTGCAGTATTGGTAACACTAGTTTAGCATCTCCGCACCCATGTAAATAAAACAGTAATTTCTTTATCTGCTTTGTGGTTGCATATTCCAAAAGCTTTTCCCTAGAAACATTCTTCAAGCACAAACTGGGACTTTGTTCATTGAACTGAACTTGTGCCCATATCGTACTGGAGTGTCTACCACTATCTTTCTATGGAGATTTTTTTCCTTGGCATAAACATTCTCTCTAGTGTTGACTTATATATGATGATCAGGAGGTTTTGGTGAAAAATCCATCCTCTCCTCAGCTGCTTGCGGAGGCGACTAGGGAGAATGTAAAAATTATAGCCACAAGCTTCTTCTCACATTTTCAAAAATAGGGTAAATGAGCTAAGTGATATTTTTCATTTGTAACTGAGAGTGAAGGATGATTACAAGCTGTGCAGTCCAGACTTATGTACACAGAAAGATCTGGGGGTTTGTTCTTTCTCAGTTGGAGATCTAGTTTACATGGACAAATGAGCCTTTCACATGAAAAATCAAGACAAAGAAAAAAATGTATTGGTGAAAATGAAGCTATGCAAACTCAGCTTAAATTAGGTGTGTTTTTCACATCACTGAAAAGACAGTTCAAAATGGTGCCTTTAAACAGATGTTTCTATCCACTTTCACACACCTTTAAAAATAACTGACTGGTAGGCAGCCTCAAGCTATTTGTCATACTAAAGTGGCTGATGAAAGGGACCACAAAGCAGTGGAGCTCCCCCAAATTCCTCTAATGGCTCTCAGAGAGTTCCCTGCTATTAACACTAGTACTGGCTGCCTGCTGAGATAAAGATATAGGACCATTAACCGCATATACTCCCAGCCTGGACATCTCACCGAACTTTGAATGTTTAATGACAGGGTCTCAGTTAGGAATCTCATCAGCCATGCTTCTCCTACAGTCAATAGATGGACATGCTTACCCTTCTGAAAATTAGTCACATCTTAAGTGGGCTCAAGCACTGCTGGAAGAATGAGTCCAGTCTCTTCTCCCTGAGCCGAGGGAGCCAAGGACACTGGACTGTGTTCATTACTGTAGACAGGACTCCAACTCATTCTGCCACCGCAGGAATACATCAGGCTGCAGCCTCTGGTGCATTGTGCTGATGTCGTCTTCTTTGCTCACTTCAACATGAGTGTTCCTTCTCTCTGAAGCTTCATACTTCCTCCTGCACTGGAAGTTTCTCTCCATGACCAAAGTATCACCTGTTCTTCACAAAGCTGTTCCTTATTGCTGTTTTAGTGCAGCTTTACTTTCCCCTTTGGTAGCATTTTCAGCCCGCAGATCAGCATTGACTGTTCCCTGTTGGGTGCTGCTCTCAGCCCCCTGGTGAGCACCTTGCTTGAACCTTCTGCATTGTTCTTCGGAGGCTTCTGGCTATCTCCACTGACTAGGTTTGAGGACTTCCAGGGAAGTTTAATTGCTGAGTGCAATGTGCTGGGCTGCTGTATGAATTATCTGGCCCCTTCCTCTCTGTGCAGCATTTAGAGAAACATGCTGTCTGTTTCTGAATTCGTGATCACATAATTTAAGATTGTTGCCTCATACTGCCTGTGGCATATCCGAATTTGCACACCCTGGCTACAAGTCTATTAGCTCCTTGCACTATTAACTATGACCTGCTAAGTTAACTTGACAATGATGGTCAATGCTGTTCTCAAAAAGAGTACAATGCGAGAATTATTATAGTGGAATATATCTGACAGCATCTCAACAGGCATCCTGCAGCTCCTCCTTAAGCAATCTACGAAAGATGCTGAAATTATGAAATGTTAATAGTTGGATAGATTTTAAACAGTTATAGATAAACTTATTGTCATCAGGCTCTGACACCAGCACTGGGAGGATTTGTTGTTCCTTACTCTGAGCTAAGAGTAAAGAAATCTTCACTTGCAAAATGGTATCACAGTACATCAGTAATTATTTAGGATCACTCAGAAGATGAATGGTATACATTCAGGTGTGCTATGGAAAAAAAAGAAAGGGTTTCCAGTACATGTTCTGCTACAATATCTTAGCCCTATTTTAAAAATTCTTGGAAAGCCAGCCCTAAGCAAAAGATTTATCTAAGGCACTTCTTTAGCTACAAAGACTAAAAGTGAAGATGAATTTTAACATTCTCTTGATGTGCTTGAATCCTGGTCTTCCCTTTAGGTTTTTCTATGTTACAGAGTGAAATGTGGTTAACACAGTCACTAATGCACTTGACTTGCTTATTCCCCTTTGGAACATATTTTACTGCAACAGATGTTTTCAAAATAATTAAATGGTGGTGAGCATGCATTATTGACAATGTCTGATGCCACACTAATGCACTCCACGTTTAAACATTTGTCACCAGCAGGGCTGTGTGTTCAGGAATGTTGTGCTCTTTATAAATAACTTCTGCAAAGTATCTGGATTGTAAATGGGAAAAAAATACGGAAATTCTGGTATCTGCTAAATATTAATGAAGCATGAATGCAACCGCCATTCTGTAGCCATGGTAACTGAAGTTTGGCTGTTAGCATTTGTATGTTGCTCTTTAAAGTAGAAAGCAAGGCACCTCAAAGACCCTGTCTTCAGCCACTATGAGTGAAGGTATTTAGACCCTGAACTGTGAAAGAAAAAGTATGTTTTTGTGAAAAATTATACAATGGTTGCTAAAATTCTCTGGTGAAGTGCTAAATATTGATGGGAAAATGTATGGCTGATATGAATTAAATGGTATTAGATCTTCTCCACATATATTTAGAAAGAAAAGAAGGAATTTTTTGCTTTTTACTTACATATACAAGAAAGGGAAAAGAAAAAGAAAGGAAAATGAAAATTATCCAGCCTTTGCCATTACATTATTAGCTTCTCTAAAAACTGAGAAAATATCATTACCATGCTGTAACAAAATTATATTTGGTGCCCAAGCTAAAATAAAGTTAGAGTTTTTCTCTTATTAGGATTTAATGATATTATTATAATTAAGCTTCTCATTAATTTTTTCATGCTTTCTATTGAGTTACTGTCCCCTGCAGATTTGGAATGAAATGATCATATAATTACAGCAGTCCATTTTTAAATGAGAATATTTGGAATGTAGGTTTGCACCTAGGGTTTTCTGAAATTATAAATCATGAGTAGAATTACAAGAGTAATTCTTTTTTGCTGAACCTCATAATTAGAAAGAAGTGCAGAATGAATGTTATACTTAAAATTCATGGATAAAAGTGTCTGATGCCCAAATAGAAGCGTAATGAGAGTGAATATACGTTGTAGATATGTACAGGAACATTAAGCACAACTAGTACTGATACTTGCTGCTTTTAATATTGCAAAAGCTAAACACTCAAAATTATCAAATATTCCCATCCTTATCATGTCCCTAAATGAAACTCTGAAGCTACAATATATTTGGGATTTTTAAATTTTTCTTGTGGTTCTTGCAGTTATGATTCTGCTGCAGTTAATATGTGAGAAGAGAACAATGTTTTAAAAGATACCAAAGAAAGAAAGTAGGAATACTTGTCAATAATTATTATGTAAGGCTAATAGATAACAGATAATGCATTCTTTTGTTAGGCATATCTGTTAAAGTACTCTTTCCCTGTATATATCCATTATGAATCACTCAGAAACAGAAGAAATTAAAAATTAAACACTTGGACAAATTAAATGAATTCTATATTCTGCCTCAGATGACAGTAAGACAAAGAAAAAACTCCAAATAAAATTTTTCCTGAAAAACTACAGAAAACAAAAGGCAAATGTCAATTCTCTTCACTTAAAATAATGCCTTTTTATGACACTCCTGAAGAAAACAGTCAGTGTTGGAAGAATGTGTTCAAAGCATCATCACAGTAACAACTAACATAGTAGACTAATGATTCTTAATTAAAAAGTAGTCTATATTAAATTCACACAGGCCATATTAGACTTCAATCAGTACCTAGTTCATATAGAAACCTATGGAAAAATAATAATTTATATAAGCTGATACAGAAAAGGTCTGTAAAGTGACAGGAGTACAAGTCACCACTTTACCAATCACCTCTGAAAATATCAACAGTGTTCATGATGATTTCAGAGGAAAATTCAAAGATTCTTTCCCTAAGAGACAGATTAAGTCAGCTCAAGTTTATTCCTAAAATGAAAAGTAGTGAAAACAATGAGGAAGCAGGGAATATGCAGGAACAACTTAAAACAGCCACGAAGGAATTAGGACATAACACCACTGCAGTGTCTGAAAATAAATGAAAATAACACTATTACAGCATTTGAGAAAATAAAACTCTTTAAACAAAACCGAAGAGTAATCACTAGGTCTTTGAAGAGGAACTGGAAGTAGATATACAATTTATAAACAATATAAAAAATAGTGAATGTGAAGAAGTATCTGTGGAGGAGAAATGGTCATGGCAGATGCGTGCATTGTGTTGTGACTGTGCCTCACGTCTTCTCCATGAGCAAGAGCTAAGAGTATTTTGTGGGTTTGTTTCATCTCAATGAGTGATAGGACCAGACAGTCAGAGGTGTGTGATGTGATATGTGTATTGCAAACTTAAATATATTTCAGGTTTAAAGTTTAGAAAACTTATCATTTACATGTCAAATGTTTCAAAATTCATGCCAAAGTTCATGCCATTCACAGAGAGCAACATACACACAAAAAAATAGTTAATAAAAGGCACAAAGTATTTTCCAACTTTCCCTTTTTCATCAAAAAGTACCTTCTTCAGACAGAAGCTTCAGGTCAATTTTCTGTGTCAAGCTATCCTTCTTAGTGGGAGGAAAAGGTTATTTCTGTCATTCAGTTCTAAATGTGACAAAATGCACAAAGTCCCAAAAGAGAAGAAGGAGAGTAAAGATCAGGAATATGTGTTTTTGTTGACATTCTCAGAATACAGGGAAGCTGAGCAGTCAGAGGGATGTCTTTCACCAAGCAGGTCAGCAATACACCTGATTTGCTGTACCCTGGCTCTCTTCACTGGGCTGGGTCATTGTGTATTCAGGTTCAGGCAGAACAGATTCAAGCAGCATCAGAAAGCTGGTGTCCTTTGACACAGCAGGTCTCTAGATTAGGTGACAAGATAAGAATCAGATGGAGAAGTCACCAAAAACATTAAAGGGAAAGAAAAGGTGTGCAGAAGAATCTTAACAGTTTTTCAGACTAGTTCAGTGATGGAGGAGATGCTTTAAAAAATGTGGAGCAATCAGTGTCATAAACAAAAAGGCAGGTGCCATAACGAAGCAGAAACCCATGGATTTTCCCTTTTTTTTTGTTTTTTACCTTTTTCTAAAAATTCTTGACCAGCAGTAAAAAACAAAACAAACAAACAGAAATAGATGACAAAATACTGACCATTCATCTTACCATAACAAGCTATTTTTCATCTGCGCTTTCTGGTCCCACACTCCTGGTTTTATGAGAGAAAATCTCAATAAAGCGGCAAGGTTATGCACATAGGTCTCCTGATATTATTTTTTTTTCCATCTAATATTCTAATCTTTTTTCTGCTGCCTTTATACGGTTTTATTTGCAACTGAGGTAGGACTTCTAAGCATATATAAACAGAAGGAAGACTTTCAAGTGCATATTAGGTGCTCCATTCTTCAAGTACATAAATGAAGATGAATTGATAAATTGATACAAGAAGGTTGATGTTGCAATTCCAGGTGTATGAGAGATTGGTAGAGACACACTGAGGTGGAGATGGAAAAGTGTTAAATCCTATGCAACGGGTCATAACTCCTTCTGTCCCACTAGAGTTATACAGGAATGGTTTCCAGGGAGAGTTACACTTCTTCCTGAGGCTATATACTGACTGTGATTTTATTTGCTTCTTCTCTGTGTCAGAAGTAAAGGATGTTTGTATTTGCATATTATAATGTATATTTTCCTCCTTTTTTTTTATTTTAGGCTTTCATTGCAATATTGATTTACAACAGTCATAACTCCACTTGCAAATAAAGCTTACATCTTTTTTAAACAAAGAGCAGGAGGTCTTCTTATAAAGAAAAATGCATTTCACAAGAAAAAGGCTAAAAGATAGGTCAGTCAATAAAAATACTGTGTTTTCTCTTGAATACTTTGCTTTTATATCTTAATCATATCCAGCATAGCACACAGGTTTTTTCCTACTGGTTTGTAAAGCAGGCTTATAATTAATTTATAAGCACTTCTGATTAGTAGAGACAAGCAAGCATTGAAAACCCCACATGATGAGAAGGCTCCCCTTTAAAAAAATCCAAATTGTCCAAGTTTGTCAGTAACATACTGCTCTAGCACAAGCTAATTAAAATCATAGTCCACTTGAAAGTTGGGTTAAAAATAAAACAATGACAAATGCTAGAAGCAAAATATTAGATAACTAGTTTCTGAATTTTGCCAGACCTCGGAGCAGTCCAGATATTTCTGATTTATTGCGAAAGATCCGGAAACTTGGTCTTATCCCTGCTCCTGGCTGACCTCAGTGGGATTCCTCTCTGTTGTCAGCTGCAGCGCATGGCTGGGCTGGACCCATCATGAGTGCTGGTTTCCCCAGCCAAGGGGGCTGGAGGCCAGGAGCACATCCACCTGCTAAAAGCAGCAGGACTGTTGATGTGTTACAGACCTGCTAACCAGACCTGAACTGTGTAACCCCTTCACCCCTGTCTCAGTGGGTGCCAGGACCGGCACACACCACCGATGCCGACTGCAGCTGGCATTTGTTAGCAAGGGAAGTTCAGGGTAGGTGGGAAAGAACTGTTCATCTTCAAGTGAAGGTATCCTGACATTGGTGCTGATGGCTTAAATGCTAATCACTCGTCACATGGCTGAAGGAAAACTTTCTCAACAACGTTCAGTCATTAGAGGTGGTATAAGAGGAGGTCAAGTCGGTGCTAAGCAGGCAAGATAAAATGACTTCTCTGAATATGAGCAATGTGGAAATGAAGCAAGGAGCAGCAATAAAAATTAGGGGTACTGAACTAACTGGCAATGGACAATGTCATGTCATCCCATTCAACTTACTAAGATTCAAGGCATCCTAAATTCAATGAACCGCTAATATGAGGTATAAATATGAATACACATATGCCACCATTCTTCAGTCTGCCTTTCTGTATTAGTTTTAAACTCTGTAATGCCTTCATGTGACATGTTCAGGTGCTGGAGGTTTTTTCCTCCATGACAACTAATCTTTTAATATTTGCATTTTTATGAATGGATGCTCAGATTCTGACACTATCAAGGGGGTCTAGGAGATGGGGCTTTTAGCAAACACTTGTGAAAAATCATGCAAGAATTGACAACATTTACACACAAAAACTTGCTTTAATTTTTACCTAATTTGTTACTATTTCACATTTCTCAGACATTTTTAGTGGTTTCTAATATTCTCAGTCTCACCAGTATAAAGACAATGTCTATGGTTTACCTCCCATAATTAATCCAGGAAAATACCAAGTTTAGGATGTTTATAACTCTCGGTTTTGAAATGTCGTGCTTTTTTCTTTTTTTCTCTCTGCTTTTTATTTTAAATTTAGTAGTACTGTCAGTTGTTGTCTTTTTGAAGAAAGTTAAGGTGAGGCCTTGACAAAAATTCTGAGAAAACCTCCTCATAAAAATAAAAATATTTTGCAGGTTTACTTGACCTTTTCCCGGCTCCTGGAGGAATGAAAGTGTTAGTGATGGTATAGCATAAAAAGTTCAGACTTTCTTGTTAGAGCAGCATACACTGTTTTTCAACTTAACATAAGGCTGCAATAAAGTCATTATATACATACGTATTTGTGTGTATATACATATATATTAGATGTCAATTAATACTTTCTACACTGATTCTAATAGTAATACCAAAGTTTTTTAGAAACATGCTTACAGGAAAGGAATGTGATCTCTGAGATTTTATTTTGATGTCTAGCAACTTTCACAACCTGGCTATGGTTGGGATTTAGGTACTGATGTCAGGGTAAGAAGATGAGATTCTCTTTTCCCTCAGTATTGCTAGTCAAGCCAGATGGCTTCACACACTGTAGGGCTACCACTCTCACAAAGTAGTTTCAGAGGTTTGACCACTGTTTGGAACACCATTATAACAAACCCAAATGCACACTGGTGTGCTCCATTTGGGTATTCACAGAATCAGAGAATGGTTTGGTTTGGAAGGGACTGTAAAGACCATGCAGTTACAATTCCACTGACATGGGCAGGGACATTTTCCACTACACCAGGCTGCACAAAGCCCCATCCAGTCTGGCCCTGAGCATTTCCAGGAATGGGGCATCCAAAACTTCTCTACAGTAACCTCAGGTCTTTCACAGATTCTTTATTTTCTGAGTGTAATAATGCCACTTGGTCATGAAAAATACTTTCTTATGCAAGAAGTAAAATGTTTTATTTTTGTTTGGCTGACAAGTGGGAGTTTTGTTGGTCTAAAAGAGAATTCAGCTAAACCAACCGAAAGTATTGCATGGATATTTTCCCTCATTTTAAACCAGACATGTATTTGTTTTCAAGTCACTCCTTGAACAACCATATCAAAACTGAAAAAAAATCCTCACAAGTAATTTAAGCAGAAGTAAAACATTAGTACAGTCTTTTTATTAGACACCCAACCATATGTAAAATCACACTTTTAGATGAAGTCTTAGAGGCTCCTATTTATACAGTTTTCACTAGTGAAAAAAGATGCCAAAAGAACCTCCTCTCTAATAGAAAACTAGCTGACTTCTTTGTGGCAGATTCTGTATTCTGTTTTGGAAATCTAATCTCCTGAGATAGTCTTCTCAATACTCTTATCCTTTGACCATCATCCACCCTAGCAGAAACTGGTGCAGTTGTACTGAAATAAAGTTAAAGATTTATTTTAGTTTCTTGAGAACTGATAATTGTACCAGCACTGATGGTGGTTTACCATGCTTGCTGTAATGATCATGTTAAGATTGAAACACTTTCATAGTCAGTATTTAATTTTGAAAACCAGTTGTACAGATTTTTTCCTTATTTTCTTAAAATATGGATGGTAAACCACTTATGAAAACCTTCAGTCTTTATCTAACTGGTTTATGAAGCCAATCATACTATTTTTAATCTATGAAAATGTTTAAAGTAAGTTATTTTTAAGCAGTCTATTAAAAAGGAAA
Organism: Eulacestoma nigropectus; assembly: GCA_013397775.1. Lineage (NCBI taxonomy): Eukaryota > Metazoa > Chordata > Aves > Passeriformes > Eulacestoma > Eulacestoma nigropectus. Next base: position 1,916,460 of record VZTE01002323.1, read on the forward strand.
GTCATCCCACTATTTCAGTTCTTAGCTTAAAAAGTTATTCTCCCACTGCACACACTAAGATTTTCCTACCATAATCACCACTACAACCTCTGTGATGTTAAAACCAAAGCACAGACCTCAATTTCTAAAACATTAAACAATTAGGGAAAATATCGAGTTAATTCATATGATGTTCTCTATAGAAATAGAGAGGATCTTTACCATTAGCTTCAGAAGAAAGGAGACCAGTACTGCACTAATAAGGCAAGTGATTTTTGATCATAGTTGAAACTACAAAATATATTTCCTAAATCAATGTGTTAGGTGTGTCTTTTGTAGCTGCTTTATGACATTGCATAGCATTCCTAAAGCTGTGTTATCTCGTCGTCCTCCATGGGGAAGTCATAGATGCAACAAAAAAATAAATACATTTCCTCTTCTTCCTCCTATTCAAAGAAGAAATGATGACACAATGTGAGAAATGTAAGATGCAATGCATAACATGTCTCCTAAAAAACTGCAGCAAACAATCCCAAACTGAACATCCCTGGATTTGCCCTCCTTGATGTACTAGTAAAAAGGCGCTGACTGAGAGAATTTTGCTAGCTGTGTCTGCCATATTAACAGCAAAACTTCTTATAATTCAATTATCTGCAATAGCCTCCCATGATATCACTGAGAAATAAATTGCCACTGTTCCTGCAAAACAACTACTTTTCCTGTAAACTGGTGGAAAGATTCTCTAATGAACATTTATGAGCCCATCCGCTGGAGCAATCCCTTTCCCTGGAGCGGCGAGGCTGCCGGGGAGGGCTCCCCAAGAGGCGTTCTACCTGAGTGCACTTTGCCAGATTGATGAGCCTCCTTCCGACAGCTGACTTTTTATGTAGAGAATTTGCTTGGCATGCGCGAGCTGCTTGCATCAATATATTATTAAAAGGGGAGGAGGGAAGGGGCTGCGGACACTAACTTGTAGCCATGCCGCAGCTTTTCTAGCTGGGTTTCTGTATAAATGTATACATCTTTTAATCATACATTTCTTCTTTATTTTTTTTCCCCCTAGAGAAGCCATTTAGCTGTGCAGTGGCATCTTTCCACTTCCCAAACACAGATTTGCTCCTCCACAGCTGCCTCGCCCCTCTCATTCTAAGCAGCCCTTTTTTCCCCCCTAAATTCTCAATGGTCCTTAGTACAAACATGAATAGAAAGGTTACTCAGCGGGTTTGCATAGTAAACACAAATGGATATTGTTCTTGACATCTTGTGAACTTGTCTCTCTCCCTTGTATCTTGAGAGAACATAGGACCTTCTGGGCCTGTACGAGCCTTGCTGCATTTTTAATGATAGTCCCTGAAATGCAGGGGAGAAAGACGTTGTCACCTCGGCATATTTTATCCCTGATCAAACATTAGTTGGCAGCTGTTCTAAACTTGTAACGCTGTCTCATCTATGCTGGCTGCTGGTTTGGTGGCAAGAGTGTAAAATCTCACCCAGTTTCTTTTTCACATCTCTCTCTAGCCCCCTTACCTATGCCTTGGAGCCCTGCTCTCCTCTCTAGCAACACAAAATCACATCCAGCAAATTCCAATGCACAGAGGCAAGACTTAGCAAGGAGACCATTCACTTTATGAAGTAATACTTACCAAAATCAAGGTAAACATGCCAAGACATTAAAACGTTTATAAATACTGAATGTCTTTCCATACGAACAGATAACAGGAGACATGAAGACATGTTCAGTATGTTACATGTGAGTGTTTTTTGGTTTTGTTTTTTTGTTCCCTGACTGTTCCATTTGATCTAAATACTGTTATTTTAGCTCTAGGGGGGAAGGGTTGTTTGTTTGCTTGTTTTCTTTCTTTTTTTAAGAGCATAATAGTTGTTTCTGAGAGAGTATTCACTGCTAAGAAAACACCAACAGAAGGATTCTGGCAGGTGTTTACAATCTTCCATTAAAAAATAATTGCTTAAGTCACACCATCACTGCAGACTGACAAAGTTATTTTGATGATTTTGAAAAAGTGCAATTTCTGTTTTGCCAGTGATTTTTCATGATCTGAAGGTCTTCATTATTAAGCTGGAGCCAGATAATTTGAAAGTGTTGCTTGTTAATATTTGAGTGTCATTCAGCAATTCTGCACTTGCAGGGAGAAGATGAATGCTTTTTTAAATGGTATTTTTCAAGTCAGTGTAAGAAGGAGGATTTGTGAAAGCAATCTTTAATCCTCTCGTTACTATTCTTTATTAGAAAAGGGAATATAAAAACTCAGAAATTCCATTTAATATATATGACATTGACAAAGAATTATATAACACAGCTTCTCCATTTGAAGCCCCTTTAGTACATAATTATGCATTCTTTTTCCTTGATCCCAAACAAGTAGCACTTGTTCCGCTGTTTGAGACCTTGCTTTGCTATCGTCTCTGGAAATGCCCAAGTGGCTTTTGAGCATTTACATCTACTTCTTCTACAATGTGTTACCAGTGACCACTGATTACAATCAGTAAACGTCTGTTCTAACAAATTAAATGCAACTGTGTGTCTACATGGCAGTGGACAAAAGTCCATTTTTTATCCAAGAATATTCAATACAGATGAGATTGCTGGAGACACCTTAAAGACCCTGATACAATTGTAATCTTCTTTCTAAAAATATCATGTTGTAGAAAAATAATTTTCCTGCATAGGACAATGAAATGTTATGCAAGTTTAGAAATCCAGGGAGGATATTCTGAGATTATGAATTGCTTTGGTCAAAATTTAAATCATTTTGAGCATTATGCTCTTTTCTCCTTACTGCACTGGGGGGGAGGTGGTTGGGTGGGGGAAAGACTTTGCAGTACTTGAAAAGGTAAAGAAGGGCAACAAGGCTAATCCAGGATTAAAGAAAATGAGCTCTGAGGACAGTCAGAGATATCTTTAAACCATATGGCCCAGAGGGGAGATATTTGAAGTGGGGATCTCTTGGAAGTGTACACGCTGCCAATACTCAGGTTATTTTTTTCTGGATTTGTACACAGGCAAGATATATATAAATGCAAGTAGGGAAAAGATAGTTGAGGGGATCACAAAAATCTAGTATGCCTGGGATCACAAATACTGCACTGCAAAATAAAGTGAAATAAATGTTCAAAAAAGGTCTTTGTTGAAGAAAGGCCAGAGCTATAAAAATTTGACAAACAACAAACACTCCCTCTGACTTGTTTCTCAAATACTGTGAAATCATCATGATTTTATTTACAAGATCATGGCAAAATCTTCTTATGAGACACTGTAGACAGAAAGCTGGTCTTCACTCTGAAAGGAAGGATGTTATAAATCAATTGCAAATAACATCTAATTTTACTAAATTAGCAAATGAATTATGAAAATATTTTTCCCCTTCTGTAGTTTTGTTTTCTAACAAACAAGCACTCACTGTTTTGTCCATACTCTGCTTCATGTCTTCTCTCTTTCACTAAAACAATAATTCCAGCTACAAGAAAACCTTGCATGAATGGTTTTTTTCCCAAGCTTTCCAAGCAGACGTTGCCAGAGAAATGTCAAGGAAAGTGCCATTTCCAAGTTTACAGCTGCAGAAGTCCTTTTCAGGGAAAGGAAATAAGAATCAGAGGAGTTTGTGGGCAGATCTCCTTTCACATACTGTATGATTACTTGCAGTGGAGCAGCAAGAAGAGAAAAAAGAAGCCTTCTCTATACTGTGTCAGGGAATAAAGGGAATCTAAGATGAGCTAACAGACTATTTTGTCACAGAATTTCTGAATAAAGTGAAGTCATGTGAACTTGAACAGTTAACAGATGGATTAGAGACCCAATTATCTGTGGTACTGTATATGAACTCCAACAAAGTTGCTGTGAAAGAGGCAGACTGTGCCCCAGCAGATCTGCCTCGAGCCTGGCAAAATGGGTCACTGGTCTTTATTGGAGCCCTGGGACACAAATGGCACAGCACTTGTTGCACTACTGGTAACGCTGGTGATAATAAAACGAGCTTTTGAAAAGCTGTTCAAAAGACTCTGTTTCCCTTTGGCTGACTGATCTCAGACTGATTACAGCATGAGCATTCCATAGAGAAGGTTTGAATTAGATGAGGTTACAACCCAATTCAGTCAGGTCTCATGCCTGTTCATCCATTTGACTCCTCAGAAGCCTGAGTGGCAGCCTGTTGAAGGATCTGCAGCCTAAATTCCCAGGGTCTTCAGCTCCTGCACAGTTTGGTGAGTGATTTCATGTCACGATATACTCAAAAATTTCCAGAATTGCCAAGCAGATTGCACTGAGACTCTGAAAAATCTTCCTCTTCATCACTACTACCTTTCCAAGTCATGTAAAACACTCTGAAAATAAATTCCAGGTTTGGAAAGGTAGATCTCCACACAAACAGTTGGGAAATCCTACTCATACATGACAACCTGGTTTGTGTAAGCCTGTCTACAAGAAATTTTAGGAAAAAAAACCCAAAACCCATTTGTTTCAAAGCTACTGAAATGTTCTGCTTCAATATTTTGACACAACTAGGCAGATGAGGGCAATTAAGGAGCATCTGTATTTAAACGAGATTTGGAATTCAGACTGAAATAGAACTGTCAGAAGTAAAATAAATCATAGAACTTTTTTTCTTTTTGGTTATAATTAAGTGACTTTATGAAAATTATCAGGTATTTAGACAATTAATTTTTAAGTTTCACATAGACATATTACTGTACACATGCTCAACTGGCTAACATGCCACGAATGAACAAACCACATTGTCAGTGGGGTAGGCAGAGTGGCTGGACAGTTTTGCTGCAAGGCTTTGGTTGTGCTGGAGGTCAGACACGCTCTGGACTTGAGAGTGATGCAACTGATGGCATGCCAGAGCAGGGGACGAGGTATGGCAACCTGGGAACTCCCTTCCTGGGGTGTGTCCTACTAGCCAATAAACACTGGGGTCCTAAAAAATATACAGACCCTTTTTCTGACAAAGGGCAAGGGCATATTTCAGATTTTTTTGTTGCCTCTTTTGCAGAAAAATACAAATACAGACCACAAAAATGAAAGCAGGCATAGGGTTTTGTAAACACTGCTGTGAGCAGCCACTCAATGATCAGAATTATCTTCCTATTTTTTCATATCTTCAAATCAAAGCTATCTACTTTGCTGGAACCTGTGGATTCAGTATGGGGTAGCTGCATCAGATATAAAGACACCCTGTAATAAAAGCAGAGCAGGCTAGAAGCACCACTGCTTCTGGCTTCAAACCTGGTGAGTTTGAAGAGAATCAAGAGAAGCAGAATAAGAGGGGGGCTTGGTTAGAAAGTCACACAGTAAATTTTACAGAGGAATCCAATCTCACTAGTCACAGCAGGAAAATAAATTTGGCATTCAGCATGTCTGAGAAAAGCTTGGCCCAGCCCTGATTTGCAGCTGAGGAGACTGAAGAGGAGTCAGGGGAGACTATCTCTTTAGAATGACATGATGGCTGACTGATAATTTGATGGCTACTCCCAGGTCTAGGAATCATGGCAGCTGATCCAGATACATCATAAAATGTGCAATACATAACACAACAAATCAAGATAAAAGCTTTCTCTAGTGGACAAAATACTCAGGCTATCACTGCACTGGTGTCAGGTTAAAGTGTGTGTCAAACATGAAACATTGTTCAATGTAGCACATCACAGCTGAGCAGAGGAAAATCTTTATCATAGATTTCCATTTCCTTCTTCCTTTTCCTTGCTTTTTGAAGCTGGTACCATGAAACAAAAGCTCAGATACTTTTTCCACACTGACCAGAAAACACCTGCAGATTCCAGACCACGAATCCAACATGCTTTAATCAAATAGCTTGCTTGTACCTGCCAACTCTTGGTTGCAGGGTTTTTTTGATCAAGAAAAATTGAATTCTTTTCTCCAAATTAGTACATTTTAGACAGATGGGTACCATGTCTGACCATGTTCTCCACTTCTACTGCCAAGCCAAAGACTTTGGCAGTGACAGCTGTGGAAAGGGGAATGCAAACTGGCTCTTTTGCTACTCAAGCTCTTAGTCACGACTCCCCAGTAGGCTTCTCCCCCAGCTGTGATTTAAAGGTCTAAAGGACAGAATTTACTGTCACATCCTGTAAACAGACAGGTCCTTTCAGTATCATCAGTTTCCTTTGACAGTATTTACCTAACACAGTGTCTTGCCTGAGGCCATAGACATCTTTAAGGTGCTCCTCTGTCAGAACACAAGTACCAGATCAGATAAACCAAAAAATAAACCCCTTAAACCAATGTCAGCTGAAACTTTCACCTAGTTTGTAGTAGGCAAGGTGGCAATCCTTCCTGGTCCTTATCAGGGCAGTGATTTTTATCCCTGACAAACCTCTCTCCTTGAGCATTGTACTCCATGATGCAGACTCACCACATTCCTAAAAGACACCTAAATACGACAGTAGATACCAGTGAGTAGGATGCTTATCCTGGTTCCACTGAAGTATCATGTAGTTCGAATATCAGCATTTCCTGCTGCTTCTGAGTGAGAGTGACTCTTCTCCCAGCCTGGCAGCTTTTCTGGACCCACTTTCTTACAGAGTCCTCCCCACACATTTTATAGGAATATAAGGCATCCGCCAGTGAGCTGGGCACTGTTAGGCAGCAGAACACACCAGAGTCAGGCATCACATTGCTCCCACCTGCCTTGTGCATGCTCTACCCTGCACATTAAAATGGCCCCTGATAATGTAGTCCTTGTTAATTAGTGATACATCTTATCCTGTGTTAACTTACACCAGCATTATGTGTTTATAAAAAATGCAGGTACACTTCCCTTTGGGTCTTCTAGACGAATTTCTTTTCAACTTTTCTCTCGATTTATGGGATTAATTAAATTTAATGGGATTAATTTGCTCCATCTATCACTCCTTTTACTCCATTGCGTGGGCCTTAATCTATAGGTACACATTGCAAAATAAGATAGAAAAAATAATTTAATGTAATATCAATTCAGAGTAGCTGATTTGGCAAGTTATGCGGTGGGACTCATCATCATAGCAGGCAGGAGGAAGAATTTTCTGTCCTTCTCTTCAAACAGCCATAAGAATGCTTATTCTTATTCTTGCTTTTTTTCTATTATTTTTTTTGTCTTTTTGGTAAGGATTGGGGAGGAAAGGATCTTATGCATAATTTAATTGCTTTGTCTTCCTCCCTCAGGTCAGTATATTATATTATATTGAAAAGTAATTATGCAGCGAAAGTAAAATGTCAAACTGCAGATGTCTGGTAACAAGTAGTACAGATGTGAACGATTCTATTATGTGCCATCTTGCAGACATCTTTATACCTTTCCTCTGAAGCTTCACCCTATGTGCTTATACATTTGAGTATTTATGCACCCTGGATGAGATTTGCTTTTTTTCCCCCCCCTTTGCAGCATGTAGATCCCAAGCTGGGTTGCCTTGTTGGCAATGATTGATTACCCAATATCTAATTAAACCTGATCCAATCACTTATTATGCAGAGTGGAACAAACAAACTGAAGTCGACTGTCAGAGCTGTGATTGATGATACTGCCAATCCAGCTTTTGTTGCGTCTAATGTCCTGACGCTTGTTACAACCAGCCAAAGCTGCGCTGGACAAAGCGTTCTGTCACTCTTCACACAAATTCACTCCCCTCCCCCCCCCCACCCCCCCCCTTCCTTTTTTTTTTNCCCTTTTTTTTTTTTTTTTTTTTTTTTTTTTTTTTTTTTTTTTTTCCCCAGAAAAAATTATTGAGAACAGCAGAGGTTCTGTTTGGGTTAGTGTGTACAATGAGATCAAAGTCCCCTGGAGATCCAGAGTCCTTAAGTGGCAGGGAGTGGAAGAAAAAGAGTGTGTGCATGGGGGAGGTGGTGGCAGGAGGTGCACTTGGTATGGTAATGAACCTACCTTGGGGAGAGTGACAGATATGACATTAAAGCAAACCTAGCAGGGTAATAATTTCTTTTCTATTGTCTGCCAAGCAGGATTCTCTTCGCAGCTCTCATTTATAAATTTTTTAGTTTTAATGCTTTAATTATTTAAAATGCAAATAGGTTCCTGAAGAAAGAAGCAGAAAATACAAATTCCCTAAACAAATTCAACTTTTGAAGTTACATTCACACACTGTAAAACCTTTCTCTTGTGCTTTGCATTAGCTTAGGTTAGTTAAGTTTCAGGGTGGTTTTAAGGTTTTTTTTAGTGAGTCAAGAATTAGTTAAACTTTTTGTAGTTTTTCATGTTCATATTTTTATTATCTCAAACCAATTTTTTGTTTTGTTTGGATAACAAGTGAAATAAAATGTCAGATTCTCTTGAAAAGAACTAGTCAGAAAAATGCAAAGAGGCTTTTTATGATGGTATTTCCTGACATTATCTGCATTTCAAATGTTCAAACTGTATTTAGATATCAGGGAAATTGATTATTTATATCCCTTCACATGTTGAAAATTTCTTCTTAATGGATCCCTCCTCATATAAATTGTTTATACTCAATGTGGACAAGTCTCTGTGTGCATGGGCATGATCAGTTTAAGCACATGTGATAATTGGAAGAAATGGTAAATGTATTTTTTCAGAACCTTATGCAATTAATCTTATGTTTACAATTCCATCACCTACTTTGTAATCTGGCTACAAATCTAAGATCCCTTACTCCTGTAGACCTTCAAACAGCTGATATTCAGAACAAAACTAAAATAAAAAAAAAAATTCAGTAAGATTTTAAACTTTTTTTAATCTTAATCTAGAATTTTATTGGAACAGTTATTTTTTCTCGAATAAAAGGAACAACAACATACAGTTCGAAACCTTCTTTTTTTCCTAGACAGGTATTACAATTCTAAAGTTTGTTTCTTTTCCCTACCAGGTCAGACACAAGAGCTCTGCACATTTGGCCAAAAGCTGTGAAGGTTCCTAGGTCAACATATGTCAGTTCAATACTTCTTCATGTCTAGAAAAAAATGTGTAGATTATTTATGGGTATGTTTTAAATATTTCACTCCTCTGTCCTAGCCCTTAGATCTAAATGATGCAGCATCTCGGTGGACAAGTGAGCTCATGAAATAGCACCAGTATCACTAATGAAAACTCTTAAATCATACCGAAAACATGTTTCTGTAATAAATTAGGAAGAAGTCCGGTTATAGAAATAGTTCACAGATTGGTTCACAGCATGGTTGTGGTGGAAAGGGACCTCTGGAAATCAGTTGATCCAACCTCCTTGCTCAAGCAGTTTCCCAAGACCACGTTTAGACAGTTTTTCAGTGTCTCCAAGGATGGAGACTTCACAGTCTTCCTGGGCAACCTGTGCCAGTGCTTGGCCACCCTGACAGTAAAAACGTTTTTTCCTTGCATTCACACAGAACCTGTTGTGTTTCAGTTTGCACCCGTCACCTCTTGTTCTGCCACTGGGCACCACTGAAAGAGTCTCTCTTCATCCTCTTTGCACTCTCCCTTCAGATATTTATGTACATTGATGAGCCTTGGGCCTTCTCTTCTCCAGGCTAAACAGTCCCAGCTCTCTCATACGACAGATGGTCCAGTCTCTTAATTATCTTAGCGGCCTTTTGCTGAACTCTCTCCAGTATGTCCACATCTCTCTAGTATGGTGGAGCCCAGAACTAGGCACAGCAGTCCAGGCGAGGCCTCAGAAGATGCTGAGTGGAGGGGACAGGTGTTTTATCACTGACACTAGATGATGGGCCATAATCATGCATCAGAGGTATACAGTGCCAGCCAAATTAGCCCAAAATTGTTATCTTTTAGAGAAATATACTCACTGCATGGGGCTATAGTTTTGCCAGAGGAAAATCTGCCAAACTGTGCTAGCATTTAAACAAATTCATCTCGAAAGGATGCAACACACACATGCACTTGCAGGATTTTAAAGAGCAGTAAAATAGGCTTAAGGGTAGAATACAGCCCTTCTTTCTAGCAAAGACAGTAATGGAAATAAACACTGGAAAATACCAATATAGAAAAAAAAAAAATGGTTTGGAGGGTGCAGAGCTACAGAGAAAAAAACCATGAGAATGTCTAGTACCAGAAACTGCATGGAGCCCTTTATCTCAGTGCTCACAGCAGTCACAACAGTACCAGGTTGTCTGTCTTGACAGGAGTCTTCCTTCAAGACTAACTGCATTACTGGCTGAGTCACCTTGGCACAAATAGCAAGAGAAAGGAGCTTCTAGCATTCAGGCCGAGTCTGTTGCAGAGCTAGAGCTAACACGAGGTTCAGGTGGTGCTGATACCTCTCTTACCTAGTTCTAATTTTATGGCTCAACTCTAGCTACCCATTCCCTTTTGTAATAAGACAATAAGCATTCTATTGGTTTCCATGGAAGCTGCAGAATGACAGCGAGGTAAATGGGAGAAGAATCAAACTTTAAATATTTTAATCATGCAGACATACATGGAGTTAAGAAAAAACGAGAAAAAAAAATCAAAGAAACAAAATAGGTTTCTCACAGCATTAAAAATAAATGTTTTACACTAGGGCAATAGGAGGCTAACATTACCAAAGAAAGCTAAATTTAGCCTGTGAAAGGTTATCTTGGGCAAGCACTTATGGTGCATTTCTCTAAATTTTCACTTCAATTAATCTCTAGAAATTCAGTGTCTGATCCCAGTGACAGTAGCCTCTGGCTTCTTCAGAGCGACTGCCGAGGAAAAATTATCTGACACATATCAAACAAGCAAGAAATGACACTGGACAACATTAATCAAAACTTTCTCATTTCCTGAAGAATTAAGCATTAAATAATTAATTCCAGCACTACAGGCAGCTGTAAAAGAGGCCTCGTGCCTCCCCGCTGGTAAGAATTTGTCCTTGTCTAAAAGACTAGATTGATATATTTATTATTTATCAGATTAATCATGGCCAAGAACATTATAGATTGGCAGCCAAGCCCAGCCAGTTATATTATAGTGGCCTGTTATTGGAGCTTGGAAAGAACCTTGGTACACCAGCAACATTCAAAAGGGGAAGAAGTAGAAGAGTTTACTCCCAAGAATTATTTTATAAAACCAAGCAAACAAACAAACAAAAACCCCCAACTAAAATGAAAAATACCCTTCAAATATTTGGGGATTTTTGTTTGCTTCTTGTTGGGTTTTTTTTAATAAAAAGGAATTGGACAAAGAAGATGTCATTGATTCAGCACCTCAGTGGAGGCTGCTAGCTGCTGGGGTCATTTTTATTTCTGTTTGCTAAGGACTGAAGGAGGCCCTTAGGATGTGGGTCAGAATATCAACTCTTCTACATGAAGCCACAATCATTAGTTTTAAAACAGAGTTTCAGTGACAGACAGATATAAATCAATTTAAACTGCACAAACAAGAAAAAACACTTCCTACCCTTAATTTTCCTTGTGTTTATCCAAGTACTGTAGCTCTGAGACTGATTTATAGTTTAGGTTTTCTTTTATTTTTGCTAGCTGGCCATGGCACCAAGTAGCAGAGTAACTTCAAAGTTACAGCCTAGGGAATCAGCATGCTAAGCTTCTGTAGATTAATAGGTGTCAGACAAAATAAACTTCATATAATTTCATGTAATTTTACCATGCAGTCCTGGGTTTGGGGCTTTTTTTCTCTTTCTCAATTTTCCCCCCTAATGCTTCCATTCTGCCACTCACAGAAATAATATCTTAAATGGAATTTTTCATTTTGAGTAGAGGATTTCTCACTTCCTTTCAGTAAGCTTGCACACACAGCCAAAGGAAACCGTAATGGTGGGAATAACAATTTAGGGATTGTTCCAAATGCTAACCTCTCCCCTATAGCTTCTTCTTTTCTTGTTTCTGTGGTGGAAGAAAGATGAATGAAGCTTCTCTTGCCCCACAAAAAGTTTGTTGCCATGTGTGCCTCCCCAGTTTTCTTCTTTGATATCACTTAACATAATATCTGACAACAACATAAAAAAAAAAGGAAAAACCAGGAGGACTTCTATGTGCTTGATGAGTGAGAAGTAATGAGATATTCCTTAAGGGCAAATTTGCTTCTACACAGACCAGGAGTGCCCTGCTAATCTATTAGAGAGGAAACTTCAGGGTGGCCAGACACATTGAGCATTTTATTTTTAAAATATAAGTAAGAGAGAAGAGAGCAACAGCATAATAAGTGCCTGAAATAGGAGAAAGAAGAGCCAACAGAAGCCATGCTCCTTTGACCTGAAATAGATAAGAAAATTTTTGATAAACATTTGTTAAGATTAGAAGAATGTTCATACTAAGTCACATGTAGAACCCATTCAGTCCAAACAAAATCAAACTGTTCATTCTTAGGTAAGATTATGAAGCCTCCAGCTTTTGTAGAAACCAACAAGGGATTCCCAGAGTCTAGAGATCATGTAACTAAGGACTTCCAGTGGTTCTGAGATCTGGAGGTCAAGGGTGTCCTGAGCTGGAAGAATGAACCTTGAATATAACTGATCTAGATGGACTCTTCTACCATGAGTTCTTCTACCTGCTTCTCCATTTCATGTGACTTATGTTAGTAGTGTCCTGTGGCAATCAGTTTCACATTTGACTATGCATTTCAAAACAAACTCCTTTTCTGTTTTAAACAAGCTACTTTCCTCTTTGAGGGCCTCCAAATCTTCATCAGAAGTCCATGAACATTTCCCTCCTCACCTGCTGGTTGTGGCTTGTGGGGTTACCACCACTGAGCATACTGACACTACAGGCTGTTGCCAAGAGCAATTTTTTCACTTCTCATCATAATCTTGTGCTTTGGAGCACAATCAAGTCAGACACATCAAGTACTCACTATTTCCTCTTAGGTGTCTTAAATATTCTATTTCAGAGAAGGAAAAAAGATCTTTTTCTTATCGGATACTTGTGGAGAATGCTTAGAGAAATAATCAAAGTGGAAGGTAAAAAAGAAAATGTTTTTTTATACAACAATCTTTCCAAACCCTCTCAGAGGGGCAGATACTTAGTATCCCATACTTTATGGCCAACCAGGATATTCTACTTATGGTATGATGAGACAAATCACAGCTTTTTTGTAGAAGAAAAAAGAAAATAAATTTGATTGAGGAGAAGGCTTAAAAAAGGCTCCAAAACTTAAACACTTGAAAAATTGAAAAAATTAAGTGTAAAAAAAAAAAAATTAAAAAATAATTCCACAAAACTTTGTTGCCCATTAACAGCTTTTAATAAAGGGCTCTGTATCTTATGTGTATGACTAATANAAATAATTATTCTGGAAACATTTTAACAATTGCTGCAGAGCCAATTGATGTATTTTATTGTTTTAAACAGAAAACAAGGGGGAAAATTTACCTTGCCTTCTACAGTGCAACTACTTCAAAGATAGTCTTGGACACTAACCTGAGGATCTGATGAATACTTTGAAAATCAGATCATTTACTGTGACACATTTTAAGGATGCACAAAATCATGTAAGAGAATAATTAAACAAATCCCCAAAAACTTAGTCCTTGTTTTCCACAGAGACTATATGTGCCTGGTTGAATTAGCTGGGTAAACTTTCACAAATATGTATAATCCCCAATGACAGCACTATGGACAGCATCCTCCTTAATGGGAGACAACAAGCTGTTCCTGAAGGAAAAAGAAGAGTCCTGGTGGTCCCTGGTGGTTACCAGCCCTCTGTTTGCATCGTTCTTTGCCTTTTGATGCGCAGGAGCAAACCCGTGGCTACTCCAGCCAGAGCTGTGACAAAGCTCCAGCCCTTGGAGGTTTGTGAATACTCCCCTGAGGCCCCTCTGCTGTTAACTAACAAGCAGCTCTTCTGGAGGATCACCTGGGAGTGATTAACACCCTTGACCACAACATCCTCCCTTCTGGTCTTAGCATTTTAAGTGAGTGCCTGGATCCTTTGGCCACATCCACCCTAAAAGACCCCATTCCTCCCAGGGCCTGCCTGAAAGGCTCAGTGCCAACTCAGGCCCAGTGCAGCCACAGGCATCTCCATGCCTGCTGACGATGGACAGAGGTGTTTGTTGCAGCTAGTGTTGCAGGCCAGGGTCAAACAAAAGCTGCAAAAGCTTTTTTCCAATGCTCTGCCGTCCATATCATGCAGTTGAATTTCCCTGTGTTCTATGCCACACCTGTGGAACCACAGCTGCAAAGAGCTCTTTTGCACTGAAAGGACTTACGTGCCAGTAGAGCAACTCTTACGTGGCTGCCTTTTCTTGTGGAAGAAAAATATCATGAATGAATACAAACAGTTATCTCCAAACCTGGAACTTTTGTGGCTATACCACACTGTACAGTTAAATTTAGGCAATTGCTGTGATATGTCTCCAATGAGGGATGCACCTCTTCTCTAAGTCTTTTTTTCCCTTACTCCAGATATGAAGGTTGTCTTCTCTGTAAATATAATAAAACTTCCTGCTTCTACAAATATAAATAGGCAACTTCAAACTTGAAATTAGGAAATTAATAAGGAAGAAAAAAAATGCATATATTCAATTCCGCTGAACTCAGCAGACCAAAGATAGATACTTTCAATGTCTGGACAAACGTAAATTATGTAATGCTTTTCAAAGGGAAAATGTTTGATAGAACATGAGACATAAGCAAAACTGTACAGCTTAAAATGTCCACAGTGAAGTACAGAGCACAGTCTTAGATGGATGAGAAACCATGAGGGGATGGGTGGTTCTGCTGGTTATGGTTTTATATTTTAACTGCAAAGGTTAAAAACAAAGTATAGCAGGCGTTTGTTTTCTGATACAGCACTGAAATGAAGCCATGTAGACTTGCTCAGAAATAAGGGGGCTTTTATGCCTCCTGGGGAGCCTGAAGAGCTATTTTTTAAGTTTATTTTTACTATGTTTGTATCATCCTAAGAACCCATGGTCTAAACTAGTGTAATAATTTCTGAAAGAAAGTAAGCAATCTTTCACAAAGCCCACAGAAAGAAAAGCTTATGGTTGATTCTAAGCAAAAACATCAGAAGTGTCACATCTGCATATTAGGCTACTGCTCTCTAATATCACATACTTGTGATCACAATTCTCTTCAGAGAAAAAATATATTGTGAAAGGTTAGCATAAAAAACCCTGCTGTGGATCTATGAATCGTTCACAAATATCTTAAAATATGTGTGTGTTTTTGTATAAAAGAGAAATTAGTGGAAATATTGAAATCAAGCATAATTCTGTGTTAATATATATGTTCTTCTATGTACTCCTACTCATATTTTCATGAATAAAATGCGAAATCAGCTTTTGAATATTGCATATTATTTCTTAGATAACACTTCTTTCGTACAAAGTTGACTGTTTCTCTGAGTATTGCCTAAGGATTTATAATTCCTTCTTAAAACATCCAGTTATTTTACACTTTATTTTAACAGAAATAATGAAGACCTGCCCATATTCAGTCATTAAATGTTAAAAGAAACAGAAGGTAAGCTGCTTCTTATTTTTCATAAGCTCTAGTTCAAGAAAAATCTCTGGTTGGAATTCTGGAAAGTTTTTCTTAAAATAATAAGCTTTGAAAACTAGATAAAAGTTTTGATATGAATCTGCTAAAGAAGAACGAAAAAAATTCTAGGAAAATGATTGAAAATATTGATCCTATACAATTCAACACAGAACTGCATGAAAAAGCTGAGCGTGGCTGAGCTTTCAAATCTACACTAACAACCTGGCCGTGAAGAAGGGAGCTCAAACACCGGTAGTACCAAGCTTAGGACCAGCTGTTTCTCAGTTGGCTTTTGAGTTTGGGGTGAGCTCCATGGCATCAGAGCATCTGTCTGGGCCACAGGAAGCAGAAGCAGGTCTAGGGCCAACTAACACTCCTAGTGCTGCTAGAAAAGGGCAATCAGGACAGCGCACTTCAATCTTGCACATTTTTATTTTCCACTGGTGACTGTGATAAACATGAGAGAGATTCCGAGAACCAGATCTCAGTAAATCAGGTTAGGCTGAAAAAGAGCAACCAGACTGGTGGTCACATCTCATACTGATGAAAGAGAAGTTTTACCTTCTGAAGTGATATTCACTGCAATAGAAAGCTAAATCAGAAACAACGAGACAGTAACTGTCTGTTTATTTGCTGCTCACTGCATGTTCCCTTCGGCAATTTTGAAAGGCCATGGCTGTGTGCAATAGGAGAAAGCTGCCTATTTGCAGTATTCTGGGTAAGAGGAAACTTCTGAGATTATAAGTAAAGAAATTTAAAGAGCTTAAGAGGGACATAGAGAGAAAGAGAGAAAGAGAGAAAGCCTCTGACGTGTCCTGAGACCTTAGAGGGGATGGAGGGACAGGGAAGACTTTTCGTAAAGACTAGAGGAAACTGCACAGAATTGGTTGTAAGCTGGTACTCCATTGAAGTGCTGATAGACCCAAGAGTAAGGAAAAGATATGCCCTGGCAAGACATGGTAGGCAGAGGGAGATTTTTTTTTCTTGTGGTTTCTAATTCTTTTTTTGCCCATCCAGTCTACATAGGAATGTCAATACTGTTAAGTTTTCCTTGCCCTACTTTGATTTCTGACAAAACCCAGTTCTACATGTTATAAATCATACTGCTTACTTTGTGCTATGGCCAGATCTAAACAAACACCTAGGTTATACTAAAACCTGACATAAATGGTGATATCTGAGTGAATGTGGAGTGGAGGCACTAAGTTATTACACATCTATATCAGTGAAATCATTATATGTCAGTGATTGAAGCAGAAGTAAGAGCTGTGCTATGTACTGTATTCACTGCTCTGTAGCATTACACCCGGTAAGGATTTATCATTTTATGCGATATGGAACTGATGGAAAATGTTAAAGTAAGCAAAGTGAACCTCCAGTATATCTTCTACAAGGTAATGATTCATATGAGAGCTGGAACAAGTGTTCTCAAGATCAAATTGTCTTGCTGCCTTTCACACACGGGGCGACAGCTTTCACTACTCATCCATGGACTGACACCTCTGACCACCACTCCATTTCCAGCTGTGACACAAACTGGGAGATGGATCCAAACTCAGAAGACACCACATAATACCACATAGCAGCTTCATCCCTACAGGCGAGACAAGTTGGGGAATATACAGTTTCCACTAGAGCTTAAAGACAAGATACAAAAGTTAGATTAGGGATTAGATGCTCTTGATATCACTTCCCCTAACTTCAAAACATCCAGCCTTAGGAGGTGGGTACTGAGGGCTTCTCTCTGATGCTCAGCCTTAACCCAGGAGTCTTAAAGCTGTGCTAACTTTAGAACTGAAAATAACATTATTTTGTAAACTCAGTGCTGCCCTTCTACAGTTGTATTAGATTCCATGAGTAAGGTCAGCCAGTGACCGACCTTTCCACCACCAAGGTTCTGGACATCCCTAATTCAACCTTATCTACTTGAGAGAAAGAAAATCTTCCTCATGTTGTCAAGTTTGGCTTTTGCTGAAGACTAAATGCCCTGTTCCCATCCAGCCTTCATGCACTCCTGCAGACCCCTGTGAGATCCCCTGCTGATCACAATGGAGAGCTCCAGTCTGCCCCCTGCTCCCCCCACCCAGGATGTACCACAAGCCTCCAAAGCTTAAGCCTATCAGCAAAGAAAAACAGGACAAGATGATACCTCCAACAGGGAACATTTAGACCTGTTGGGGAAAAATGAAACGGGTGAAATGAAGGTTTAGAAAAATAAGTCTCTGCACTGTCTTTTGGAGAATTGACTTTTACCTCCAGTCTATTTGTTGGCTTCTTCAGCTACAATGGTCCCACACAGTCCTTAGGAAAGCCTCCCAATGTCCATCACCTTTGAGCCTTTGGGCTGGGAGTTTAGTCTTCACTGCAGGCAGAACTTCTTTTCCTTTCAGAAACCTCCCTGTTGGTTTTCATGCTGAAAGCACCCTGTTTGCTCTCTGTGTCAGGACATGAGTACAAGATACATTAACTTTGGCAGCAAAACCAAATTAAAAGGTTCTTTTTCCCAAGCAGGTGTTCCCACACACTAGTTCACTGATCTTTCATCAGTGCCCAGACAATAGTTTTGGAGGCCACACTGTAAATCAGCTCTCTGAAATGATCTGAGTTACAAAATAACTTTTTTTAAACTTGCATGAGTTCTGTGTGTACTGATTTGCAAAACAAAAAAACCCCATGGAACAAAGCCACCATATACAGCATGGCCATGGGGCAACAGCTAAGGGCGTGCATGCTCTGAAATTGTCATGCTGAGTAACATAACCGGGTATCCTGTGGTGCCATCCACTCACCTTGCCCCAATCTGCATTCCCAAAGGATCCCTGACAGAGCAGACTGTTTCATGTCGCAAAAGATAAAGCAGTCCTTCCTCCTCCTGCGAAGGCTTGGGCAGAATTGAAGCACACCAGCTAGGATAAACAAGCAGCCATCCTTCCTTCTGCCCCACCATACCACTTTGAAAGAACAAGTGCTTTTAAAACAACAGGAAGCTCTGTTAAAATTACAGAGCTTTCCTCTCTGTCATAAATTCAGTAATGTAAATACATTCCAGCAGCAAGACTGACTTTTTAAAAATATGAGAAACACAAGACAAATATTTGTGCTTGCTGCACAAATAACATGGTATAATTTTAACTGTTGAGAACGTAGCAGTATCTTTTAAAGTTGATGTCAAGTACTGACTGCTGAACAATAATGAAATGATGAGAATTGATAAATAAGGGGTTTTGTAGCCAAATCCCAGTTAGTGTCTGTTTCCTAAAAACCAACCAAAACTGAAACTGGGGCAGACAATGATATTGGAGGGGGAACAGAAAGAACTTTTAAAGATGCTTTTCCCTTATTTACAGCTTATTGGCACCTGCAACCATTTCTCACCCACCTATTTATCTCATGGAAAAAGCTGTCACTTAACTCTCTAAAGCAGAGGAAAACCAGCAAGACTTAGCAAGAATTTGAGATTTTTGATGGTATGAGTCCTTAGTACAAGATTCATGTTGTTAATGTTACCTGTGTTTATGAGGTACTAACGCACAGATGGTAGGACAGTTTACTTCACTTTGGCCTTATTATTGTTATTCTTTTCCCTCTTTTCTCCCTCTGGTACTTGCCTTGATCTTTATAAGAACTTTCTACCTCCCACAAGACTTCTGCATTCTTCCATTTGCACATGAAATAAATGGCTGCCATTTTTTAAATCAAACCGAGTCTAGGGATTATCCTGACCTGAAACACCAATAGCAGCTCTCACAGTCACAGTCCATTGAACATTATTAATTTATGATCACATCTTGCTGTGCCTTAGCTACTTTCGCTCTTTCCCTGAATTAACTTACCACAGCAAGCCTGCCTGCTGCACAAAATACTACAAAGTAGGATAACATCCTGCTGAGACACTCAGTACGTCAGGTAATGGGAAAGTATGCCACATCTGAAGGACAGCAAAGTTTTCTGCTTTCTGTTTGACTCTACTAGTTGTGCTTAGTAAAAGTAATGCAAGAACACAGATTTAGTTTAGCATTTAGACGTTGAAATGCTAAGATTTCCCTTTGAAATAATTTTGTCTTTATTATGCTCCAACATAATCAGAGTCTTGTCTTCAAATATAGGGCTACCAAAACAAAAAGTATTCATAAACCTACCTCTTCTGTTTATTGTACATGAGGAAGAAAGCCAGATGCAGGCTCTTTCACCAGCCAAATCAGTGATTTTCCAATGCATTTGTAAGTGAAAGCCTACACAGCTATATGGTATTTTCAGCATTGCTTTTCCAATTTTCAAACCCCTTAAATAAGAAGCAACATAAGGAAAGGGCTACTTGATCATTTGTTAAACAAATATCAAAGATGTGCATACTAATGCCAGAAGGAGTGCTTTCGGGTGTTCTATTTACAGAATTGTAATTACATTTGCTGTTTGAATTGGCCCTCCAAAGAATTAAAAATAAGCAGCCATGGCTTTTTATTGCTATCCAGTGTTCCCTGGTGGCTTCTCTCTGAGTGTTCAGACTGGCAATTGTTCCAGGCTCACTTGTGCCAGTAATGCATTTGTTAATTAGGCTAAGAGTACTACAAAACCCACAACACAAGCCTCTTGTCAGCATATGCTGATCTAACCTCTTGAAAGGACACTTATTTAAATAGATGCCTTTTGAGCTTTTGCTAGGGTTTTGGGGTTTTTTTCAAACATGTAAATATGCCTCTAAATATTAGTTATGCTGGTTTAAAATTTTATGGGATCAAATATTTGTTTAATTCTTGTTTTCCATGTTCACTTTTCCATTTCAATGTGCTTTCCTCCCCTAATCCCCTACACATAAAATAAGGAAGTCTTGAAAATAAACTTTTTTGACACCAGTCTGAACAGCTTTCTGCACCTCTACTTATATGTAATATCAGACTGGAGTTCTGCAAAGACTATGAGGAACATAGACATTTTTCACTTTTCTGCATCAGCACTAAGGATACAAGAACAGCACCAAAGACATGCCAGAGAGCAAGAGGACAATCCACAGTGGAGGGGGACTTTTTAGAAAGACCTGCACATCAAGCGGCTCTGATTCTGTGCTCCAGTCCTTCAGGTGGAAAGAAAAGGGATGAACTTAATTAGGCTGCAACTTCGTTACTGGTTTGAGAATGATCTGGTAACAAAATCTCACTGTGCAGTTCATCAGTCCTTTTTAATAATTTTCACCTGTCCAAAGGTTGCCACCAACTCTCTAATCTGAAAACCTGTTTTCACACCATTCTCCACAACTCTTTATGTATGAAATCTGTAAGTTATGAGGACATTGCTTGGCAAGAGAAAAAAAAAAGGGAACTCTGGCTGAGAGGAAAGTTGCAGAAGCTTGGCACAGCTAATCATTGAGAATGGACATAAATATAATTTACATTTTAAAGCAAAACATATTGAAGGAATGCCTTTGATTTTCACATTAGATGATAAAATACTAAAATTGTTGTCATAGGAAAGGCAATTTAAACTGATTTTATTTTAGGTGATTTTAACCTATATTCTATGCAGATTTCTTGAAAGAAGCTTTTTTATTATTATTATTTCATGTGTCATAGGACTCATCATTTTAACAAAAGATTTGCTTAAATATTTTCTGTCTATCTCAGACAACGGTTCTACTGCTACACACGGAGTAAAAAGTTAGTCATCTCAATCGAGCATATAACACAACATTGAAAAAAATGAGCTGGTCTTCCTTCCCAACAAAAATAGCATGATTCACTTGGAAGTCAAGCAACCGTGTTTGGAAAGTTCTCTGTTTTAGTTATTGCCCAAGCATGTACTCAAAGCTGGGCTGAATCTTTATTTTTCTATAGCTTCCTGCTTCTACATTGAAAATATTTGCTTTCTTTCCCCTCTGGAAAAAAAATGAAATATCTGGAAAAAAAAAAAAAAATTACCTAAGATGGAGGAGAATGAATAGAAAGGCACTCTAAGTCTTCTTTTAGAGAGATATATATATGTGTATATATATATATATATATATATATACACATACATCCATATATGTACCTTTTCTTTTATGTACTGGCCTCAACAGATACATAACAGAAAATACATTTTCAATAAGAAGTGGTCAATTTCTGAAAGCAGATATTAGAGCCATTCAATCCATTACATTCATGAATCAATGGATGCAGAATTTCTGAATGCACAAGCTCCTAGTTTTCATATTAAAATAACAATAAAATTTCAGAATGCTTACCCTGAGGAGAAGAGAGAAAAAAATTCAGCTCTGTTCTGATAGAACACGCTGTAGACACAAGTGCCTTATGTGGCAAAATGAGTTTTGTATCACACAGACAGGTACTTCAGACTAAAGAATTTGTGGACAGCAGACTTGAATGCATAAATGGGACTACAACCAACAGTCCTGCAAAATCTAGTGGTAGAAAGCTCTAGAAGGAAGTTAGGAAAACAAGGAAGACCTGTTTTGCAAGCCATCTTCATAACATTGCCATACTGCTTATCTAGCATTATAGAGCAGAAGAACATCTGCGATGTTTTGTCACCCACATCACTCAGTATCCCATCAAAAGTTAACCCAGTTCAGGACAAGACAGAGGAGAGCCTTGCTGCACTGCAAGCGAAGGCATGGGTCATTGCTTTTACACCCATGTGAGCTGGGAAGGAACAAGCCAGGGTAACACCATCCCTCTACCAGCCCTGACACAGCTCAGCACTCCCTCCTCAGTGCTGTAACTGAATTCACACTGTACCTGGGATCACTAGGCCTGATTTAAGTCAGCTCAAGCACTGCTGCACTTCACAGCACTATAGTAACTGCAGTGTAGACATGGTAAAACACACTGGGGGTGAAGAAGAGAATGGGAAGGAGGTCCATGAGCAGGCCTCGCAAGACCTGTCCTTTGATAAATTCACAAAATGACATAAATGAGCAGGGATTGAGATTCTGAACTACAATGAAGCCTAATACAATGAAGCCTAAACATCAAAGTGCCAGCCAACTCATTAACTTGTGCTGTGAAACATGAAGCAGGAGTATGGAAAATATTTGCCTTCGCAGAAAATATTTGAAGAGCATTTCACTCAGACAGAAGTGTTATAAGTGCCTACATAATTCACTTGCATGTGTAATTGCCTTCATAAGCAAGCCAGCACTGTGAAAGTATCACTAACTCTCCGAAATCTTGGTTTTGACACTTCTTGCTCAAGAAGTGAATTCAAGGCTGAATTCTAGTATGGACTGTGTTTCCAGACCATGACTTTTTCCCAGTTTTAGACTGTTGTCAAACAAGAAGGTCTGGGAGAGAAAAGGATGGGGAAAGGATCTCAAGGGACAGACCTTTAACTTATGAAAATTATGGAATTGAGGCTGCCACAAGTAAAATACTGGCTCAAGCGTGGCCAAATACATAATGCTTTTAGAGCTCCTGGGAAGTTCCTCAGTCATTCTGTGATAGGGAGGAAAGGTGCTGGATTTCTGAAGTGCAGGAGATGAAATGACTCTGTGTAGGCAGGAAGGAGAGGAAAAGAAAACAAAGAAAAGTTTGAAATGACAGTCAGGTCTCTTCTACTGTTCAGTAGTGTCCGGGTGCCAAGTCTAGCAAAGATTTGCATCTGTTCCAGTGACCTCAAGCCCCTATCCAATGCATCCTGGTGTACCTGTTTTCTCTGGTAGATATGGTCATATTCCATAAGTCTTGGTACAGCTTCCCTGTCCTGCCCCCACCATGGCTCAGGGAATTTCTATCGTCTTCAGTTGCACAGTCCTTCTTGGGGTCATGAAAACAAAAAATAAAACCAAAACCAAACTAGAGTAATTAGATTACAGAATTTAGGAAGTTAAAGGAAATTAAATCAGGGAAGTAGTAAAACTTCTTTATTTCTGACTTTCTGTATAGACACCTGACAGGTTTTCTCACTCCTGAAACAAAAGAGAATGACCAAAGTCCTCCAGAATCATGAGATCAATGAAACTCTACTTTGTACCTGTATTTAGGGCTGAGTTTTGAACAGAAAATAATCACATAGGTTCAAAAGCCTCCAAAAGCTGAGCAGAATAAAAGAAACTGACAGTACTTAGCACTTGAAGCGATTTCAGATTCTTGAGTGTCATACTTAATTTCTGACTATTTGGTGTCAGCAGTATATGACAAACCCTCAGCTAGCTGATACCTTACAGTAGATTTACAAAACCAGGGATACATTAGAATGGATAGCACAATATTTTTCTGATACTATGCCCATCAACTTTTCTGTAAAACTTCTGTCTCAGATGGTCTTGAATAATCCTTTTCACACTCCAGACTCTTTAAAATAGTACCTGTCTTTCACTGGATCCTATATAAGGACATAAATTTTCAAGCTGAGCTGGGGCTCAGCAAGTCTTGGCAGCTTTTCACAGTATAGTAGCAGGCTTCCTTCCCTCTTCCTGCTTACACCTCTTTGCTCCCTCTCAGAGGTACTGAGTGGTACATCCTAATAAATTGCTAGAAGAACTACTGAATGACACAAACTACAGGCGGCTGTGCGATATGTTCTGTGGTTCACCTCAGTGTGTGTCCCTGTGAATACTGTACCACCGACATTAACCAAAGCTCAGTCTACCTAGAGAAGGGCAGACACAATATGCAGAATATTTTTAGAGTTGTCCATGAAATATTTTTATCATCTAAATGCCAAAGTGAGTCTGTCATGGTCATTCCGCCAGTCCGCCACTTTCATCCTTATTTCCCAGAACATTCATTTCTACTTGGTGATAAACTCTTGTATCGTTTTCTGGTTTCTCCATGGAACATTATTTTTATTTCCAGGGAAAGAAACAAGATATAGCATGAACACCTACAGAAAGAATTGGTTTATTATTTATTTTTTCCCCACTGCATAATTTTTTTCCATATACAACAACATACAGACTGAACCAGGATGAAGAACTGGAAAATCACTAACTAGGGCCTCAAACAGTTTACAGGAAAATGTAACATGAATGGTCACTTGAAAATGATAATTTTGCAGATTTGCAGGAGACATTTACCATGCCCTTCTGATGGTATTTTCAACATGTCTATGTATTTACCACACTTTAAAGCATCAATTCTTTCTATCCTGCCTGAATCCTATCAAAATTCTCTCTGTAACTTCATAAATAAAGAAGAAAAGTTTACTATTAGCAGGAAGTGCTCAATATTCTCAAAACTATCATTGGTTGAAAATCTGGAGAGTGTTAACATTGCCAGGTGATGAAGAATTAAAATGGTACATGAAAACCAGTCTTGATAAATGTAAAATAATATATAGCGACACGTGTGACTCTACCCATAAATATATACAGCTGTGGGCTTTCGTTAGATATTGCAACGCAGAAAAGCAATCTTGGAGGCTTTTTGAATTGTTCTCTTGGAGTATCAACTCAGTGTTCAGTGGCACCAAAAGAGAATACGAAGAATTATTTGGAAAATAATTAAGAACAAAACAGAAGGCCTTACACTGCATCATTATGCACTGAACCACAAAGAACTTGTTTTTTGACATTGACCATAATGTTGGATACTCAATCTTAATATTTATGTAGCAGAACAAGAACCAGTACAGATGAAGATGATGAGAGATCTAGAATCTCATATGAAATGGCATTGAATATTCTCAGATTCCATAGAATTACTTAAAAAAAAATCCCAACCAAACAACCTCAAATGAAACCGAATCAGACAGAAGACGGACATATAAAATATTCAAAGACGCCCATAAATGGGTGGGAGAAAATTGTTTATTATTTTCTTTTAAAAAGAAGAACTAGGTCGTTGCCAATACAGGACTTAGAGGCTTCAAAGATAAAAAAAAAAAAAAAAGAAAATAAAAAAATCAACCCCCACTCCCCAAAAAACCTGCAATCATTTCATAAAACTGCATAGCTCTTTTGTATAGAATAACAAACAGAATAATGCACAGAATTCACCACCCCTGCACGTTGGAGATGCCAAAGGTATGTATGGTTTCAAAAACAAAAGGACACATCACTGTTGTAAATTCTGTCTCAGGGAGCTCCTGGCCCACTGATGCACACAAGTAAAGAGGTCATTCTGAATGAAAGAGCAAGTTGTACTTGCTTTGGTTTCTTATTCGCATCCTCAGCATCTGCTAGTCTTACTGCCACGGATGGAACAATGAGAGTGGCTTTTGATGCCTTTGTTGGTTTTGCAACTGTCAGTGTTAATCCTTTAATCTTTTTGGTTTACTTTGTCCTTCTTAAGAATATTTCACTTTATGTTTATGGGCCTAATTCAAGGTTAGTGAATGAAGCCTAGCTTCTTTTGAAGTCAGTGGGAATAGTAGACTCACCTTTTCCCCTTTAAGTTGCAGAAAGCAATTCTCTTTCTCAAATATAAGTTTACACCACTTGAACTGATGGGAGCAACTCAGATTCCTAAATGCTTCTATGCTTCTTACATTACATGCACCTCCCTGTTAATGCTTCTGTCAAGGAGAATCTCCACTCGTCATGATCATATTGGAAACAGAACCAAATGACACCAAATGCACTTTGACCTTAGGGTTCATCTTTACAGATGCCTTTTCCAGCTTCATCACTTAAGACCATACCAGAGACAGGCTTATTTCTACAGGAACTATGCCAGAATATTTGAGATAATATGAATCAGGATGCTATTTGCTTTTATATATTTATTATATTGATAATCAGTTCATTCAAAACTCAGCCAAAGAAGCTGTTACTGTGAGAGACATGATACCTGCAAGGCAGCTTTTTTAAAATTTGAATTTCCAACCCTGTCTTTGCTCTCAGTTAAAAGTAACTTTCAGGTTTTGCAAAACTATTAAATTCATAATTTGTATTTGGGTTTAAACTTCTGTCTTGCAAAAGTTACACGCACTGCATGTCTTAGGGACATTAAGGAAATTGCAGTTAGATTTGTAGCAAGCTGAACAACATTCCTGCCAGAGAGCGCTCTTAAGAACAATTTGACTAACTTGCAAATTCTATTATACTACATATCTCAATCACACCTTCTCCAACTAAAACTATGACTACTTTCAACATTTGCCTCATAGCTTCTCTCTCCTTATTCCAGAAAATGACAGGAGAACTTACAGTATACATAACTTTCTCAAGCAAAGGCAAAGGAAAGTAATTCACTGCAAATTTCTTTTCTATCAGAGACATCTTTTTGTTGCTATTTTACAGTCGCAGTTGCCAAATCTATAAATAAGAGGAAAAAAAATATTTTGGTATTTTTCAAGCAATTGTCCATCTCTTTTTGGGAATTCTCTTCAGATCAAAGTATTTGCTTTTAATATTCCTCACCTGAACTAAGATCTGTGCTTTTTGCTTAGGGGCATGAGTGCCATCTATAGAACAGTCACAGGCAGATATTTACTTGAGTGTTGAGAAATAAGTGAGAGTTTTGTATCTGTTGTCCCAGGAGAGAGTTTTGTCCCTTTAACAAAGAGCTCTCTTGCTATTCTGTTTATGTGCACAACAAATTCAGTAATTTTCCACAAGTGGAGATTTAACATAAGTAAACAAGTGTCATTACAATTTTAAGCAGAGAAGGAATCACTGACAGAGATAATGATATTGATATTTGTTCAAAGACTGTGATGATGTTTTAATTTAAAATTAACTGTATATGCCTGGTGCAGCAGCTGGGGTGCAAATATTTAGTATAATAGGAAATACATACTTTTTTCTGCTGTGCATTAAATCATTAAAGAAAAAGAATGAAAACCAAACAAATAACTCCCACCCCACTTTATTAATTCCCTTCCTCTAAATAAGAGCATTTTATGACGGGTTATTTATACGATGATTTTCCTTTGATCTGCCCCTCTAGTCTTTAATAAGATATATAGAGGTATTGAGTATTTTAGTTCCATCTCTATCATAAAAGCTTTCTTCTCTAATCCGTTTCTTTCCTTGTTTCCTTTATGTCTGATGGTAACCACTTTCTCATGATGAAAAGGATTTTAATTGAGGCACTAGGAGTAAATTTGTAATCCTTTATACGAAGCCTTTCTTCCTGTTATGTATCTTTAAGTTGCAAATATATCCAGCTTGTAATTTAAAACATAATTGTGGTTTTTTGTGGAAAATACAGGCATGGAAAGCAGAGGGCACCCTATCACATGCTAACTCCCCATCACAAGAAAAGAAATTTAAAAAAAAAGAGAAGAGAAGAGAAGAGAAGAGAAGAGAAGAGAAGAGAAGAGAAGAGAAGAGAAGAGAAGAGAAGAGAAGAGAAGAGAAGAGAAGAGAAGAGAAGAGAAGAGAAGAGAAAAGAGAAAGGAACAAAAAAGAACCTGCTTATGTCAATCTAAAAAAAAAATCCATTTGTGATCACAAATGAAACATTTCCAATCTAATAATGGGTAGATTGCTTGGTTTTATTACCAGCCATGCAAAGCAAGACCTCATCAAAAGAAGCACTATGCAGAGGTCCCATCTTTCCATTAAAATAATTTCAAAAAGCTTTTTTTCCCTTTTTCCACTGAAAGAATCCATTTTGCAAGATGATTTAGCTCAAAATCTGCTGGGAGTAACCCTTGACATAAAGTCATATTGTGTTGGAGTTTAGTCCTAAATTCATACATCAATTATTTACTGTCAACGCAGATTGTATAAGTGTAGAAAATTACTAGGAATGATATTTTCTCTCAGGCAGAAAGAATGTGATACAGCGGATACATCCCACCTAATGTGCTGTCCCACTGTCCACAGGCCAGAATTATTTATGCATTAGAAAACACTGTGCCAGGGCCAAAATAAGAGGGGAGAGAGAGACAGACACATTATTTTAAACCTTTCATAACATCCATAAATATTTCATAACAAATAAATAAAGAATGTTGGGCTTGTTTGGAGGACAGCTGTAGCTGCATGGTTCAGTGCTTTGCAAAGCTCCAGAGACCCCACGCTTACCCCTCAGTTAAGCCCCCATTTCTTTTTAATCATCCACTTAGTGCATTGTGGGTAGGGGAGCTCTCCAGGTGAGTTGAAAACCTGGAGGTTATGTATGTGAATACAACTTTTTATTTTAGATTGTTAAAGCAAACAGCAGAAGGCGAGTTTCTCTTTAATACTTTGTTCAGTGCTTTTGTCTTCTGTCATTGCAATTTTTTAATATATCAGGGAAATAGGTGCTTTGTCCCCAACATTATTAAAAGGTTACCGTACTTTTTTATTGCTGCTTTTAAAAGCATACTAATTAACAGGTTAGACACATATTTCATGTTGAAAAATTATGTTTAATTGTAAGGGAGTTACAAAAATCTTGAAAGAAACATAATTATATGTTTCTGAATTGCTATAGCTGAGTCCATGACTGCCTTTAGGAGATTCATTTCTTACTTTGGGGTGACAGTTTGAGTTCTTGCTCCTCACACCACTGTAATGCACTCATTAATGGTGTAAATGAAGTATGAAACACATGAGAATCAGCTACCCTAGACTGAGGGTTAGTGTCCTATTTAAATTTCCTTCTATGGGGAATTAATAATGGACTCTTGATTTAGCTGAAAGAATTGGGAAAAAAAAAAAACTGAACATAAGTTCTGGAAATTTATGCCTTCCATGTGACTTTCCATAGTCACTAAGGGTGACTATGGAAAGCAGCATGGCAAACGTTCCTTACTGGCTGATAATAGAGGCTCCTCAAGGACGAGAGTTGGCTCTGGACCCAGACCCTACAGAACAGCATCTTTCCCCTCTCCATGGCACGCCACAGTGTGTCTCCAGAGCCTCTCCTGAGGTCTGACCAGTGACTTGATATCCAGGTCCACACGGCTGAGTCAGGTTTTGGGAATGACTTTTATTTACTTGGGGGAATGTGGAACCTATGTTTTGTGCCTTCTAGATGAAGTGATAGCATTTGCCAACAGGAGATAATGCACCTCCAAGCTGCTGTTGAGCATATCCAGAAAGGTGCAGAGGGCCTGAGGCACAATGTTAAATGCCACCTCTCCCCCCGAAGTGACACACTGCGGGATCTCTGCCCTTCCAATGTTTACTGCATGAAGAACTGTGCAATGATGTTCACTTGACCTCTCTGGGGTTTCCACCACTGTCATTGAGGACTGGTTTTTCTGTACTGTGAAAGAAGAAGGATGGATACTTGCTTTGGCATCCTGCTGGCGTGGAAGGTGATGTCCAGACCTTTCTGCAGCACATTCTGCAATTACAATCTCCAACCCCAGTGAGAGGACTTGTGGCCTCCAGTGTGACAAAAACAATAACTTCCTACATCCGAAGAGGTGAAGCTATAGGCAGAAAACCATGAAATTTGTGAAGTGCATTTGCAGGAACACATACCTGGTGGCAGAAGGCATTGTGATGTTGAAAGAAACTCAGCGGAATATGAACTGGCAGCAAAAATGTTTGCAGTAGTTTTGATCTCCCTACAAGATGCTGACAGACCCCAGAGTGGAGAAATCCACAGAAGTGGAATATCGTGTTCAGGGCATCTCATTGACAAACTGGAGAGAGACCACAGAAGTGTGAAAAACACCAAGCATCACTTTGGAGGGATTCACATACCAAGGAGAATCCTGGTCTTCCTGTGCAAGACAAGCTGTAGACTGGCACAGAACTAAATATTCATTTGAATCAGGAGATTAATTTCAGGTTAAAAAAATATTGAGAACTTTACTTTGTACATAGATTCTCTCTGCAACAATGTGTTAACAGTTTATCTACAAAGTAACCCCCAACTCACTGAAGACGAAGCGCAAGTTCTGGTTGTTGTAGCTTCAACTTCAGCTCATTGAATCATACTAAACATCAATGAATGAACTGAAGAGACCATTACCTCATTATAAAATTTCTGTATTGTGCTTGAGGCTTCTCTGTGGACATTTGCAATGCCACCAGCAGCTAGTTTGAACTCTGGACACTGAAGTGGGGGCAGTCTTCCAAAGATAGCAGCAACAGTGTTACAATCAGAAATAATATGACCCTTCAACTTATATATAATATATTCTTCTATGTACCTCTAGAGATTGTGTTAGTCACTTTAGTCAAGAGCTGAATATGTACAGACTAGTTAATGAAAACCAGGATGAGGGAAAAAGTAAATCCTCTACACTAATAATCCTGCAAAAGAGTAAGAAGGTTACTAGGTGTTACAGTGATCCTCAGAAAGGTAATGAATTTTCAGTGGAAAGTCTGGTTGGCAAAGGAGAATAAAAAAAAGTAAAGATGGCCACATCTTCCTAAATGTAAATACCTCAAAAAATGGATGCCTGTTCCTACTTCAGTGAATTACTATTTGTCTTTTATTTCGCTATTAACTAAGAAATTATAGTCATCCTTTGCTGCAGAGTTTGTCCTTTATTATATCAAACCCCCTTGATGTCCTAACAAGCCTTTGCACTTCTATATTTAATGAGTTTTAAGAAGGAGACAAAAAAAAAGCATAGAACATGTGGTGTTATGCTGCCTTTTTTTTTTTTTAGTATTAACAGAGTCTTCATGTTCAGAGTATAATACAATATTTTTAAAAGTGATCTATTTTTTATAATCTGAAGTCAAGAGAGAATCTTTCTTGAAAAACCCAAAATATCATTTGAAAGACTTTCCTGACTTGTCAGTGTTTGGTTTTGTTTTTCTTTTTGGGGAGAAAAGGTTGGTGATCAACAGTTTTCAAAGGCAAGCAAATTGAGAGAATTGTTAGACAAAGATGTTGAAAATCCCCATTCCAGAAGGTTAAGAAAACAGCCTATTGCAGTCTACATATTTTGTTAGATTTCCTGCATTTTCTCCAGAATCAGCTTTGATCTATCCCCTTTAAGAAAGGATAAGTAAAGGATACCCTACTATCTGATGAATGGCATTATAATTCCTATTTTGTGTTTTCTCAATGAAGAGAAATGGTGTTGAAAACTTTCAAATACTCTTTATAGTTTTCAGAAATGGAAGAATTTGGTGTTCTTTGCTGAAAAAAAGAGAAAAAGTGATTATTTGTCAAAAAATCATTGTGTTTGGTTTTACTTGTTAGTACAAATATTCTGCACATACTCCCTCTGGAAATGCCTTCTGATAGGAGAAACTGATTGGAGACTGAGGCACCAATTTCAGAAAGCATCCTTAATTCCAACCAGCAGTGCAAGACCCCATCAAAATGTAAATGTGATCCTGAACTTGGATATCCTTCTGTTTCTTCCTTTGGAATGAGGGACACAGCGGTGATCTTCTACAGACAGTGCTTCTTCAGAAACTGGCCAGCTAAGTAAGCTGACATTTTTACTAGATTGTTTTAGTTCTGTCTTAGGTCTGAAGTAAAGGAGCAATATTTTTGTCCCTTGCTAAACCATATAAATTATTTTCAGGAGAAAAAAAAAGGAAACAAAAAGCAGTAAGTACAAATGAAAACAGCACATGTCTGGCCTTGATATTAATTAACAGAAATTATTGGAACTCTTCTAATTTCATAAATAATATTAATCTTTGATTAAATTTTTGTATTGGCAATAATGTAAACTTTGCTGTGCAATCCCAGCACTTTGCAGACAAGTATGGTAGTTTTATTTCTCTTGCTTGTATACTGATGACCTTCAACTGAGACACAAGCAGAAAACTGAATTTTTTATATATAGAAGCTCATGAACAAAAGGTCTTTCCTCGGTATCCATTTCTACAGGACCCATGCATTTAAAATACTGTAGGCTTCATTTCATTTTATGCTGACTGAGATGTTTACTATTGTCATGTTATTAACCTTCCTTTACAAAGGCTTTTATAACATCAGTATTAGAGTTTATTACTAGTCTTATTTGTGATATACAGTTCATGGCCTTATTAAAGAATGTGTCCTGCCCTTGGAATTCCCTAGTATCGGGTAAATAAAAAGGCACTTTTCTCTCTTTAAACAATCAAATAAAATCACAGACATATGGGTTTTCTTTAGTATCCCCTGTACAGAAAGAAGTTTGAGGAAGATTTGACTTATCAGAAAACTATTTAATGTGATATAAATTCTTTTTAATTAAGAAATTTAATTAATAATTAAATCACTGCCTAACACTTCAGAGCTGCCAAGTTTCAAACTTCTTTTTAGACAGATAAACCAAGAAACACAGCAAGTGTGGGGAATTTATTACATTTAAACCCGTGTTATTCATTAAGAAAAAAGAAGAAAGTTTCTGGAGGGATGGGTTGACAATTACAGAGTTCAAATTTTGTTTTGATTGGTGTAAAAGTAATGAAACTTGAAAAAGTAGTTCTGTTTGAACCTTGAGGAGCACAATCACTAACAAGTCTGAAATGTTTCAAGAGTTTTGTGAGCCTTCTGGATGATTCCTGCTTATCACAAAGAGTACATAATCAGCAGTTTTCATACTCGAAGCCATCTATAGAGCAGGGTTTAATCCGCTCACCGTCAGGAGCATCAGCTTTCTACTTGCTTCCTTTTACACATCAGCCTTCACAGCAGATGCCAGAGCCTCTATGTGCTCGGCACAGAAAAGAATTGACAGAAAAGCTTCACATCTGAGTTACACCATCTTTCCCATGTCTGTCTCAATGTCTTTGACTCTGCCTAGATAAGTAATTTTCCCATATCCTTCTCCAGGAAACATTCCTATTTTGACCACGGAGGAAATTTGCTTCTGCGAAATGCTGAGATTTTCCACCCTTGGATGTTTTCCAACCCTGCTTCAAAATGACCATTATGCATGAGAACATTCCCATATATTTTTGATACTGTTCCTTTAGTGTTTGGCTTTAACCCACTGCCTTTAATATTTCTACAAAGCTGTACAGATATTATGTATGGGTCACATATGAATCTAGTTTACTCTATTCCTCATAGAGTTTAGAATCACATTCCTTAAGATTTGTTGTCTACCTAAAATCAAACTTAGCACTCATAGAGCTGAATTGTTGGGTTAGTGCTTTGTTTAAGTGCTTTTAAGGCTGTAGCAACTGAAGTTTATACATGTTTGCACTCTGGTGAGACATACATGAATTAGACAACTTACGTTATAAAGTTATATTATAAAAGGTTTCTGCTAAGACGTGGTTCTTTGGAACATTTCCTGGGATTCAGAAGACCACATGACCATCTAGATATGAAAAACTGCTGAGATTGGGGGTATGTAGAGGTAAGCAAAATTTTCCGTTTTAACTCAGTCCCTTTAAATTCCACCACCAAAGATGGCAAGCCCCTGTTTTCTCCTTATGTGCTCCCTATGACAATTTTATTATGACCAGAAAATAATGGAGCAAAATTAACAAATGCTCTTGAGCCTCACCTTGTTCCAGTTTCATAAGTCACAAATGACCCCTGTATGGGTATTTGTCACAAATCTTGGTTCAGGTTAACTAGTTCCTTGCAGTTCCATAGGGGAACTACCTTTTCCAGTGCTTTTGCTACCTGCCACAGAAAACATTGACTGCCTGTAATGATGCACTTGTGGCTACAAGTTTCCACGCAACCAGGAAAAACTCAAGGGCACCACACAAGGGTGCCTCTCTCTTTTTGGAGAAGTAGCAGAACGTCTTAAAGATGATCAGTTTGGGCTTTTTTCTCAGGCCATATCCACTGTTTTTACAAGATACTGCCTCTCTCTGTTCCTTTTCTTGCTTTTCTTTAGAAAAATAGCACTATAAATAATGGCTCTGCTATAAATAATGACGAGTAACACCAGCAAAACTGAGATAACTGTTCACAGTAAACAGGACCAGGTTCATTGAGAGCTGTGATATCTTTCATTTGACTAATTTATATAGCTGGAAAATTTTGACAAATGCATGTCATACTCATGTCTTCTTGTCTTGAAGACCAACCTAAAGGTCTTGTACATTTCACAGTTTGACCAGCTTTTCCTAACTAGTACCAACTAGTCTTAATATACATTGCTTTTATTTACAAATTTTATTCTGCTAGTGTTCTTAAAGCACCAAAGATACAGTAAAATACTGGGACTTGCAATTTCATTTATAAAGCCTGTGAACTGTTCCAAAACGCCATAAGAGGATAACTTAGCATTCTTAGTTTGTCTAAAGTGCCAGCTGGAGTAGTTGAATGGCAACACCCTTATTTTGCCACCTTTTTGTCATTTAAACACATGCAATGTTATGGACAAGGAAATTTTATGTTTAAAATAAAGAAAGTCAGCCTTCTGAAGATTTTAAATAAAAGAGCTGTAGGTTTACATTTGAAACTAAACCCAAAAAACTTTAATCTGAGTCTGAAATTCCCAAATTAAAAGGAAATTTGTGCCAGTAACACCTTGTATGCTGGTATGTGTTGTCTTCTGAAGAGGAACAATACAAAGAATCATGGATTCTTAATACAACACTAACTTTTCTAAACACATTTATGATATATATACATGATATATATGCATGGTCTCCACTGATTAATCCAGAAATGTATCAGCCACAATTCAGATCTCGACTAGTATGATATCTTTGAAATATCTATTTCCCTGAAAAATATGTATATTTCACAGGAATTTCTATAAAATTTAATAATCTAATTTCAAGCTTGATTATCAACTTCAGAGTCCATGAAGGACTTCAATGAAAAAAGATAAGTTTCAGATTATTTTTGTCTGAATGCAACTGTATTATCTGGCATATTCAGGGCTTATCCTAAAAGTTAATGATCCACAGAGAATATTCAATTAAACCATTTTTGTTTGCATATCTTAGCTATCTAATAAAAGTATCTCAGTTGAGAGGCTGTAATGAATTGAATATAGGTGAAGAGAAAAGTTCTTTTCAGTTAAGCATATAAAAAGGATAATAGAATTCATACTTGGCAGAATTACCTCACTTGTGGTAAAGATAGGATTGTCAAAAAAACCAAATAACATCATTTTATATGAAATGTTATAGTAGGCATAAGGCATAAGATTCTTTTTTTCCTAAAAATAAATGACACCCAAACTCCACTGCAGTTTTTAAAATCAATGTTTAATTCATAGTAAAATAGTGGGGTTTTTTTTAATATAGAAAGGTGGACTACACTTTACCCAAATAAATGTGGTGGGACAAACATGTTTAATTTGCTCAAGAGAAGGTGTACAGAGACAGAGTGAAAAACTAGAAAGTCAACTGCAAAGCTGAAAATTGCTTTGCATTGGGAGCATGCTACGGGGAATCTTAAGAGACTTAAATTCTTATCTGTTCCTTTCAAAGCAATATAGTCATAACTTCGTGTGCTAAAAAATTGTGTTGTCTTCTCACCTGCAAAATATGATTTTATAGTGCTGTAGGCTCTTACATAAGGAGAGGAGTTTGTTTTTTTTTCCTGAAGATACACAATGTCTGCAACTTCTCAGGTGCAATTTATATGACTTAAGTGCAAAGAGACCTTATTCTGCTGAAAAAATTCCAGTAGCTCAAATATGGTTTGCATCAGTGGAATCAGAAATGCTCTCGCCATCAGTGAATTTTGTACCAGCTGAGATGAAGGCAAGGTATGACAAGCTTCCCTGGTTTAAGGTACATACCTGTTTTGCTGGAGTTCCATCACTCTGTGGGGAATCTTTTTCAACCATAAATGTGCTAGAACTGCAGCAACAAAGTGAAACATTTTTGTTTTCTTCGGTATGCAGAAAATTTTACTATTTAAAACTATTAAGAAAACATTCTTGGCTCTGCCATATCTTGAAACCATATTGTAACAATACTCAGCAGTTTTTCTGCTGCTTTAATCTTTGCTCTGCAGGATCATTTCACACACTACTGCCGCTTTCAAGATGGGGTTTCCCACGTATTCAATTTAAAAAGTCAGTCAAATCCCTTCCCTCAATATGCAATATTCTATACTGAAGGCTATGGAAAAAAAAAAAAAACAACCAAAAATATATAAATGTCCAATTAAAAAAAAAAGTAACATGCGCATTGTCAGTCAATGTATTTCCATAGTGTTCTAAGAGTATTTCGCAAATCAAATGACACCTCATCTATTTCATATACTAACACACCATGCCAAGTTTCCAGCTTGCATGAGTTACTGGAGTTGTATTATGGTCAAGGGAAATGCACTTACAATGAATGGTGACATTAGATGGACATTTTTAATGTGGTATAGATGCAGCGAACATTCATTTTTTTATGGATCTATAACACGTTGTTTAGGATAACATTTGTTAAAAATAAATACCTCAAATACTCCAATGATCCTATCAGATTTGGTTCTCGGTATTACTTTCTGCTGGAAAAAAAAAAGGATAGTGGAATTGATGCACTGCCTGTGATCTGAGACCAAGGTCTTGCACAGGCGTGTTACGTGGTTTCAATCGTGCTCTCTGAGTGGCCCTGGAGACAGCACAGCTGTAAGGAATGCAGTTTGTCATGAAGCCAGAGGCACTGCGCCCTTCCGTTCCACAAATTCCTGGATTTTGTACTGCACAAATCCAAATTTATTCTGTTGATATTCTCTCCTTCACTCATCCCAGCTCACCTGTTCTGCACAACAAAAACTGTCACAAGAAGATCATGTTAGGAAGTCTTTACCAGATAATGCAAGAACTGACCAATTTTGTCCCGGTGTTAAAAGAATACACTGTGATCACATTATGAGCCACTACTGATTTTTAACTTTTCTTGCTTTAATTAATGCTAATTTGACCACAATGTAAAATAAAATTGCTTAGGAAGATTATCTTTATAATCTCTCTCTGAAAGTACTAGGTCAGGTCTTGGAAAAAGACTTTCAAAAGGACTCTCTCTTAAAAGGTTGAAGTAGAGAGAGAGAACTGTTCCAGCTTGACTGGGCGTACATAGTATGGAAAACCGGAGCCAGAACTGTTAAAAGTGGTTACTCCTAATTCAATACTTGGTGTTAGAAAATTGCAAGGAAAACACAGTACGTTTAATTAGTTTAACATAGCAAGTTTCACCCTCCCCTCATCTTAGACCTGCATCTTCATTAAAAAATTAAATAGGTTTATGTCCCTTACAGAGCTTTTATTTTGCTGGATTCCTCCAAAACCAAAAATATCAGTAGAATGAACATTCATCATTCCTAGACTGCTCTAATTTTCACACTCTTGCTTTCAGCTTACTTTTATATGTATATGTGAATGATCTGCCCAAGTATTCTGCTGAATACATACTAATAAACTGCATTAGTATTTGCATACCATATGCTCACTAAGGGTTTAATTACACTTTGTTCCACAAACAAGTGTTTTTAAAAAATTAACGCATGTCAGCTAATTATTTTTCCTGACTTATTTACTTTTTCATTTTGTTTCATTTTTAATTTATACAAGACCTTCTTGTGGCCTTGTTTCATTTTCCAAAGAATGATAATAACTGAGGCTCTAATACCTCAAGCACTCAGGCAAATCCTTTAGTTTATCCACCTGAGCAGTCATCAAAGATTTCTATGTACAAAGTAAGGAAAGTTACACATGAGCATAATTTTTTCCAGTTTAGATGCTGAAACAGACTCATATACAATACATATTGCACAAACTACACCCTACAAAAACTGGAGATTATCCAGAAAAAAAGCCTCCACCACTTCACCATAGCAATCTCAAAGTACATTTGTTGGGCAGGATTGTGCAGAGGTACATCACTCATCTTCCTTTCACGATCCACATGATATTTTAGAGCACATTCTCACGTAGTCATGAGGGTCCATACTAAACACACAAATGCACGCTTCATATACTTCACATATTGATAGGAAGATAAAGTTGATGTGCATATAGCTGCTCACCAGGATATGAGAGCAGACTTACCAGTTCCAAAGTAGTACCAAACAGCCAACCTCAGGCCCTCAGGACATGCAAGTATTGCAGATTCATTCATATGGCTCAGTAAGCATACTGACAGATCCTTTCAGATTATTCTAAAAACCAGGGCCCTGGGACTCACAGGACACTCAAAGAAGTTAAGGACAAGTAAAGTTGCATTTTTTAGTTTTTTTAATTACATGGAACAATGATGTTTCACGCGAAATTTCTTCCTGATCAAATACAAAAAGAATTCACAGAGAGTGAATTCACAGTTCTCACATTGGAAGCCACGACGAGCAGAACAGGGTCTGTATGACAAAGACAGCTCTTTGGATTACAATATCTTGATACCAAGGGTACGCTTGCAGCTTGTGCAGAGGCAACCTGCAAAACCCAGGAACATGTATCTGAAACCAGCTTGGATTTCAGCATAGGCTTCTTAAGCCCACCCAGGTTCCTCCTCACATACTTGCCAGGTAGCTTGCCTTCAGTTATTTGAGCTTCAAACCTGTATTGGGATTCCCATGCACCTCTATCTTTAGTACCCTCTTCTACAATCAGGCAGGTGTATTGCTGGCAAATCCAGAAAAAGCAATCAAGTGTGTCACAAGAACCTCAGTCAGGCACCTAGAGGTCCACTCCCTATTAACTCCCTATCCATGGTAGTATCTACTACTACTATCTAGTCTTTTTTTAAGAAACCCCATGTAAGGCAAAGCAGCAGTGTTTTGCTGGGGTGGGTAAGTACTGCTGCTTACAAAATATACAACGCTTCTTCTTTTTTTCATCACCAATTATGACAAGACCTTAAGAATGACACCTAAAGGAAAGTCTGATGAAGACCTAGAATAGCCAGCCTGGGGATATAGGGAGACATTCCAGAACAGGTTAGACAAATAGCTGTGGCAAACAGAACATATTTGTGCAGAGACTGGAAGAGAAAGAGCCTCTCAAGATCCATTTTTTATACAGGTCTGTGTAGACACCATAATTTCCACCAAATCTTTTCCAGGACTTTCCATCATGCTAGAAAACAGGGATGATGCTCTGGAACATTCTTGCTGTTGTGTAAACCCATTTTCAGTTGTACCATCCATCCTCTGGAGAGCATTTGGACTCTCCTCTTCACAGCATCGTATTGCATATCTCACCTTATTATCACTTTTTTCCCCCCATCTTTTCTTCTCCAGCTTAAATAACCCTGATTGCCTCAGCCTTCCCTTGTCAATTTGTTTTCTTACCTCATCATTTTTGTCTCTCTCCTTTCCACTTACTGTAATTGACCATCTTTCTTCAGTGTAGAGTCCAAAGACGTCACAAGGCTCACGACCTTTCATTTTTCCAAATAAGTAAAATGATCACGTATCTTGCAGTTATGATGTTGTTTGCCTTCTCTCAGTATGGTACTTGCAGCCCATGGTACTGTTCCATCATGCTGTGGTTTCAGTGCCCTCACAGCATTTCCCACCGAAAAGCCGATTGTGTTAGGTGCTTGCACAGCTGACAATGCCTACCTAGGTGCAAAATCTTCCTACCTGAAAAATAAAAGGGATTTCATACCAGATTTTTTAATTTGCTCAGATTATTCCAAATTTTGTGCTTATCTTTAGACATTCACAGGCCCTCAACTATTTTTTATGTAAGGAGCTTATTCCCTATATGAAAACCAAACTGTTATTTAAAGTAATGAATAAAACTGAATTCATCATAGAGAAAATTGTTTTCTAGAGAAAACAATTCCTGCGTACTTTTTATAACTATTTTACATCTTTTTTTAGTGAAAGATATTAGTGTGGTTTTTTCCAGTATATTGGGAAACAATTTATTTTATGTAGTATAATTAATACAAACCCTCTCCTAAATAACTTGAAAGACCTCTATACAAAGAAGAACCTCTGTTGCATTTAGCAGGAAAAAAAAAATGGGTGTAAAGATAGTGTTTAAGCAATAACTGAGAAGATTGACACATCTGGACAATAGGAAAAGAGTATAGAACATAAAATATTTATCTTTTTGCAAAGTTTATTTAATTTTCAAGTTATAAAAGAAGGGAAGCTTATGAAGCAGTGAAGTTTAAATTGCTCCAAAAGGTAAGCACTGTATAAGAATTATGTTGGTCATATTGTGATAAGGAATAAGGAACAGTAAAGCACTAAAATGCACAGAAAGGAGAGAAGAATTTGAAGATAAGAGGTTTGAATTTCTCCTTTGTACTAGCTGGACCACAGGATATGCAAAGAAGCTAATTGCAGGCCTCAGATTATGGAGTCTGTTCAGCACTATTTGAAGCTAAGAAAAGCTGTACAGAGGTAATAAACACCAGAGGGCAGGGATTTTAGCTGTTTAACCTCTGGTGATTGCAGGAAAATGGTGTTGGGATTGGCTTAGGGATGGACTGATCACTGTGGCTGCTACCCCTATATGGCTAATGAGAAGAGACATTCTAGTTTCCAATCCCAAGACAAGCTACAAGATCTCCAAGGACATTTGAAGCAAGTCCTGTTGAATATTAAGAAGCTCAAACTCTTCTGAGCTCAATGAAGCACCTCTAATGTATTGTCCCTCTTGAGCCTGGGATTGCTTTACATCATACTGCTGGTACAGCCCAGCTAGGAAAAATTCTACAGGAGAAGCCCATGCAAGAGAAGAATTTCTTCATACAAGCCCAGTCAAAGGCTGCAACAGCAATATCAGCCACACTAAGAAAGGTTTGAGAGGTCCGGCAAAAGCAGGAAAAAGCAGAAACAAAGTACAAAACAAACTGGTTTGTTGAACCTTCTTCAGCACCACAACTACTGATAAACTAGCAGAAAAAAGTTTCTGGAATATCATAGAATCAGACGCATCAATCTGGAGCCTAGAAGGTACATTTTACATAAAGTCTGAAACCACTCCATATTTGACCCTTAGGAGGACTGACATATTATGGAATATATTGTGAACCCTGACACAATAAACTGAAGAGGAATCTTGTGTTCTGCCTTTATTAGGGCAGGACAGACAGACAAGAATAACAGCAAGTTGCAAAGAGACGTAGTGGCACCAAGGTGAAACAGCCAGAGTGCACAGACAGCAAAGGGTGTGCTGTGCTGCATCCTAGAGCTGTGTTTAAATTTTCTCCACATACTGTTTACGGACCCTGAGCAGGAAACTCTGGACTACGCATTGTCACCCACGAGCCCTCCATCAGCACAGGGCCTGCAGAGCCTTTTCTATGTGAAGTCATACCTGACTGACTATGCATCTGGAGTCTGATAAAAACTGGGCAGAGATTACCCAGGTCTGCCCAGCCACCTACACTGATTACCAGCTAGAATTTGAATGCTAATATTTTTCCTGATTTTACCTTTTCTTTCCACAATTTTGTTTTTCTTTTTTTTGGAGATTGGAATCTTCGCTTTATCCCATTTTACATAAAAATATGTTTATTTGTGGTTGAAATAAACATACAGATTATCAAACTGAAAAGTTTCATCTATACAGAGTTAATCTTTTAACTGTATTTTCTCAGCTTCACAGAAAGTGGAAGCTGGGGCAGATTAAGTCTCTCCCGTAATTTCTCTGCTGCAGCTTTACAGGTCACCACAAGGCACAAGTGAGGTGCCTGAACGGCAGCTTCCATAAAGTGCTGGAGCAGATGAAAAAGTGTATGATCACATGTCCTGCAGTTATGATCTTGTTTGCCTTCTCTCAATATGGTACTTGCAGCCCATGGTACCTGCCCCCAAATAATGTTATTTGATGTGACTTGACAAATGAACGCAAGCCAAAATACAGTATTTCCTTTCTAGTGGAGACTTTATTGGAAGGATCTGGCTATTGAATACAAAAGCACTTTTAATTTTTTTTTTGACAAAAAGTTTTCCCATCCTAAGCTTATTAAAATTGCGCTTATCTGTTTCTCATGTAAAAAAATGTCAGCTTTTCTGATCATCTCTGCTACTGTTATGAAAACATACTGGGATATATTTCAATCATTCTTATAGCAGTCTGCAATGCTGCTTATCTTTCTTTGCAGTGTGGACATCTAGTCCCTGATTTCCATGAATTGGGCTAGCACCCTTAGATTGCTGGGTTGAGGTCAAAATCAACTTGCTCTTCTGAGGTGTTTCTTAAAATGTGACTAAAGATCTTTAATTGTTGATTTGCAGTCAATGTCAGAAATCTGATTTGTGCTCCTTATTACCCCAACTTCTTATTGACTTCCAGATGTTGAATTTCTGTCACTGAAAGTACTCTTGTCCTTCACAAGCTCCTCCTAAGCTGCTGAATCTCTTAAAATAAATTCACAAGATTTTAATTTTCCTGTATGCATTATGCAGGTACGTAACTTCATGCACCATTAATGGTGGGTTGATTCACACTCTTTTTGTTTGCATTGTACTTAAAATACTTACTTGATGAAGATCTGCTTTATGACCAAACTGGTTTTGTTTTCTTTCAGAAAAACCAAGGTATTTTTTTCTTCCCATCCAAAGGTTGAAACATGCTATGGCTCTCTTCAGCATTCTTTCATAAATTCTTTTTTCTTATTTCTTTATTTCTTGAAAAAAATTCTAAACCTTTCTGTATTTCCTTCAACTGTGTGGCATTTCCACTCCAATCTACAGAACAGATTATAATTCTTTATTTTTTTTTGTCATCAGCGAAACAGAAGCCAAAGTAGAGCAGCAAGAAAAAAGCCAGAATAAATTAATAAAGTGTTTAGTGGGTATATAATTTTCTATTCATTACCATTTCCCAAAATATATCCCAGATATGGAGAGTGCAGTGAGTCTGAATCAAGCTGCAATCTGTCACTCTACACATTAAAGTTCTAATAAAATTATATAAAATTTGATAAAGAGCATAAGAGAAGAAAAAAAATAATACACAAGAAATTAAAAGTTAATGGAAGAAATAAAACCTTTGAGCCCCAGAGAGTTATTTGGGGTAGAAGGAGAGAGGAGAGAAAGGAGGAGAACAAAAGATAAATAAAAGATTGCAAGGGGGAAGGAAAATGGTGCTCTGCTTTCACTGGGAATACTTAAATGCCTCACAAGATGAGCAGAGCATTAGGATATGAAAACCTAAAGGGCAATATAATCCCAAAGGGGAGGACTTGTTTCAAAAGAAGGTTTATTAAAACTTAGCTTGCTTTGCATAATGTCAGAAAAAGAAATACAGTGAAACTCTAACCTTTTTTCCTTTTCAACTTTCAGTTCCTTTACACTCTTTTTTCTCTATGATCGCTTTCCCTACCCTGTAGCTTTACTCTTGCTTTCTGTTTATAACCTTTAGAATACTTTCATGAGCATATGCTATAATTCTCTTCCCTTTTCTTTATCTCCTTGTTCCTACAAGCTGGCTTGAATAAAGAAGTCATTATCAGCAAGCCCACAATGGGTCCAGACATCCACATTCAAGATGTTGTATAGATGATATATTGATCAGTCCTCAATGAGTAATAGCGTTCTAATGAAAAGAGCATACAGAAGTTAATGTATCTGCTCATGCAAACCACAAATGAAGCATTCTGTGGCACAAAGGGTCTGGCCCTGTGAATTATAATTACTCCCTACAACAATAAAAGTCAGGAGTGGTTTTATTTATTTACCGCAATCAATGATAGTCTGTGGGCTACACATTGAAAATTCGTTTTACAAACCTGCACCCAGACTGTTTGCCTTTTCTGTGTTCATTGGGAATTAACCCTTCAGCTGCCACTGCTGATCCTGAGATAGCTGTTCTTACAGAAACGAAAAGACCACGGTTTGTTTCTGTGTTGTTCAGGTTAAGAAAAGCAACTACAAGCGTTCAGAGAGGAGTGACCATATGTGACTGCTCCCAGTAGAGACAGCATATATTAAAGCAGGATGAGCATGTAAAACCAAAGACTTTCTGTCCTACATGAACTACTTGGGGAGTCCCTGGTTTGAAAACTGCACCACAATGCTGTGTCGTGCAACTTTCACAGTCTGATGAGAGTGTTTTTAATGCTTTAGAATTTTCTCTTCTTTCTCTTTCTGTCCTCAAAGCAATGAACAGTAGAATAAATTCAACCTATGCTAACACAGAGTATGTAGCCAAGGAAAACAAAAGAAGCACCATTCCACTTGTTAATTAAATTGTAGGAAAAAGGAAAATTAAAATTCTGTTGACGCCTATGCTAAAGCAGAATGAACCTGCTGTATTTCAGTAGAAGAGCAAAGATTAACAAAAAAAAAGCCTTAAAACCTAAATTAAAATATAATTATGCTACTTTTGTGAATTATGTTTTGCATATTAAAGGTTGGTCTGTCACCCTTTCAAAAAACATTCAAAGCCAGACACTAGGAAACTCAGAGAGAAAGCCAATGTGGGTGATCAAAGGTGAGAAATGGTTTCTTTTCAAAGAACCACTAAAATAAAGTACTGGTCAGATCAGAAAAGAAATGCTGGGGTGGAATGAGGGAGTAGTAGAGGTTCATAAAATCCATATATGCCTCACAGAAGATAAGAACAGAATATCTGT
Source organism: Eulacestoma nigropectus (assembly GCA_013397775.1). Taxonomy (NCBI): domain Eukaryota; kingdom Metazoa; phylum Chordata; class Aves; order Passeriformes; genus Eulacestoma; species Eulacestoma nigropectus. The sequence continues at coordinate 1,961,003 of VZTE01002323.1, forward strand.
ACTCTCTTTTTCTCATTAGGACATCTAGGGGACAACGAATGTGACTAGAAAATTGAAAACAAATAAATGCAGATACTTTACCACACAAAGAATATCTTTGCTTGTTGTCCCAGGATGCTACAGGTGTGAGAAATTTGTGTGATTTCAAGAGACATCTGATCAAATGTCATGGGAGAGAACTCCTCAAGATCTATTTCTCAAGAAATCCTAAACCACAAATCACTAGAAGCTGGAAAACATTCTGCAGGAAGTGTCATTAAATTATAATTTTCCCTCCTCATCCCAGCTTTTGAGACTTGCCACCACTGAGTGAGTTTGAGCATAGACTGGGCCAATGAGCTGGGTGCACTGATTATGTTAAAATCAACAACTGACCCATAAAACAAGGCATTATTTATGCTACCAACCAATTTGTCAAAAAAGAGAAATTAAAAGAGGTTCATTTTCAATGCTTTCACTGTAAGTCAGATCAACATGTGACTGAAGCACTGTCTGATGTAAAGCCTCATTTCCTGACAGAGGGCTGTAACATGGCATTTGCTCAAACTCACCCATCTGTTTAATTTGTCCCTTATATTTTTTATGTTTCTTAATGTTGTTAAACTGCACGGACTTGTAGTTCGGTTGGCTTGCAGCACCTATCATGCAGAAGAAACAAAGAGTTTCCTTCATGGGGTACCAGAATGATATGCAGTTAGCTTTTAATTGGTAAGGGAGGCCTTTGAAGAGGGGAAGTGAAGGCTCCAGAATTTCTGTCAAAAAAACAAATTACCTTCCAGGGCTAAAATCTGCAGTGATAGGAAATGCAAGGTACCGTCCCTTGAATCCTGAATAATCTGGGTTCTGAATTAATTATATCTTTCCAAAGCTTAACCATAAATAGGAGTTGTCATCTTTTTTTTTCTTTTCTTGTCTCTTCCCTGCTGTGTGTGTACATGTGTCCTTCTTAAGTCTTGGTAAATCTCTCTGATTAAGAGTAGGATTAATATAGAAGAATTAAACTTTTAAGATCAAAAAGAAAAGACATTTAACTTTTACCAACAAGGAATTGTTACTAACAAGCATTCTTTGAGTGAAAGAAAGCCTCCCTGGGTACAAAGGACTGTTTAACTGAAAATACAAAGTTTTCTTCTTTAAACAAGTAATCTTCAAAAGGAAATATTTTATTTTTACATTTATTTCCACTTTAATCCTATCCTTTTCCTCCCTTACTTGGTTCCTTCTTATAGAGAATATTATTGTAAGTGGTTGTAAAGTGTTATTTCCTTTCATCATCTAAGCCCTAGATGAAAAGTAATAAATGAGAAATTATACTTAAAAAATCATTATACCCTTTGTCTTGCACTCTTGTTTGTTATTTGGGACCGTACAATATAGCTGGAAATATTTTGAGTAGTATTAGAGAAAAAATTTTTATTCATTTTCTTTGATACTTACCATCAAGAAAAAAGAAAGGAGACTAGTTAATCCACTGATGGCATCTTCATATATTTAATTATTATTTTTATAGCAATATCATTTAACTGACACTGAGCACCGTTTTTCATATTCGCTAAGGAAGCATATATTCTATATATAATGCTAGGTAGGTGAAAAAGAGTGCAACATGTAAATGACATACAAAAAGTCGATGCAAGCTGACTTACTCAAAGTTTCTACATATTTTCAGGATCACTAACAAAAAGATTGACTTTCTCCAGCCTCCACAAGAATTCCACGCCTGAGCTGAACTGACCTCCAACAGGGTCCTGTTTGTTAATGAGGCACAATTTTTTTTCTCAGTTCTTTACATAAATCTGGAGAAATTTCATTTATTTCAGTGTAAATACCCTGGATTTGTCAGACCATAATGAGAAACAAAATTAAAATTTTTGCAAATAAAAAAAAACTCTACTTCTTTTTTAAATATTGTAGTGCAAATTTTTAATTTTTTCAGACTTTACAGTATAACACTGAGATGCATATTTTCAATAAGTGTATTTTTCTTCTTTTTTCTGTATTTATAACTTCATATGACAGTAAGTTTTTCTATTGCATCCTATAGTTCAGAAGGTAATGTGCATGTTAGCGGATAGGCGAAGGTTTTTGTACGCCAAGAGCTGAGGAAGCATCATCACAGATTTCAGAAAATGGAAGGTTCACTTCTCAGATACTGCTGTGATAACAGTGCCAGAAGCTGAAGGAATCTTGTGTCTGGTTCTTCCATATTTTTACACATAAATTTCCCATCTGAATATACTGTCACATAATCATAAGCATCATCACCGATATCAGCAAGTCAGTTTGAGGGTTTTATTAGGTTTGAGAGAGAATCACACAGGAAAGGAACTGCAAAATAGGTGTAAAGTTTATGCAAGGTCTTCCATAAGAGACTAGATTTAATTTGGATATGGAAAGGGAGCAAATGAGAGTTACTGAAAGTCAGCCTGACATTTAGGCTTCAGGTCTAAGGTCTTTGACTGAATTGCATTAGACTTGAATTAGGAAATTAAAACAAATTGCAGGAGACACTTCACCCATACCAACAAGAAGTGAGCAGAAAAGAAGCAGGGACAGTAAATGAAAAGGAGGGGATTGAAATTTAAAAAACTGTTGAAAAATAAAATGAATATATTCCTAATGGACAGAATGTAAGCTTAAGATTGACTTTGTTTCAGAACACACTAGGAATGATTAATGGATAAGAGCCTAGCAGAAAAAATGAGCTGAATATTACTCTTGTTTCTGAACACCAAATGAATGGTCACAAAGAAAATTACACAATTCAATTAGAATTTGCAATAAATTTGCTGTTCAAAATTTGACAGATGCAATATTGATGGAGGGGAGAAAATATATAAACAAAAATTTAATTTTTATTTTAAGAAAATTTTTTGGGTTTCTGCAATTTTGGGCTGTCTTCAAGATCAGAAATGAAGTGTTGGAACCTTGTACCATGTTTGTTCTGCAACCTACTCTTCACTAGCACTCCTAAGCATGTATCCAGAGTCAAAATCATCACATCCCCTACCATTCCAGGCAACTACGTTTTTCTAATTCCAATTTTAAACTTACCTACATACAACTTAGAAGTAGTTTGGTCCCCTTTGTCCCCTCTGTCTTTTAGTAAGTCTGTTCCAAAACTTTACTCTTCTGATATCTATAGAACTACTTCTTGGCTGAGATGTCCCAGTTATGCACATTTTTTTCTTCATCCAGGTTTGTCTTCCAGTTTACCTACCTCTCTGGTGTTTATTCCTATAAAATATTTATAAAGAGAAATTCTGTTTCTTATCTTTTTTTCTGAAACAAGTATCATATACTTTTACATGCACAAATACATTCACTAATGGTTAATATCACTTTTAGCAGCTACATACCTGTGCTCCCTGAACACAGTTTCTTTACTATTTCATACAGACTACATTCCTATAAATTCTTCTGAAAAGTGAATCTAAAAGGTTTTGTTTGTTTGGCTCCTTAGTTCTTATTTTACTACTAAGTCACTGCTGGTAAATTATAATATCTAGTTGAGGTAAACTTCAGAAAATATTAGTAAAATCAGCACCAAGTTCTTCCTCACCAATATTTTAAAAAATGATTCTGTCAATTTGTCTTTCTCTGAGGATAAGAGGATAAGAGTGAGTTAAAAACAAATAGTTCCAACAAAAAAGGAAACGTCAAGGGGAAAAATAAAGCAAGAAACGAGGGTGAAAAAAATACTTAGGGACAGAAAACAAATGTAGTGGAAAGTTCCCAATGCAGAGGCAGCAGAAGAACTTGGTTCTCGTATAATACGCAAATTAAAACACATATTTGCTCTCCTGTAACAGGGAAAAGCAAGTGTTCTCTTTGTATGGCCTTCAAAATGGATTTTTCTCTGGACTTTAGCTACTCAGCCTTTAACATAAGCAAATCTAGTTTGTCAAAAACATTGCTGAATGGACCAGCTTTTCCCACAGATACTGAACTAAATAGAGCACATAGCCCTTAAATCACATTTACCCTCCAGACAAAAGTCTCTGTGCTTGCTATGTGAACACCATGAGCTATAATATCTTTATTGCCTGACCCTCCTACTTGCAGGGTACATGAAAGAAGAGACGTTGTCACGATACCTCCACTCTCTGCAGCTCATGTTACAAGTTCAAACACAAAACCAACTCATCCAGAAAGACAAAGTGTCCTTTGAAAAATGTTCCAGCAAATAGCATTGAGACAATAAGTATTTTCATCTAATACTTAAAAGAATTGTTTATGAATACGGCCCTTTTCTTGTTTGCTTGAATATTCGTCCTCTCCTCTGGGCCAAATATCACCTTTTATATCTTGAGTGTTGAAAATGTGGGTGAATATCAGATCAAATCATCTTACATACAATGTTTTCAGCTTGCATTTATGTATACAGTGAGAACTGACCTTTATTCCCACTGGTCTGGAAAGGTTCTGCGTGCAACAACACTTGTAGCTGGTCAGGAATTCAGAGTAACACCATAAGTGTTCTAAATGAGGCATGAGAGAAATTTATCTTCCCTTACATAAGGTAAACCCACGTAAAATATTGGTAACAGCTTACTGCAATATTTGGGAGCCACTTCAGTCCATTTCTTGCGTGAGTTATAAGTAACTGACTCCTGATCATCTGTCATGCACCATCTTCTCACCACTCATCCTCTGCAAAGGGGTGGTCTCTTATGATCCCTTTCAGATGCACTAACTGTTTCAAGGTCTTTTTCATCCCTATTACTCATATGATCAAAGTACATATGTTTGTGCTGTCCTCCCGTCTTGGTAACATAGAAATCGTCTTCTTTTTTGGTATGGGAAATATGTAGGTCCTTACTAGCACTATTTTTAAGAGTCCTCCATGGTTTCTTTGCCATCAGCGTCTATTTTGCATCATTTTTACTCCCAGGAGAACAGGCTGTGAAAGAACTACATTTTGCAACAAACTTTTGTAAATTCTTAGAATCCGCCCTTTCCCAAGACTTTTGTGAATGGATGAAAGAGCCATTTTTAATTTTTTTGCACTTTCTTTAGAAAATCCCTTCTGTTGAACACTTACTTTGGATCCATCTACTGCTTCTGCAATATGACCATTAAGTTTGGGCATTATCCTGTTTCTGGAAAACCACACAGCCTTCATAGCTTTTAGATTTGATCCATCTTGGGATGATCTCATTTCCTCACCTGATTTAAAACCACGGTGTTCAGCGCATGACATCAGAAATTTTAAGGAAAAGAATGCTGAGTCACCAACTTACCTGATATTATTTATCTACCTGTTTCTTCCACTTTTTGAATCATCACAGGACTTTCTTCATAGTACTTTCTGCATATACTTTGAAAAGTCCAACACATAAATATACAGCCTGACATATGAAAGTCTACTCACTGTCACAAACTGCTGACAACTATGCAGGTGGTTATTAAAGCAGGAACTCCATGAGATGCTTTGGAATTTGGGTTATCTGCCAGCATCTGTCAAACATCGACCTTTTTGAAAAGTATCAAATGTTGTAAATTATCAGCTAAACAGGTGGTTTACAGGTGGTCTCGTACAATTTTGTGTGATGTATATTTTGCTTACATGTCTTCTCTGGGAAAACACCAAAAACCATATTCCCCTTCCTTTTGCAGAGCTGATGGCTCTGCTCCATCTCATCTTTTTGTTCTCTTGGTCTCCAATACAAGTTGCTCTGATGAGCACCCAAATGATCAGAATTTACTATAAAAGAATATAAAGAAATGAGACATCTGTCATAGCAATATTTTTATTAAATTCGACCGTAAAAAAAGCTTTCTGTAAGGGTAAGACCATTAGTATCATGCCTTCCTCTAAGAAATTACTCTCAGAACGTTTCAGCATAAACAAACCCTATTTTTGGTGAGGTTTTTTCGTTTGATTTTTATTCTTATGGGGGTGTAAGGTAAATTAGGAGAGAAAGTTTCTGTTCAAAACGTTCTAAAAGTTAAAGTTATAAGTAACTGCTACCTTTGTTAAGAGAATGGTCTGGCACTGTTTAATAAAGAATGTTGTTCATATTCATATTTAATAAACTTATTAATGTGCACAAATAAACAAGTAAAAGCCTTTTGGGGGAGTAGAGGTCTTCCACCTCCTGGTTGATACATTAAATCGGTTTTAATTGCTCTTGCACACACATGCACACACAAGATTTTTAGGAAATACAGTGAGAATTGTAAACTTTTGATAGAAAATAAGCAAGTGACACAGTTTGATGAAAAGACTGTACTTCTTAAATAATCCTCATCTTGGGATCAGCATTCATTTGGCCCATATTCATTCACATGGGTAGTTTCCAGGATGAGACCAGCAGTAGGTTAGAATTTTATGTCTACTTAGGTTGTTTCAGATCCCATATTCACCAAAGTCATGAATTAGGACAGTCCCATCTCTGCTACAATGCAGGAACACAAATACCCTAAAGGACTAAGTTTTATTAAAGCACAAATTAGAACAAGGCAACTCTGAAAATACAAGATTCAAACTGAGTTAGAGGACAAGACAATGGTCAAAGAAATATTTGAAGAAATCTGCCCCTCACCCACAGCCACCCTTTTCTCAGCAGCTGGCAGTAGTTTCCTGAATAGCACAAAGCCCCCACCACTCTCTCCTATGAGGGTAACCTGCCTGCGGCCGCCCCTGCCTGGAGCATGGCTGTGGGTCTGTGTCATTCTGTGGGTCTGTGTCGTGCTGCAGGGTGCTCTCCCCACTGCTTCCCCCACTCTTCCTGGTCTCCTTAGCCCCTCTCTGCAGGCACATCCTGCATCTCTCTCTGTCCCTACTCTCAAGGCGAGCATCCCCAAACCTCTCCTGGCTGCACTCGGGAATTTGCAGTCACACAGGGCATGGTACCAACACAGGTGAGTAACGACCCCTCCTGCCTCTATCCCACTAGGATGTGGCATGTGGCATTTTGCAGATTGGCTGCTTCGTCCTGAGGAGAGATGAATGAAAACCAGCACCTGGGTGCAGGGGAAGGACAAACTTCTTTTTTTGTGTATCTCTCCCGGAGAGCTGGTGCCTGAGAGCAGCAGGACATGAGGTGTTTTCCCTTCAAACTGCTAATTGATCTGGATAATTCTGCTCACAGGCCTATTCTGTAGGGGACAGGCAGCTCCAACCCCACTGCTACATAATGGAACAATCTCCTTGAGACAGAAGTATTTTTCTCTTGTGCCCACCCTCTTACAGGTTTTACCACAGGAGGGAGTGATTTTTCACATTTTATATTGAAGTTTCTATTAAATTATGTGGTTTTTTAGACTAACTTCTGTGGAAACCTATTAATCTCTATAGCAGGTTTTTATCCCTAATAAGTTCCATACAATTTATTTTTCCATAAGGATAGTCTTTTACCTTCATTTGTACTGTGCAAGTGGGAAAAAGAGGAAAGATTTCAAAATCGAAGGATAACAGAAATATAAAAACAGGAGGAAAGAGGACTTTATTTGGTATTTATTTTACTATTATGGGAGTGAGGTTTTTTAAAGCTTGGGTCCTCACAGTTTCAGGGACCAAACCATTTTTTAAAATTAATTTTTAATAATGTGTAATAATCTGAGTGGCACTGGTCTGTGTGTGGAATTAGAATTCCTCTGATAGAAAAAGAAATATTTGTGCAGAGTTTTATGAGCAAAGTTGACCTGAGGCTTCCCGAGGCTGATTGAGAAATTGCAGTCAACGAAGATCCTTAACCCCTTCCCAGCTCCATTTTTCAATCTGCTAAAGAAAAAGTCTCTGTAGTTTAACATTCAAAGAAACTAACAAAAGACTTGAAAAGAGAAATAAACTTGTATATGATTACTAGAAACTCATACTCCTTTTAATTTTAACTTAATGACCAAACTGGTTTTTAAGCGCAGAGAGTTGTGAACCTTCATTTGTGCATTTCAGAGTTTTACTTTATAGAGCACTACATTTCAGACAAAATGTCCTGAGGTCACTTCTCTACTACCCAAGCATTTGCTGTTAATTTCCCTTCCTTTGGATAAGAGACAAGGGCAGCGATCAACAAATCACATTTGATACAGGCCCAAAATAAGTGTCCAAGACACCGGGCAATTCTGAACTGATAGCCAGGAGGGGTGAAACCCTCAGCTGAATGTGCCTAATCCTGACAATAACCATGGAGCTAGCCGTCCTAATTCTTTCTGGAAAAGCCTGAAACATGGGTGTTAGCAGGGGTTAAGGAGAATATTTATGAGACCTAAAGATAAAGACCCTGCTAATGTTGCTGCCAGTTGCCACACATTTCCATTAACCTGCAACAACCTACCAGTGGGCTAGCTCTGTGGGTGTTAATCTCCGTAAACTTTTTCATCCAGTCAAACATGTTCTGCCAGGGCATTGTACTAACCTCAAAGCTTCCCCTGTTTCAGCATTGCTAGTGATAATTATATTTATTAATGATTTCCTGTTACTCAAGGATACTGAATCTGCCGCGCAAAGAATGCACCCCTTAAAACAATGTTGAAAAAGAAAGTAAAACCATCACTATCAAGGAACACTCCTCTAAATGTTGCCGGATTTAAAATTCAGATCGCTATGTTTAAGCCAGTGGGAAATATGATCAGAAAGGCATAATGTAAAACAAGAAACATATTGCACAGCTAGTGAATTATTATATATATATTGTCATTAAAGAAAATTATTTTCAGTGTAGAGTTTGGTAAAGTCAGTAAGGTTTTACACAAAATAAGTTTTTAAAATTAAAATTTATTGCAAATTTTCTCAGAAAATTGAAAATGTAGAAATTCATTAGAAGAATGTAACTAGAAATTAACTTCCCCTGAATATATTCATTATTTAAAGAAAATAAGTATGATGTGCAATTTAATTTTCAGCCATCATCTGACATCTTTGACATTGGAGGACTTGAGGCCTACATAATGGAAAATTTATAATGCTGTTGCAAAAAAATTTGAAATCTAACAAGTTCTGTCCATCTATAATGCTTAACTCTGTACGATCTGATTTAGGAATTAGAAAAATGGGGAAGTGGCAGGACGACCGTGCTCCTGGGTGTACACTATGCCTTTTCCTAGAAAGCCTAATGAAATTGTGAGTACCCTGGGGTAAATGGGATTTTTGTTGCTGAACTGCTCTTGGGTCAGGATATTACTGGAGATGAGGTTTAAAGTGTCTGCCAGGATTAGGAAAATAAGGAATACTTTGTAGTAAGTTAGCCACTATGTTTTAATTAATATGCTTGAAAGCATTGCTCTGCATCTGCTGCTGTTTGCTGGCCCAGGTCAAACTCACTGTCAGTAGCCTCTGCTCAGACCCCAAAGTTTTAATAAGAGATACTGACACACCAACCTGAGAGCGATAGGACAAGAATCACTTCATAAGTGTAACACTTTCCTGCAGTTAGGCCTTAACTAAATGCACACACGCGAAAATATGTTAGAAATATGTGTTAGGATAAGAGAAAGAAAGATTTCCTGCTCTTCAAAGTAGAGGCTGCCGTACATCAAGGCTGGCAAGGATGATACATGTGGAAGAAACCTGCACGGTTATCTACTGACACAAATCCTCTTGCTCACAACAGTGAGCTATGTGCAAGCTACAATTTGGCTGAGTGACACCTGAAGGAGGACTGAGACAGGGATATCAGCTGAAAGGCTGGTACATTTCTGGCTCTTGGAAGGCTGCATGCACATGGATAGTGAATCTAAAGGTATCAACTTACTGTACAAGATTCAAAGTGGGACCAAGATGAAAGAAAGTCAGACACAACAAGCTTGGGTGAAGGTGTCTTCATTAGTTCTCACACAATTTCTGCACTTTTCTGTTACTTGCTCTCATACCTACTTGCCAAGGCTTCTGATGGAGTTTATTGCACAAATTGTTTGTATTTTAATAATAAAAATTTTCAGCTGGTGTAGAAACTGTGTAGTTTGCTTTCCTATTCATTTTTTTTAATTAAAATTTTACCTTTATTGTGAAAAAAAGTATAGATAATAACACCATCTGTACTGATGGACCCAAAATAGAAAGTATGCTGTCTTCAGTAAAGAAGCTAGAAAAAAGATGGCAGGTAAAAATGAAAATGTTTCTGTTTGAGTGGAATGAAAAAATTATAGCTGTTTGTTATACATCCTTAAACATGTACCTTTCCAACATTCAGACTTCCTTTTTTAGGCTGGGGTTCCACCTTTGCATTAGGCTCATCTAAATAAAGCATGAAAATCCCACCTCCACCCAACCCCTAGACAGGTGTTCCTGTTATCCTTTTTGTGCTGAGGTTGGCTAGGCGGAGAAGCAGGCAGGGACAGCAATCTAGCTTACCATGGGCATGCACACATGCCAGCGCTAATGCTGACACGAGAGAAGTGGCAGGAAAGCATGGTGAAACATGGCAGATGGCAGACAAGAATTACCAACTTGAACAGCAGACAGCACTTTGGTTTGCTTAAATCAGTTACGGATCCTCAACCTCAGGTTTCACCCAAACTGAAATTATTTATTTGATGAGGAAAAGGCCATCCTTTTGTTTTTATCAAGGATAATGTTAATATTTCAACTTAAAATAGTTTTAATAAATGAAAAGTATAATTTTATTGCAAATTCTCTAGAAGTGAGAAGGGAAAACCAGCAGTATTAATTCACAAAGTTTAAAGTAAATAACACGGTATAGCGAATATTTACTCTTAAGAGAGCACGAAAGACCTTCTGAAGTCTACATAAAAATCAACAGTACCTGTGTTGACAAAAGCAGAAATCAGTTTTGCCATTTCAAGCTCCTTTATGTTGTTGATCTCATAGACATGCAACTGCCCTTTGAATTTAAAGGACTACTTCAAAACATTTTCTAACTCATTGGCAGAACTCTCAGCAGGAGAAATAGGCAGTATTGCCATTTCTGGGAGAGGAAGAGGCCAGGGAGCTCTGTGGAAGGTGAAGCTGCTCTGTGCTGCACTGAGCAGGGTGTTCTGCAGAAGGCACTACAATTTGGCAGTAGCTCAAGGGCCAGAAGAGACTTCAGGGTTATGCCATCACCCTTAGCTTCCCTTCCCTCTCTCAAGGACACCTCTCTGTCCAGTATCTTTTTGCACAAGTTTTCCTTGTGGGAGACATAAGTTCTTAAGATTGGAGAAGGAAAGATATTCTCCTCCAGTGGGGGCTGGAGCTCCCCTTGCTTCACACTCTGTCATAGTACTGGAGGAGGAAGAGTTCAGAAGGAGCAGATGATTGTGTAGAGCCCTGAGGGGAAGCCATACTAGCATCCCTACTTGTCATATACATCCTGGAAATCCTGATTGTACTCTGTGTATAAAAAGGGGCAAATGATGGTATCCCCAAGACCGTGTCATGTTCAAAGTTCAAAGCAGTCTGATTATGCCAAATCAGTTATTTAGAGAGTTTCCAACTAACTAGCTGTCTCACTCTCTACTGCTTGTTGTGTGCACAACTGAGTTCCAAATGTCTTGACTATTCAGGCAACTTTATACAGGATTCAAAATACCACCATTCTCACATCATCCTGCCATTTTTATGTAAAGGTGAATTTATCCTAGTAAGAACAAGAATGGTGCAGGAGATGTAACAGAAGATGTGGCAGCTGACACCATGGCAGGGTTTGTGAAACAGAGACATCTACTGGCTAAGCTTTGGGGGGAAACATTTTGTTTTGTTTTGTGACTTCACAGTGCAGTGCTCTCCGCCTTTTCTTTGATCTGAAGCATTAATCTGTTGTGATAGGCCTGTCACTAATCCATGGCCTCAGAAAATATGCACACATGTTAAAATGAATTTTGCCATAAATTATTTAATGATTTACAAAGCAACTCTCAGTACGTGCCACTAGGTGATTTTTAAACTTCTTTATGCTTACAATATTTTTCAAAATCCTTAGTGAAAATTAATCATTTATCACAACATAGAATCACTGAAGCTTGTGGGAGTGCTACTAGGTTTTAGGGAAGTCCATAAAGAGGGAAAGGCAGAATTACCGTATCTGGCCACCAAATCTCATCATTTTCAGCTCAACACCATAACCACTGAAGTTACAGAGACAAAGACTATATCTTGCTTATTCATTAAGACTGAAAGCATGATATAGGCGAGTAAAGGATCCTTAAAAAAAAATAATATTGGATTTCATGTTTACATAAGGCTACATATTCCTACCTGGTGAGAAGTAATGCAATGATAGGAGGATCTTCGGAGGACTAGAGGTTTGAGACGTTGTAAGTAAACTAGCAAAGCTTGATTTTCTATTTAAACTTAATTTAAATTATCCATTCTTCATATGTCTGCAGAAACAGTCTTGACATTCTCGTATGTACAACTTTTTGAGGTTTTCTCAGTATCTCTTTACTCCAGACAAGCTAGAAACAATATAAGACTTGTCTTGCTGACCAGATTCTTTTGGATAAATAACATTTTTACATTATCTCCATCTGGGTTTAGCACAAAAAAGAGAGAAAAATATTTTTAGAAAAAAAATAATTTTTACAATCCATGAATAGAGTGAAAAATCAGATAGGTTTTTTTTAAATTAAGGAGTTTAATTCAATAAAAAATTACTACTTGCTTGAAAAAGTTTGAAAGGGCTGTAATGAACTATGCCATCAAACAAATGCCATTTCCATTAAATTTATGATGTTCAGTAAGCCAGTGTTGTGTGTATTTGAGGAACTAATGCTCATCTGTGGTAATAAGGACCATGTAAAATTATTAGAGAGGTCATAAGACAAGTAAGTAGACAGACAGACAGGTATGCAGGTAGGTAGAATCCTTTCAAGTTTTGGATTACATTTCATTTCAGAGCCTCTTAATCCATGATGTCCTCTTGTGAAAAAAAAATAGCTTATGCTAAAATGCAGCACTGCTTCAATGAATTGTATTTATTCACCAAACTATTATGCCTGCTGGAACATTTCCCAGAAGATAAAAATATCATTTAAAGACTTAAGTGGGAAGAAGTTCCCCATGAAACTTTCTTCTCTCTCCAGTAATTCTATTGCTAAAAGTGAGCACCAGCTGTGGCTCACCTCTCAAAATGTATGTAGTATCATGACTGATGTCACTCTTTGGGGTTAAGCTAGGGTGGTAGGAGCCAGTTCGGGTCTAATTGTTGAAATGTATGCTTAGTTCAAGTTGAACAATAGACCCATAGGGAAAAAAAAAATCGGCACAGAGGTGCTGAGCTGTGAAAAGAGTGTTGTTTTGGGCCCAGTCGCCTGAATAGACTTGTTAAAGCCCATGGCTGATGTATGCTAAGCAGAGCCGGGCAGTATGTGGAGAGAAAGGGAGGGCAGGCCAGTTGAGCGGGCACATCACTCTCTGAGCCAGGGCACACACACTTTGATGGCTCCTTTGGAGGTATGAGTGAAAGCCAAACCTCTGTTCCCTCCTTTTTTTCATTTCTGCCATGCAAAGATAATCAGGTTTATGTAAAGTATGTGTGCTCTTTTGACAGTCCACGATATCTCATTAATTCAATCACACCAAACACCATTGTTTCCAAAGTGTTTGAAATGCGGATAGGCATGGAGGCTTTCTTAATCCTGTCAATCAATGTTAACATTTTTCTTGCAGTTGCCATGGCCAGGGCCAGAGTTCATGAAAACACAGAATAAGAGCCAACAAAACAAGAATAAAGACTTATTTGAGATACTCTTTTTAAAGGACATCTACCATGCACAAAACATGGGAAGTAAATGTAGACAAGTTTGGACACTATGGCTCACTGAGAGGAAAAAGGGGGAAAAAGAATTTGAAAATCAAATAGGCCTATAAAAACTTGACCCAGGAGTCTCTGGGAAAAACCCAATGAATTGCTCCCTAGTAGAACAATGTTCTTTCTTTCGTGCGTTCTTCAGGAGTACAATGCTCAATATATTATAACACATGCCACTGATGTCTTTACACTGTTGTAAGCCAGCTCAGACCATCGGAATGCTGATCACCGACAACAAGAGATTGTGCAGCGGTAATTCTCTCTTTCTCCCTCTCAGCTACAAACAAGCACTGGGAAAATTATTCATGCATATAGACCAACAAAGCAGAGATGGGAGATTTGCGATGTCATGCAGTGAGATCATGTGACAAACGTTAAAATAAAACCCCCAAGCCTTCACCCTTTGAGACTTTGTAAAATAACCAATTTATCCCTCTGAATGTAGCAGCCAACATGTCTTATCGCGCTGGTGGAAATCACGGCCATTTTAGTATTGCTGCGCTGATTAATGAGACCGCAGAGCACATGCTGAACAAAGAAACACAACAATTACATAATTACCCAATTGCTAAAGCTATGAGACAAAAGCCCTTATTGAGATTTTTTTACAGCTCTACTTATTCCTAGCAGGCCTCAAGCAAGTTTATATATACTTCTTAATTAACTCGGAGAAAGGGTGTGCCATGAAGCCATAGACAGATAGACCTAAGCACGTACAGAATTTTTGGACATCCATGGAGGTGGCCTGTTTCCACTTTAAATCAAATTTCATTTGCTGTTTAAAAAAAACAAACAAACGAAACAAAGCAAACAACAAACCAAACAATAAACTCAACAACAAGAACTTATGTGTGGTTGGAGTTGTACCTAGAACAGCTGTTATCATAGCTGTGCAAAGGAGAAAAGCATCAGCTCCTTGGAAGTTGTCACAGATACCACTTCAAGGTTTGCTCTTCAAGATCCCTGCAGGGGAGAAAGTAAGTCCTTTTGTCACTGGCAATTATGGAGTGTTCTGTTAGTATTGTGGCAGATGTCCACTGATCTAGAAACATACATCCACACAGATCAATAAAGCCTGACATGATACAGAGCATATTGGTGGAATGGCACAGGAGAACAGCCTCTCTGCTGAGAACAGCCCCTTAGTGCACCAGAGTGAGTCTGACTCTTGTACTTGAAAGCAGATAAGGAGAAAAATGAAATTTTTACCTTTGTGCTGGAGAAATGGAACTGGAATACTGTATCTACATCTAATGACTGTGCTCTTCAAACAATGGTGGAAAATTTTGAGCTGTATTGATGCCCTGTCTTGTAAGAAGGCAACACCTGCTCCTCCCAGAAATTCCAAGTTTGTCACTCTGAGTATTCAGCTGCTTGGTATTTGTAATATATCTTCCACCTTAAGAAGACAAGGTAAAGCATCTCACCCCAGAGGTAATTCCCATTAGATTTCCCAAAATTACTTTGAGTACCGAACATAGAGGAGTTAAACTTAATTCTCTTTGTTCTTCATTCCCATAATCTATTCTTTCTTCTCTGCCCCATGAGTGACTGTTCTCTCCCTGCTCACACATTGGGTTGATATTCTCCAGGTGAAGCCATTGCAGCCACATCGCACTCTGAACTGGGCTGTCAGCACCATGGAACTGCAGATGCTAAAGATTCTCTCTAAAGAGAGAAAGAACTGGTAATAGAACAAACAACAGAAACTAAGGCAAAAAAGAATTCTCGGTTTCTCTCTCTATCCTTGTGCTGATCAGGAGGAAACTAAGGTCTCTACTGCATATTTTCAGGCATGTTTCAGGTAAGCCAAAGGCCACATCACACAGACAGAGCATATAGCTTAGAAAACCTTCCCAATGAAATGTCAGGAGTTTCTGCACAATGTTAGATCTATATGGATTAGCAGATTTCTTAACAATGCAGAATAAATTTGTTTGGAGTGGAAGGTTGTTTGGGGGTTTTTTATTTATTGGTTTTATTCTGTAACATCTGCAAGATGAAACCATTTAATGCATGGGAGGTCTTCTACTGTGATGGCTGTAGCATGAGAGCGTTTTCCATTGGCAGGAGAAGAAGAATAAAAACTAGGAAAATTTATGAGTAGATATCTACTCAGAAAATATAGCTATAGTAGACCTAATAAAAACAAGTTTTCAGTTGCGAAGTGTTACAGTAGCTTTTGTCCCCTACTTGCAGCTCTGCAGTGCTTTACTTATTATCAAGCATCGTCAGAATATTCCAGTACTCAGCACATACCAATTCCTGAAATCAACAGCTAAGATGCTAAATGTACAAAAGATATTATAGCCAAAAATAGATACGTAAATGTGTTCTGGAGAATGGATGATTATATATTGATAGAATTTTTATGATTACCTTATACTCAATTCCAGTAGATAGATCTTATTTCTGAAAATATCTTCAGCTGAAGATAAACTGTGGGACTGTCATGTTGTTTTCAACATTGCCAGTCTCCTTTTTTCCCCCTACCCTGCATCAGCATTCCCTCACTCCATGTGTTCTGCTTGATCATTATTGCTTTCCTCAGCACCTCGTGCATAAACAAGAGTGGGAAGCTTTGGTCACTCCACTGTTCTTTCCCCACTGCCTCTAGCTGCAATACAACTCCATTTTGGAATATTCATTCAAGAGGACAGGAATAAACACTGACTTCTTTTTGATGTCTCTTTGATGCTCCTATCTGACTATTTAGGCATTCACCTGGAATTATAACTGATGAATCCATCTTGGTCATACCCCAGGAATGACTCTCACCTCTATAGAACTTTGGACCATGAGTCTGTGTTAGTTTGCCAATGTGGTTGCAGTGATAAAGCTGCACAACTAATTTACTACAAAGGCAAGAAATTAAATATTTAGAATGCCAGATGAACGACATTGTTACACTTTCCACAGATGTCATAATTATTAATCCTTTAAACAGTATTCACAGTATTTACAGACATTAATAGACAGTAGGTGCATCCACTGGATATTTCCCAGTTGTCTGATTTCCAGTGGAAGCCCAAAGAGTTATATAGTATTCTAGACATCATCTAATGAGTGCTGAGTTTTGAGACATAAGCACTTCCCTCCATCTGTTGTCTATTGCCCTGTTGATAACAGCCAGTGATGGTGTGGACTGTCAGTGCTTCCAGGGCATGATGGCTCCTGTCCAGCCTGCTGTCCATCAGGCCCCCTAGGCACCTGTCCATAGAGCTGTCCCCCTGCATTCAGGCACCTGTAGTGTTGTAAGGGGCATTTTATTCCCCAGCACACAGCCTGATATTTGTCCCTGTTGTATTTCACAAGGTCCTTTCTGGGCCCCTCCTCCAGCTTGCCTGGGTATCTCTGAATGGGACACCTGTCCTTGCGCACAGTGAGTGGCCCTCACAACTTGTTGTCACCTGAACATTTGGTAAGACTGGCATTCAGCATCTCCTCCACATCATTACTGACGATGCTAAAGAGTTGAATCCCTCATAGCCAGCCTGGCAGTTCTCCACTGGTCACCAGCCCAAAGGAAAAGCTTGACTCATTAATTGCTATCTTCTGAGCCTGGACATTCCACCCTTAATTTCATCCACTAAACTCAGAAACTAAAAAAAAAAAGGAAAAAAAAAAGGTAAAAAAAAAAGTAAAGAGATAAAAACTTTAGAGAGGCTTAATAACACTTTGCTATAACATATTTATAGTTGCCAGATGAGCACTCTCAGAACTAATTTTAACATCTTATTAGAATATATATTTCAACCCAAATTAACCAAAGGCATTAATCTTCTACACATATACATAAATCCAGACTGCAATTCTTTTAACTCTTTTTCCTTTATTATAATTTAACACTGCCTTTAATATAAAATGCAATAAGACTATTGGTTACACTTTTCCATTTGCAAAACAAAAATATTCCATAATTCAAGAGCATTCTAAATATTTTACCTGTAATTTTTAATTAAAAGACCCAAGTATACCTCAGAATATAACCCTGCCTTCAAAGGAGCATGAAATGCACAAGATCACATCTGTAAAAGTGAACATACTTGAGAAAATATAAGAACTTTAAAAAAAAAATTAAAAGGGTGAGCTTTATGGATGTTGCTCTGAAAGCCTAATTAGAACAAGAAACAAAGAAACATCAAATGCTTTTGGTAATTCATTTTCTCCCCTCCAATTCAAAGCAGCTTCTTTATCCACTCCAACATGAGCCTGAAGGACAAGCACACAGCAACTCCTTCTCCTTCATCACTCACTCCTCAATAATTGCACAAATCTTGACTCTACCAACTCAAGATGAAGTTTTCTAGAATGAAAGTACACTCTTCCTTCAGTTGATCACACATCTCCATTTGAGTACTTCTCATTTCTGCTCTTCTGAGGAGAATATTAGATGATCATTTACTCTCAGATCGTTGTCATAAATGCAAAGCAGCTACAGCAGTTTAAGACATTGCACCCCACATCTGTGACTCTAGTCAGGGTCTGGGTCAGGGCAAAGAGGGAGAGATTAGCTCAGTAAAAGTCCTGGCACTGCACTGAAGTGAAAATCTCTGAGTACTTGCTCTGTGAGTCGTGATGTCTCAGCTGGGGTCAACAGTGAGCAGGAAGATGTGGTAATTCCTTCAACTGTGACAGCAGCTTTATGAGCGCACCCAAGTTTAAGGATATTGTGGACAGGTTCTGGCAAGTACAGCTGCACCAACTTACGATGATAGAGGAGTAACTGCAGGGCAAAAAGATATAAACAGACACCGAGGTCAACAGTGGTTTAGGAGATTACCCCAAGCAATGAGTTTGAATCAGCTGAAGACTGTAGTGTGTTTACCAGCACGTAAGGAGAAAAGAGACAGCTGGACATGGCCACCCCAATACACTACTACTAAAGGCCTCACAACACTTCTACCAAGGTCTTAAATCTCACAGCGCTATTGTCAGAAACAGCTGGCAAAAAATCCTGAAATTTATTGTAATCCTGGCGGGTTTTTTCTTTTTTTGTTCTATAATCACATTCATATAAACACAAACAGTTTTTTGAGTTTTGTAGTTTAGGATCCTTTTTCTGTGATTTTTTTTTCTCCCTGGTGGTATTCTCTTCTCTCTCTTTCAGGTATATTTTGAAAAATAAAATATTCACCTGAAAAACCAGAGAGCCAAACATCATTAGGCAGAACTAGGTAGCTCATCCTGGGAATGATCATTGGAAAGAAATGCATATTTATCTTTGAATTTCTTGTACTGGATTTTTTATACTCAGAGGTACTTAAAATCACAAATGTTTTTATGGCACACAGAGGTAGCTCTTCTAAGGAGTCTTTAGGGACTGGAGAACAGTTATATTGAAGGATGACAACTGATGGAAGGCTGTTTGCAATTGATTTTCATAAGGTTTAGAAAACAAGCTTGGCAAGACCCTGTAAATGCAGCAAAATGCATAGCACCTAGAGGAGTAGTTCCCTCTCTCTGTGAAATAAAGAAGCTACCCTCAGACCTGATAACAACGAATATGAAATCGCACTCTGAAGTGTAATAAATCCATCCATTAAGAGGGTAAAGAGAGCTCAGATTTTGAAAACTAAGAATGCTCTGTCAGTCTCATGTTGGACAGGATTTGGTTTACTTTTATGACACCACATAAAGAAGTAATAGGTTATAAAGCTTTCAGAGCCCGAGCATAGGTGGCAGAGTCTTTATGCCCTCTCTGCTCAAGTGGATGAGAAACAGATGCCACAGCTCTTTCCTACACAATCTCCTCTGTGTCAAAAATTGTCAAAGGAGGAGACTAACAACCTGCTTGCCCACTACTTTGTAAAGCTGATATATTTGTTTTGGCCCCAGCCTGTTCACAGATATAAGACCACAACTGGACGCAGACCTGATTTCCAACAGTAGCTTCTAATCCTTTGCAAGCAGTGAAATTATAAGCACCAAATTTATTCTAGCTGAAAACTGTTTATTAGGAAAGTATGACTTCATATGTAGTTCAGTTTTCTTTCAGTCTGACAGAGGTTTCAATCTTCATCTAGCAACTCCTTCACTGGAGGGTAGAATGAAGATTTTACTGAGTTCCATGCTTCAGTTATGCCAGGAAAGATAAAGGCACGCTGGAAGAGCTATGTCAAATAGCTGCAGGTGGTCACAAAATTTATGAACAAAAATATTTTCAAGCTTTGATTCTGTAAGGAAATGGTTGACCAGAATTTTTCAGTACTTTTTGGTACTTTTGGAAAGGGTTACATGGAGGAAAAAAGAGGTTTTATTCTGGTAAGGATGACCTCTCAGCTGTCAAAAAGTGTTTACTTGCTGTATGTTACACTTGTTCAGCACGTAGAATGCAATGCTTCCACAGCCCTCACAGTGTTTCTCTGTGTGTGCAGTAAAAGGGGACATGAACATGTTGTACAAAACGTTAAATAACTAAAAATGCCCCAGAAAATTAATGGGAATCAGAGGGAACAGAGTTCTTGATCCACATGAATGTGCACAGCGAAAGTGTAGATAAATTTGGATTAGCAAGCAAAACTGAGCCCTGTTGTTAAATAGCACTTGATTCCATTAGACTGTGTCGGATTGTTAAAAATGCTAACATTATGTGTGACTATTCATTTTCATCACCTGCTCTTGATTAATCCAGTCCTAAATGGCATCTGTAGACCCTGCCATCTCATACTACTTAATTAAATTAGCAACACATTTGTCTCCCCCGTTTTCCTATCAAAGGGTTGTGCTCAGGAGAAATAAAACCTTTGTTCACTGCATCTCCGTATAATTTACACTCCTTTTTCCCTTTTTCCTCCAGCTCCTGGCTCAGATGCTAAATTGTAACTGGTAATAGGGAGCTATTAGGTCTAGTGAAGCATGTCAAAGAAGTCAGTAGAAAACCAGACCTGAAAGAAGACCTCAGATCTCATAAAACAGGGTCAAGATTCTAGATTCAGGATTACATTGTACCAAGTTTCATTCATTTTGCAGTTAAAAAGAAAAAAAAGCATATTACCTTTACATATATATTTGGAGCAGAAAATGGGATAAAGGCTGAAAGAAAAGAGAAGGAGGGGGAAGAATGCCGAAGCAGTTAGAAAACCTTTTATTTAAGGGAATTTTTTTCCCAAGAAAGTAAAAAATATAATTGTCAATAACAGGCACCTATGTCTGAGTAATAGGGCACAGTATTTTGTGTCTCCAGGATAAAGAATTAATATAATTTACACTGCTATAAAACAGTACTAAAAAGTACTATCACACTGGACAATATGTGGTCAGAAAATACATTCTGTGTGAAAACAAAGCATCCGCCTTACAATTAACCACAATCTCTGCTCGTGAATTAATATCTTCTGTATAGTTTCCTCCAAAATTTGTTCCTCATCTCGAAACTGAAAAATCCTTTCATCCCCATTGGTCCCCAGGGCAACTTGGGGTATGTGTTACACGTTGATCAGGCAAAGACAACCTAAATACCAGCGACTGGTTCTTAGGTTCTTCCTTTTTTTCCAGTGGTTATGAGCAGAGACTGAGATAGAGAACACTTCTGTTCTGGGTTGCAAGTGAACTGCAGAAGGCAGGCTGGCAGGAGTGTGGCACAGGCTCTGCCATGTTCCTCATCTAGTTATCCCTCCATAAAAAGTCTTTTTCCGTGCTGAAATGGAAACCCAGGGAGTTGCAGATCTTTCTTCAGCCTTCCTTGCCCTCTTGCAAGTAGCTCTGTGCAAGCAAAGGATGGAGAACCTGACACTGCTGAGAATGGGACACCTTTGTCTCTCTATGCCACTGTTCCCTGTTTGGAAATTACCCATCCAAGAAATATAGTGACAAATTCACTCATATTTGTGAAGCACCCTCAATAGGTGTGAAAATGCAGAGTAATCCAGGAAGACAGTGATGCACTGAGGAACCTGAGACAGGAATAATAAATCATATCTTGCAAGACACGGTGCTTTTGCACACTTTCTGCAAAGGTATTCTGAGCCCTTCATTTGGTATGTGTTCTTCCCATATACACAGAGGTGAGTGAGAGTCCTGACAAAGATATTTCCAGAAAACTTTTACTTAGGGAAGTATCGGTGCCAGCCAATTGTGAGACACTGAAGACAGACAGCTTCTTCAGCGTTTCAGGTCTCTTCCATCTGCAGATATACTGCAGAGAGATGGCACAAAACCAGAATACCCAATAATCCTGGCTGAGGTTCTTCTTTGGAATGCAGGATCTGCATTTTCCAGTTTCTTACATTTTTATCAGTTTGGGTCAGGGATGTGAATTTATCTCCTTTGAGTATCCCTCAGCCCTGACTTTGTTAGTATCTTCTGCACTTCTTTGTGTAATAGAAATATTTACTAGGCCTGAAGAGGAACAACTGTCTCCATAGCACACTGTTCTAGAAAGTGGGGCTCACATCCTTCTTGAAGTAGGAACACATTTCCAGTCTTCAACATCACAAGTCCATGAAACACCTGGTCTGCTCAAAGCTGTGCCTGTCCTTTCTGCTCCATGTGCTTTGAGCACACCCAAAGGGTAACATCCCACTGGTGAAAGAGTAACTCCCCTAAATAATCCAAGAATCCTGCTTTGGGGCTGAATAATAGGCCAATGCAAACACTATGAGATTCAATAAGGCAAAGTTTCAGGTCCTGTCCCTGGGTCACAACAACCCCAGGCAGTGCTACAGACTGTGGCAGAGCGGCTGGAAAGCTGCACAGCAGAAAAGAACCTGGGGGTGATGGTAAACATCAGCTGAACATGAGCCAGGAGTGTGCTCAGTTGGCCAAGAAGGCCAGTGGCATCCTAGCCTGTATCAAAACTAGTGTGGCCAGCAAGACTGGTGAAGAGATTGTGCCTGGGCCTCTCACTTAAAGACAGATATTGAGCTGCTGGAGCGTGTCCAGAGAACGACAAGGGAACTGGTGAAAGGTGTGGAGAATGAGTTCTATGAGGAGAAGCTGAGGGAGCTGGGGTTGTTTAGCCTGGAGAAAAGGAGGCTCAGGAGGGACCTTATCACTCTCTACAATGGCCTGAAAGGAGGGTGTAGCAAGACAGGGCTCCATCTCTTCTCCCAGGCAAGCAGTAACCAGACAACAAGAAGTAGCCTCAAGCTGCACCAGATGAGGTTCAGGTTGGACATCAGGAAGAATTTCTTCACTGAAGGGGTGGTCAGGCATTGAAGCAGGCTACCCAGGGAAGTAGTAGTCATCATCTCTGGAAGTGTTCAACAAATGACTGGAAGTGGCACTTAATTCTATAGTTTATTTGGCATGGTGGTGTTTGGTCAGAGGTTGGACTTGATGACTTTGGAGGTCTTTTCCCATCTCAATGATTCCACAACTCTATGAAATTCCTGGCAGAATTAAAATCTGAACAGTTCTGCACATGCTAGCCTGTGAAAACACCAGTATTGAGTAGAGGCCTAAAGCACCTCTGTAAACTTGTGGAAACTGAGTGCCTGAAGCGTGAGACAGAAATAGGTCAGAAATATGTAAGCACCTCTGTCATCAAAATGTGATTGGCTTTTTTTGGAGGAGAATTTGGAAAAATTTTGAAAAACAATTGATGATAAGTTCCCTAAACACTGTCTCCTCTATCTACTGAATAAAACAAAGGCCAAGTGTATTCAAGTAATTTTATAGTGATCATCTAATTAACTGTGTCATAATTTATATGCACAGGCAGAAGATAAATTTTTTTCTCTGAAGCTTTGACCTTGGCATTTCCTATTTTCTGGGTGCTTCATTTTTAACAATAATACTTTTTATTTAGTTTGATGATTGCTGAGTGCACAGTTACAAATATACAATGATGTCAATTAAAATCTTGACAAAAAATACAGAGCTTTCATCAGAAGAAAGATGTGATGCATCTTTAAAACTTCTATTTTTAAAAATGTGATTAAGTTGCTCCTTTTTGCAAAAGTGCATTTGGTGATGTTGCATGAATATGTTTTCCATTTAAGTCTTCTCATATTGAGGTGACATGCACAATCAATCTTCCTGGTGACATTGTAGCAAAGCAGAAATTATTGATGCTTACTAGCTGCAGGATCATAAATAAGGAAATGGAAATTGATACTTAATTGATAAAGTACTTTCCTTTTCACTTAGTAAGCTTTCTAACTGCTTCATAGAAAGACAAATAATGCTTATGAATGCATGTGGGTGACGCATAGAAAAACAGGGTAAAAAATCCCCAAAACATCAACCAAATTTTCATGTGGTCTTTGTTTTTCAAAAAAATCCTAAGGGGCCTTTCATGTGTACTTTCTCTCCTCTGCACATTAAGGATAAATTTCAGTTATTTGGCTAACCCATTTTTTATTTAAGTCACTTCTTTTGTTAGTTTATCCTTTATTATGCAAATTTTTGATGCAAAATAAAAGTGCCACATGTTCATCCTGTTTTGAGCTCTACCAAATACTTGGTAGAGATTAAAGCTCCCACTCAGGAAATCATTCCTACTGGGACACTTTTATATTAATGCTAAAAACATGTATATGTGTTTTTTTCCAAAGGGTTGAATTTAAACACGTGCTTTCTTTAAATGGCATCTACTGTGGAAATACAAGCCTAACTCTGTTACTCAGAATTGATTTTGAAAATGAAGAATATTAGAGATGAGGATAGTATCTTTATAACTAATACTTATAATGAACAGCCATAGCCAGGTAACTCTAAAAGGGCAAATGTCCTCTGACATTACCAAGGGATGTTTCCACTAAGCCAGTGAACAGAGCAGCTGCAGCTGATGAGTTGAGCATACCTGTTCCTCAGAGAGCTGCTAGTGCCTTTCAGGAGAGAGAGCAAACAGAGCACATGAATGGTGCTGGTTTTTTCAGAGTAATTTTTATTGGTGCTGCCTGATGTATCGATGCATCTTATCTCCTTTCCTTAATTGTCAATATTTATTCAAACTTAGCTAATTAGGAAACAAACAAAAGTTTATAGACTAAACTAATTTCCAGCTACCACAGAAATTCAAATATCTGAGTATGAATCTCCTGTAGAACAAAGCATCCTGAGAAATAAAATCTGAAACAATGTCTAAAAGGTCATTACTTCATTATGTCTGTAAAAGATTTTACTTCTGTGAAGTCTTCCTACTCTGTTCCAAGTGGAAAGATAATAGGTAACAAGTGGTCATTTTTGCTGCTCCCTTGTGGATATGCTTTGGCAGAATTTAATTCTATTTTTATGTCTTCCACCCAAAGAGCATCTCTTCATTGGATCAACAGAAGAATTTTTTTGTAATTAATAGGTTTATCAATCCAAGTCTAGCATTATAGGTTGATGACAGGAGTATAGACTGCAATATGAAATTTATAATTTCAGAAATAACCTTCATTAGAAAGATTTCATAGACACATAAACCATCAGGAAGCTGTATCATACAGATCTTATCTGTTGTATAATAAATCAAACGGCTTCCCATTAATTTATATCTTCTATAAGTGCCTTTTGTGATGTTTCATTTCATATATTCTTGGATTGATTTGAAAATTAAGAGACAGTGATAGATTTTTAGTTTTTATCCTTAAGGCAGAGTTAAAATATTATAAAATCAACATTAATTAAAATTTATCATCACATGCTTCCATTCAGAAAAATAGCAGGAATTTGAACATAGGCAAGCAATTGCAAAACCCTAATGCAAAACACTCTGATCATGACACAGACAGTTATAAAATGAAGGAAGGTGTAAATCAGAGACAAAGAAAAGCCACAGAAGAATAAAAGCTAATAAGAGTTTTCATGAGAAATCATGATTTCTTAGGGAAAAAAACCAGAAAATATTGTGCACTATTGTCAACAGCACTATTTATTATTTTAGTGTTATTTTCTTATAGAGAAAGAGGAATTATTTTAGTGAAAGAACTATTTTAGAGAGGAAAAATATAGTAGCTTAATAAAAATGTATATTAGTAGATAGGCACAACTGTAAGCAGGTCATGTTACAGATGTATATATATAGAGATGGGTAAGTTTGAAAACTATTTTTTTCCTGTGGAAGGTTATTTAAAACATTAGGAGGTTCTCTAAAGCCAAGGGCATTTGCCAGCCCTTTGTCTGCTGGAAAATATGGAGAACTGTCATATTTAGTTTAATGAGCTATTTCTGGGTAATACAACTTTACTAGCAAAGTTAACAAATTATATTAAGTGCAGTTCCTATGTCATAGTCTCAGGTGGTAAAAACTATTCTAGTTCTACTATTTTGATAGTACTTCACTGAACAGCTAGGACTGGAGGCATGTACGAAATGCAGTTTTACTGGTTATTTCTGGTCTTGTGAACCTGTGTTTGCCTTACCTAAATAAGAAAACTATTAGCTGCTTCTTGGCAGGTGGTTTGTGAAGAGCAGGGATATGGCTGTGTGCAACCCTACCCCTGACTGTCTGAGAAGGACAAGAGCATGAAGCAGCTACAGTCACACTGGCGTCCTCAGAAAGTCAACACCTGCCTAGGACACCGCATGCGTCAGTGATGGCATGTAAACATACCTCTCTGTCTTTCAACCCGGTTATGCTGGTATTGTTGCTAAAGTCACTCAAAAACCAAATTTTTTTACCTATCCTGTTGATCTTAACACACAGCATGCTGCGATATGATGTTGTGTGTCTGTATGTATTTTCCAGCATTGTAATTTCCCAGTTGGGAAGCATTCTGTGTTTCCCATAAAATATTGTTTTATCATCTGTTCTTTTAAAGCCTGTAAACTCTAGTCTTCCAGGTTTTCATAGGGTGCAGCTTCCTGATTGCTGCTTTAGTTTGTGGAATGCTCTAATTGCAGTTATGTGGCAATCAAATGTTCACATTTGGACACAAGTAGGCCTAAGAAAGGCCTCAGAAAATGGTGTTTCTTTACAGCTTTCACAGGCTGAGTCTCAAAGTTATCACTGCCTTTTCCACACTTCAGCATCCTCTGAAGATCACATGTGAAATGCTACATATTTTCCATGTGTTAATAAGGATCATCTCTCCTTCCCTCAGTGGATGTGAGCTCAGCCACACACTCGACCATAATAGCCAAGCTGCAGGAGCAGTAGTCTCCCAGGCTTCCTGATCATCCAGCTCAAAACCTGGTTTTGAGCATCCATACCAGAGACCTAACCAGCCTATGCACCCTTTCCAACTGTTCACACAAATACCTTCTCATGTACTATGGGAGAAGGAGGGAAGGGAAGAGAGAAAAGGAACAAAGACAGGAAAGTGGACTGCCCCCAGCTTTCATCTCAAAATGGAGATAGGACACAGCCTTGGAGTGCACCTTGGATGTGCAGGTAAGACACAGTCAATATGGAACAGTATCTCTGAAGACCTGGCACTGAACAATAAGACATTAAATAATTTAGGTTGGGCTGGACCCCTGACCAACACACAAGGAAATGGCTCAGATTGAGCTCAAGAGTGAGTAAATTCACATAGACTCTCCTGTGTCATTGGATCCTACAGCTCTCGTCATTATATCTGGCAGCAGTTTCTTTCACCTTTAGGTCATGGTGAAAATTATTATCCCAGGCATAGGGGAGATCTGCTCACAGGTACGGCAGTACTTGCTTTTCATAATTTTTGGTCTGGAATGATCTTCTCTGAGATTGGAAACAGAAAGGACATTTGGCTCAAAACTAATCAGCACTTTGCATCAGATTGACAGTGGTGCCATTCCTGATTTTGTGTTCTTAGAGGGCCAACTCAACACATACGGCTTTGATCTTGAACATCATTGGTGATGATAGCCTAACCAATTCCTGAAGTAACAATTTTGCAAAGCTGAATCATTTAAATTGCTAAATTACAGAGTTCAAGAAGCATTTGGACAACGCTCTCAGGCACATGGTGTGACTCTTGGGAATGGTGCTGTGCAAGGCTGGGAGTTGGACTCGATTATCCTTGTGGGTCCCTTGAAATTCAGCTTATTCTGTGATTAAACTTTCACAAGCAGGATTCGTGTCCTATAATGCTATCCAAGACCATATGTAAACTGTTATCTTGAATAGGTTGTGATTTTACCACTTTTGATAAGTGAAAAAATATTTTCTGGAAATTTGTTTTGTTTCTGTTTATGAAATTACTTCATTTTATTTGCAAAAGAACATGAATATTCTCAAATTACATGAATGTGGGGAAAAAAATTCAAGATTTCATGCATAAGATTTGTGGGTAAACTTTGTTTGGGGACCTTTTGTGCTAGGCACAGTAAGCATAAAGAGTAGCAAAAAAATCCTTGTTCTGAGAAGTTTATCCTCTAAATAGACAAAAAAGTAAAAGCAGCAGAAAATAGCAAGTATATTCCATTATATCTTTGGGGGATAGAGGCAGGGATGTCAAAGAAAGAACTAGGAGGTTACCTGGGGATATGTGAAAAGAATAAAGGAAGAAAGAATATTGAATTTGAGGCAGTTAGACAAGAAGAATGGCAAAAGAAACAGGTAAGAATAAACACTGGATGTAGAGACTATGAAAAAAGAGGAAAGTCAGACAAAGCAGAGACCTAGAAAACGGCCAGACTGTAAATAGTCTCTGAATGTAGGAAAGCTCAAACTTTGGATGCAGCTGCTCTCACTGACTAGTGTTTCTGACTCTATTTTTCTACCTGAGAGGCAAATGATGAGAGGTAGAGAACAGAAGAGGAAAATACTAGTCTCAGTGTTTTAGTCTTAATCCAATGCCACAATGATGAAATCCTGGAACCACAGAGAAACGCAAAAAACACCTGGGATCCAAAACCAGACTAAGAACAATCAAACTCCCCTATTTCCTAGCTGGATAAATAGAGCTAAATTTTCAGAAGCTAATGTAAGTATTCATGTGTAGTTCTTTTCTGTTCTCTGTGTAAAGAAATTCATTATTAATCCTCAGACTATATTTGCATATGTAAGTTACATACATCTTGAATGGAAATGCAGTTTGTATATGGGTTACATACTCTTCTGAATATGCACCAATTTGGATAAGACAAATTGCACACACACAGTTTTAGATACTGCTTAGAGGCACCCTTGAAAGGCACCCTTGATTCAAAAGCTATTAGCTACTCATCTTAAATCTCACAAGTCATGCAGGATTAGTCCTAGTATTATTAATGCAGAGAACAAAGTGATTGGAGATTCAAAAGTCATTTTAGATGAATTTAGTAAATTTTATAGCAATCTTTTCACATCAAAGGGTTAAGAGGATAATGGTTATGAATATACTCCTTGATGTTTAAAGGATCCTTCAATTCCACCTGAGGACAGTATAGGTCTGGAATAATCTATTACCCATAATCAGATGGAGCATGCAATTTATTTTGGGTGAAATTCTCCTCATCTGCATAATTGGTCTTTATATACAGGAACTTTAGGGAAGGGAAATTCATCTTGCCTGTTTGGGGTCAGGATGCATCATATGGCCCTTTGAAAAAATCCCACAAACATAAATAATGCTGAGAGAAGGGAAGGGAAGGGAAGGGAAGGGAAGGGAAGGGAAG